>JAEIFV010000152.1:0-497354 GCA_018904265.1 Lordiphosa collinella
TCGGAAAAATATTTCTGAGTTCGAAACTTTGTAAGTATTGTACGAAAGTCTTTTCTGTGATTTACGTTCTTAATTTTGAAACTTTTTTCCAAACTGAGCAAAAATGTGCCTGATAGCACCAATGTCTCATACCTAAGAAAATAGTCTTAATAAATATTTATTGTGAAATCTAAAGGATTTTTGTTCAAGCTGAGTATTGAAAACAAAAGGACCTTCCAAATGTCTGGTGAGTCTTATGCTTGTGCCAGAGTATTGAAGTGTGCTAGTGCCTAAAACTATTTTAACAGCCCTAAGCCGATTAGCCACATAAAATTAGATTAATATTTGATTAACCCAAAAGCTCTAGCTCAAGCCAAAAAAAAAACGCAATATTTATCACTTACCACACAAAACTCACATTTGCGCGACGCAACAAAAAGGCAGCTATAATAAATAAAAATAATAGCTACTGCAATTTTCGCACTATATTTTATATAATGTATAAAATGCGTGCCACCAACACACAAACACACACACAAGCACACACACTCACTCACACGTAACGTATAAAAATAATAAATTACTTCAATGGATGTGGAGGAAAGGAAAGGCATTCCGAGGAGGAGCGTTTATTATGCGCACAATAAACGCGGCGGGCGCAGCGGCGACATAAATTAAATTTATGATGCTTATAAATATTCCACAGTCATTTGTAATATAACAGCAACAACGAGGGCAACAGGATAACGCTAGGATGTGCTGGCTGTCTGTTAAACAAATTGTAGCCAGCCAACGAGAGGCGGCCGACCAGGAGCCGGGGGTGGAAATATCAAAACGAACACACACGACATATAAATAATATGGAAAAAACCGAGAGCTAGCGAAATAAGCCTTGATTTATGAATATGCCGCAACTGCTGCGACCACTGAAAAGAGAAATCATCCATAAAAATGGCAATAGATGGCAAAAGTTTTCAAGCACCTGAAAGAAGGATAATTTATGTGGAAAATGATTTATCATGCATCTTGTTCGCATATTGTTGGCTTGACCCAAATTATCCCCCCTGTCAGTGTAAGAGACTCGCATAAAACAGTATTTCTGCATACTCCACGGGGATTAAATTTGCGTTTCAAGTTCATAAATCAGGATTCAATCAGCATATGTTCGGGTGATTAAAATGGACAATGCTGTGGTGGGAATAGGGAATGGATATGTGGGTTCAATAAATAGGACAATGGTCGTTCATTGAGTGTCTAATCATTAATACTCTATTCAAGTACGAGTTTCAATCAGTTTCATATTTTCCGTTTGCAAAACTCCAAAATATTTTCCAGGGCCTTGGGAGATAATTTTAGATTAATTTCAAACCTACTCTGAGGTAGTTAGAAATGGTTCTAAAACTGAATACACTTTTTACGGTTCAAAACTGGTTTTGTGTCGGATAATATCAAAATCTTAATTATAAACCTACACAGCAAGTAACAAGATCAGAGCTAAAATATTCTCTAAAAATATAAGGGATGCAAACCGATCGGATATAATGTACTGGCTCGATTCAGTGGTTTACACAGTTTTTAAACCACCAGTTTGGTTTGTTACATGGTTTTTAAAGCCAACTGAACCGCGGTTTCGGTTCGGTCCTTTGGTTCAGTCTTAATTTATTACAGATTTAATGAAGGCCAGTTTCCGTTTTCGCAAATAATCCCGATCTTCCCTCAAATCTGCGCAATTTATGTTCTTGGATGCCGAAAATCTGTCAAATCTCATCCCTTAGAGCACATCCTTACGTGTATCAACCCGAATTTTCATGGACTTTTTAAATTACGATTAGTTTAATAAAATGACAAAAACCTATTTCTAGGATCGCCATAATTTCCGCCAAATATAAACCCTTTAAGCCTGTACTTAAGAATAAAGTCCCGAACTCTGTTAAATCTGTTCGTAAAGTTATTTTTTTCCAGACATTTGAAGGTATGGTAAGTCCGATAAGTTGCCAAATTCGTATTTTTGTTCAAGAATCGTCTTTAATTTCGCCGAGTCTCAAGCCTTAAGCCTTTGTCAAGTATAAAGACCCAGTTTGCCCTCAAGTCTGCGCGGAAAGATATTTCATCCGAAGTCTCGGCAAAACGATGTCGAAAACGCCTTTTTGTTCTAGGATCGCACTAAATTCCACCGAATCTTAACCCTTTAAGCCCATTCTGAAGTCTAACCTTCAGAATTGTCCTTCAATCTGTTTAGAAAGACGTTTTTCTGAATTTTTTAAGCTGCAGAAGTTTGAAAAACTATAAACCTTGGTGTGTCATACTACTTGATGTCATATAAAGTTGGGTCCGTGGGGTTGGAACACATTATTAGATTTAACTTGCAGTTTTTACTGGCTCGAGGTCTTGCTATGTTATTGACATAACTTTAAACAGAGGCACACAACACAACAAAGGAGGCATCAGGTTGATCGGACGACGTTTCATGAGGAACCAACCTCTCTCATCAGCCCTTTGTAAGTGTGTGGCCTCCGTCTTGGACTTTGGACTCAGTGGGCAAAGGGGAATGGCTGTCTTAAGCTGTCTTTTTGGTGTTTTGCGCGCAAAGCTGCCTTTGGAATTCCCAAACAGTTTTGCCGTCGCGGGCATGGAGAGACTGCTGTTTGGACAGACATTTCAGGCTCAAGATCGCTGATGAGTGAGGTTGGTTCCTCATGAAACGTCGTCCGATCAACCTGATGCCTCCTTTGTTGTGTTGTGTGCCTCTGTTTAAAGTTATGTCAATAACATAGCAAGACCTCGAGCCAGTAAAAACTGCAAGTTAAGAGTATAAAGGTCGTTAAACAGTCATAAAAATTATTAGTTTTGGTTTTAGAGCTATTACACCCCGGGTTTTTGATTGAACCAACTCTATTTGTTCTAGCTAATTCTTAACATATTGAAAATTTTCTCAGCGAAAGCTATTTTATATATATTTTTTGAACTAAACTAGGAGGAGTTTATATGTAAAGTGTCAAGAATAATGCAGTCGGTTTTAAATCTCACAACTTTTGTGATCTAATCTAGTAGCCTTGCATTTTGGAGACACTTCACATGTAAGGGCAAACAGTTTTACCTTGAAACTCTCTAGAGACTTCTGGGACATCCCCCATAGTGTCTTTTCTTCGAACTTTTGCTTCAATATTTAAAACATAACAATTTCCAAAGTGAGAATATTGGGGGATGTCCTGGAAATCTCTAGAGATTTTGTCTTCGGTTGGTTTGCAAATCGCTCGAAAAATCCGTCGGTGTCCCAGAACTTCAAGAGATTTCATGGGTTCAAAATAATTGTCCATCTCACAAAACAGGGCTGCATCACGCGCAAAAAAATTTCCCTTATATTAGTTTTGAATTAAAATGATGTTAAAGGGAAATCTGTTAGTTGTTGCATAAGTTTAATGATTCATGCTAATATTATAATTTAAATTTAAGTCGCGTTACCAAAATTAACATGAAAAATTTAAAAATATTTGCGCGCCCATCATTAAGCAGAATTTGCCAGCCCTTGGCACGTTTGTTGTTGTTGAATTTCCAATGCGGCGCTAGTGAGGCAGGTGGCGCCATCTAGTAGCACGACGGTTTTGATTGATATGGCAGCCTTCGGTTGGTTTTGCGAAAAATCATTAACAAGCTAATTTCAATATTAAATCAAATTAAACATGTTATTTATTTGATGCAGCCTATCGAGTAAAATAATGTAGTTTACATTTCCAAAACTAATTTTACTTATCAAAATAGTTTTAGCGGTGAACTTAGCAAAATCTCTTCCAAAATCACTAGAGATTTGAAACCGAAAGAGATTTCTAGGACACCGAGAATTGGTTTTGGGTTGGAATTTGGTTGGAAGAGATTTGTGGGACACCGCCGAATGAGATTTGTTGACCATTTTTTTTATTCCCTTGCAGAGGGTATTATAAAATTGTGCGGATGTTTGTAACGCTTTGAAGGAAGCATCTCCGACCACATAAAGTATATATATTCTTGATCAGCAATACGAGCTGAGTTCATGTAGCCTTGTCCGTCTGTCTGTTTCTGTGCTATCTCCTCAGTAAGTTTTAAAGCTATCCGCTCCAAACTTTGCATGAAGTGTTTTGGTACAAATACGCTGCACATTTGTCGGAACCGGCCGGATCGGATGACTATAGCATATAGCTGTCATAGGAACGATCGGTCGAAAAACTAGTCTTAGTGAGAAAACCTTTTTTGTTTTTAATGGAAAGGACTCCAAAGAACGTATTTCTTAGTTTACTATCTTTTCCTATGATTTCACTAAGTTTGGTCGAAATCGGATGACTATAGCATATAGCTGCCATAGGAACGATCGGTCAAAAAACTAGTTCTTGTGAGAAAAACTTTTTTGTTTTTAATGGAAACGTCCCTTACGTTGGCATATATTTATTTTATATACTTTTACACAATTCAAAAAAGTTTTGTCAGAATCGGATGACTATAGCATGTTGCTGCAGTATGAATGATCGGTCGAAAAAGAAGTTCGGCCGAGCCGAAGTTAACTTTCCCCTATTTTTTTTTATGCTTGTTTGGTATTTATTGAATCTTCTCTTAATGAGACTAACATTAATTTTTCAAATCTTAATCTAGGAACTATTTTAAAAACCATCCCCTATTGGAGGTACTTAGTTTGTCTTCTGCGGCACTTCAATTCAGTCGCTGTGTAGGTAGGTCATTTCTTCGGAGGCGGGAATGCGTTGCTATCTTGAAGAGAGATTTTGCAAGTTTGTTTGGGTGGGTAGGAAGCTACTCAGAATATTTTTGTTTAAGACTCAAACTTTAAGTTGCTCTATTTAAGCTTCGCCCAATGGGATGCTGATGTCGTTGTGGATACACTCATTACGAATGTATAATGGTTTTAGGAATTCTTGATTGTGATCATTGGATGATGTTAACACTGCTCGCACAGGCATTCCCCTTGCTGCGAGCCATACGTCCAGACAGGCTTTATTATGCTTTTGTACAGTAAGATTTAATTTTTCAGTTTTACAGGGAAACGGGAGTTAATTAGCCAATGATGGATGTTGGCCTTTAGCTTTATTTGAAGTTTTTTAGACTCTATCGGCGGTGTCCCAGAAATCTCTTCCAACCAAATTCCAACCCAAAACCAATTCTCGGAGTCCTAGGAATCTCTTTCGGTTGGTTTCCACTCTCGAATGGTGCCATTTTCATTCGAGTGCCTGCGGTGACCCAATATTTGTTGAATTATGTATTCAAATATTCTTGAAGATTTATTGAGCTGGTATTTTGTGAAGAGATTTTGCTATATTCACTGCTAAAACTATTTTGATAAACAAAATTTGTTTTGGAAATGTAAACTACATTATTTTACTGGATAGGTTGCATCAAATAAATAACATGTTTATTTTGATTTAATATTGAAATTTGCTTTTTAAAAATTTTTCGCAAAACCAACCGAGGCTGCCATATCAGCCAAAACCGTCGTGACACTAGATGGCGCTACCAGCCTCACTAGCGCCACATGGGAAATCGGACATTAACAAACGTTGCCAAGGGTTGGCAAATTCTGCTGTTTGATTGGCGCGCAAATATTTTCAATTTTTCCATATTAATTTTGGATAACGTGACTTTTATTTAAGTTATAATATTAGCTTGGATCATAAAACTTATGCCACAACTTACAGATTTCCGTTTAACACCATTTTAATTCAAAATTAATATAAGGGAAATTTTTTGCGCGTGATGCAAACCTGTTTTGTGAGATGGACAATTATTTTGAACCCAGTTGGAACAATTCTCTTTCCCACTAAGAAAATGAAATCTCTCGAAGTTCTGGGACACCGATGGATTTTTCGAGCGATTTGCAAACCAACCGAAGACAAAATCTCTAGAGATTTCCAGGACACCTCCGACTATGTCGATTTCATTGTCTTGGAGATATGATGATGATAACTCCCCTTTGTGGCATGGAATGCCATTTGCATTCCAGAGTGAAACTCGTAGGAGAGCCATTATTTTCAAAATTGAATTCCTAGAGAACACTTTAATAGTCGGATGTGTTGTCAAATAGGGCGTTTCTACTATAGCTGCGTTTGCGTTCAATTATCGAAGAACGCGCGTTGAACTCCATATAAAAACAACTCGGTGATGGCCGAAAAGAAGGTGACGGGACGGGAAAAAAAGTCGCGTTCACTTTGAACGCTGGTTCTGCCAACTCGTTTTTTATACTTAACCGATTATCGAGTATGAGTATCATCGATAAGTACGGGGTGTTTCTCCCCGGGCTCTGATTTTCCATCCGCCGGGTCTGGGCTTGTGACTTAAAACGCCCAAATGCTACGTGGGTTGGATTCCTCGTACGCAACGCTGGCCACTGCACACTCTTTCATCAATTGCAAAACATTTTTGTTTAACTGCATCAGCTGCAATTGTTGCTTCTCAATTGCAGTAAGTGAAACAACGTCACTTAAATCCATTTCGATTGATGAGCAAAGGTATACAAATAGACCAGGTCAGCTGTTGTTGTTGCGAACGCAAGAGTGAACGCTGAGCGTAATAGAAAACCCTTGGGGAATTTATCAATCGATGCAATCGATGACAGAACGCGTAGAGGTGGAAGTCGGCTATTAGTCCATAATGATATCACTTTAAAAGCTGTACTTCTGACTAAATATTAAGGTGAAGAAGCTCGACTGCCTAATGAGAATATCGTCCCGTAAAGTAAATGAGATACAAATCGATTAGCAACTTCCAAAGTAGGAATGTTAAGTTATGACATGTATATTAAAAGGTCGGTGGACAATTGCAGGAGGTGTACGGGATCACATGTCTTAAAATGGTAGGGTGCTACCTAAATCCGGCATCGATAGGCACTTATCGTAGCAATTCAATTAAAATTCCCTAAATTTGTAGGTCTTGAAATGTTTTCAGTTGTGGTTTTTGGTTCGGTTCAGCATTTTCAAAGGGACGCCGGCTCGGGTTGCGTTCCGGTTTGGTTCGGTACGCTTTAGAACCGTATTGCATCCCAAAAAAATATGGCAGGATATTAACTTTTACTTAATTTCGTATTTTTTCCATTGCACAAGCATTCTATCATTTCTATTGGAAGTCAAAATTCTAACCACCACAAATTGTAGTATGCAAAAAGTTTCGCTTACTTTTGAATCGATTTTGTATAAGTGGGTGTTTACCTTGCCCCTGATGATTATCTAGCGATTTGCATTATACATTTCCAAATGCAATTAATATTGATTTATCATAAATGACAAAACAAATGATTCTCGATCAATATAGCTTTCAATGTTGAAATGCAGTTTCCACAAGGCCAACAATTATTATTTTAAAATTTATTGCTTATTTTAATTCCGTTTGCTGTTTAATTCTATATTTTAAGTCTATTTTACTTCATATATTTCACAATTTCTGTTCATTTATTAAAATTCATTTGGTTAATTTCAATTGTTTGGGATTTTAGAATTTGATTTGTCTCGTGTGGTACATAAATAAAGTCATTAAATTATATATTTTGCCATTTTTAGTCAGTTTTTGTTTATTCTTTCCACTAATCATTTCGAGGGCGACACTTAATTAGCCTACCTGTTGAACACTTACAAGGCCCACAAATGCATTTTCATCATAAATTCCACGCCCGACTTGGCTTTCAAATTAAATTGAAATTAATTAAGCCAAAACTTCGAGGTATGTAAAGTTATTTCAGATCGTAAATTAAGTTGATTGCGATTTATTTGGGGGCTGCCACGGCGAAAACAGCGACGCAATGAATTGTAGAAACCGAAACTCGATCAATTTGCAATGCAAATTGCCAGCGTTTGGAATAAAGTAAATATATATTTTATGTTTCACTTGTCGTCGTTTAATGCCATAAAAATGGGTATGTGTCTTATTAACTGATGAGGCTGTCGCAGCAACAGAAACAGAACCGGTCTGGCACCAGCCAAGCGAAAAAGCTAAAGCGCCCCCAATCCGACGCCCGTTACCTGCTTTGGTGTCATTAATTTTGGAATCGTAAAGCCCACAATATGTCAAATGAGACCACACAGCGTCGTAAAATTCACAGTTTATGGCTCTCGGTTTTGGGAGTTTGAGTTTTTGGGGTTTTGGTTAGGCTTTGGTTTTGAATTTTTTATCAGAAGCGGCGCGTCGCTTTTAATGGCTTTGCTTTAGGTGCTCGAGCGCTGTCCAAATGTGTTGCGTGTTTCGGTTTATAAACGCTTGCCAGAAAATTAAGCGTAACTTATTTGTCAAGTTTTGAGAATTGAGTATCGGTTGGTCAAATGTTTTTATAATGCTGGTAAAAGATGCGTCGAAAGAAATAAACCAAAAATTGAAGATGGTGTTCCATTGAAAGTTTCCAATTAAGAAATTATACAAAGACCATATAAAGTCAAATGCTTAAAGTATTAAGCTATTAAGGTCACAATTTAGATTTATACCCCATTCACTGGCTTTGCTGATTAGTTGGTTTTACATACTTTGAATTCCACTTGCGAAACTTTTTAAAAATTACGACTATATAAATCAAGCAGTTAACTTTTTAGTCAGCTGTAATTGTAAATATTTTTAGCCGAGACCTAAAAGTATGCCATGTAATATGTAGATGTAAATTCCCAATACTGATCAGTGATCAAGTGACTCAAGTGTAGGGGACTTATGTAATTTATGAAACCAACCAGTTATACACTCTAGCACCACAGTCAAATAAAAAGGGGAAAGTTAACTTCGACTCGGCCGAAGATTTGTATACCCTTGCAGCTTCCATTGAAAACTAAATAGTTTTTCTAACTAAGACTACTTTTTGGACCTTACTTTTCTATGGGATCTATACTATATAGATGTCTGATTTCGACAAAACTTGGAAATTATGGAAAAGCATAATACACTGTTAATTACGAAATTTGGAGGCTATCCCATTTAAAACAAAAAAGTTTTTCTCACTAGAACTTCTTTTTCGACCGATCATTCATACCAGCTATATTAAACATCGACTTTGTAGAAATGTGTTAAAGTATATAAAATAAGAATACCAATAAAAGGACGATCTCATTAAAAACAAAAAGTTCCTCACTCGAACTTTTCGAGCACTTCCTATGGGAGCTATAGCTATAGTCATCCGATTTCGACCAAATTTTGTAGAATTGTGTAAAGTTTATAAATTCATGCCAATGATTAACGTTTTTATAAAAAAAAGTTTTTCTCACTAGAACTTCTTTTTCGACCGATCATTCCGATCATTAGTCATCCGATTTTGAACCAAATATTTTTTTGGAACTCACTTTTGGACCTTACTTCTCCAACTTGGAATATGGAGCAAACACTAACGAATTTGGAGTATCCCTTTAAACATTTCAGAACTTTTCAAGATTCTGTAAAAGTATATAAAATAAGTGTATGCCAATGATAAAGACGTTTTCATTAAAAACAAAAAAGTTTTTCTCAAAAAGACTAGTTTTTCGACCGATCGTTCCTATGGCAGCTATATGCTATAGTCATCCGATCCGGCTGGTTCCGACAAATGTGCAGCGTATTTGTACCAAAAAACTTCGTGAAAAGTTTGGTGAGGATTGCTTTAATACTGAGGGAGTAGATAGCTTAGAAACAGACGGACGGACAGACGGACAGGACTGAATCAACTCAGCTCGTCATGCTGATCAAGAATATATATACTTTATGTGGTCGGAGATGCTTCATTCTATGCGTTACAAACATCCGGATCATTTTATAATACCCTCTGCAAGGGAATAAAAAAAAGTTGTTCTAACTAAGACTAAGACTGATTTCGACAATACTTTGTGAAAACATGGGAAAGGATTTACTACAAAGAAATACGAAATTTGGACGCGCTTCCATTGAAAACAAAAAAGTTTTTCTCACTAAAATTTGTTTTTCGACCGATTGTTCCTATGAGAACTATATGCTTTAGTCATCCGATTCGGCAGGTGCCGACAAATCTACAGCGTATTTGTATTAAAAGACTTCGTGCAAAGTTCTATTTCTACGCAAACTAGTCCTTCAGTTTTGAAGCTATCGAGCTGTAATTTTACACAGAGTTATCTTTTAGCTGCACACTACACATATGTCGGATGGTCATATGTCGCTCTTGTAGTTGCCATACAAATTTTGTTTAACAATTTTTTTTAGTATTCCAATTAAACAAGACATAAATCTTTTAAATTAAGCTATTGGTCACAAAATTAAGTCTGTGGTCGCAAAAGTTTCAAGGGTATTTAAACTTCGGCATAGACGAAGTTTGCATTGCTTTCTCGTTTAGGCATTATTTGCTATCGAGCCTTTGTTTTATTTAACTCTATTGGTCAATCATCAGTTTACCCAACCCCCCCAGCTGTACACAAAATCTAAATCAAATCAGTGCGCCAAGCGGGTCACTCCGTCAACTGATTAAGATTTGCTTTCACAAAATCTAAGTCCAATCTAAATCGCTTTCAAGAATACCACTAATAAATATATATAAGAAAGTGTGACCCTGCTAACGCGATAATTTTCTGATTTACTGGCGGAAATGCTATCGATAGTTTGTCGTATCGAGATTCGCCAATATTGAGTGTGTAGCCCTATACTGCTTTTTGTTTGCTGCCATTCTCTGTTAAAAAGTTCGGATAGCAGGTTGTGACGTGAACGATAAACAAAATGAGATTGGTTAGTGGTTAAAATATTCATGTTGTACTTGTGGCTAATTATTCCATCTTGTAGACGGTATCTATCGCCCATCGAGGCACTATTGTTAACGGAGTCAACCTCCGTTACCGTACAGCGGCTCGAGGCGGACAGCGTTACGGTAATGGCTTTCGCTTTTCTATGTTGACGCGTCGCTGGGGCTTTGGTGTTGGAAGAATTGCGCGTAGTCGCATGTGGCGTGCCATCAGACAGTCGCAAGCTGCGACTTATCGTGGAGTTGGAGAAGATGGAGATTCGTTGAATGATCAAGAGCATGCCGACGACGGAGGCTTTGGATATCAAGAGAACGAGGATTTCTCATCTGGCGGCAATGGCTTATCGCCTGCTCCGTTGCAGTCACGTGGCAGGGAAGCAAGTCTTGGAAGAATTGAACGCTATAATCATCCAGCTCAGTCAGCTGCTGGTTTTCGTGGTCGTTCACAATATGGAGCTGGAGGCTCTATAAATCAAAATCAAGTAAGCGAGGATATTCCTTTTGGCGGAAATGGCTTGCAGTCACCAGGCTGGGGAGCAAGTCTTGGACGTCATGGTCGCTATTATCGTCCAGCTCTATCAGCTACTATTGTTAGTGGTCAACCCCAATATGAAGCTGGAGGTTCTATGATTGAACAAGAGTATATCGACTATGGAGAACTAAGCCGCCGATGGAGGCAATTTATAGCGTCTTTCTTCTCTGCCCGAAGACGCTTCCAGTCACTCGGCTGGAGAGGAAGTCTTGGAAGAATTGGACGTGGTGGCCGCTATTATCGTCTAGGTCAATCTGCTGCTAATATTCATGGTCAACCCGAATATATAGTTGGAAATTCTTCGATCGAACAAGAGTATTCCGACGTTGGAGGCTCCGAATATTCAAGGAGCGAGGATTCTAGTTCTGAAGAATAATTGTATTGAACATATGTACTATATATGTGTATACTAAATTGTGAATTCGTATGTATATACTCCAGTAAAACCAAAGCAGAACGTTTCCTCACCTTGAAAGTTTCGTTACTAAACTATTGTGTAAACAGAATGCATTTAAGTACAGCTGAGATCTCTAGCTCGGATGTTTCCGAGAGGTTGAGTAGTAAAGGTTGACCTAGTGTCGTAAGTCTCCTATTCAGAGCGGGGCAATGACAGAGGAGGTGTTGTACTGTTTCCTCCTCATTTTTGTACCTGCAGCTTCTGCAGAAATCATGGTGAGCGACGCCTAGGCGTGATAGTACGTTTTAGGTTTAGTGTTGGCTACGTAAGCCTCGCCACCGCACAGGAGACGTTTTTTCAGCTTTTGTGCAGAGTTTAAGGGCCCTGTTCCGGTTTTTGAGTCGATTTTCCTGTAAGCGTTAACATTTTGCATCTAATTTGAATAACGTTGTATTGAAGGTGAAAAAAAAAAGGTGAAATCGATTGCTCAATCCCAAGTGGATCCAATTCGAAAGAAAATTACGAGATCTAGTAACCACAGATTGTCTTGTTACTTACATAAATTATAATACAACTTAATCTCGAAACATCGTTTACACGAAAATCGAGTGGAAAACCGGAACAGGGCCCTAAATGTTGACAATATGGTGATACCTATTGTGGCCAGTTTGTCGTAAGCCTCGTGTTCGCTAATTTGGAAAATATGTATTTAAATTGAAAGAAAATTAAACATTTTACATATGCACAGAGAAAAAAATATGTAAAAACTACACGAAAAAGTAGTTTTTCTACACGTTTCACAGGGATTTTCAGCACACTACGTTTGTGTAGCTTTTCTGTATGCCACGCTTAGCTTTCTCATGCGACGTGTAGCTTTTCTAAAAGCCACGTTCAGATTTCCCATTTCTAAATGCGGCGTGTAGCTTTTCTACATGCACGTTTAGGATTTTCATTACTAAATGCGGCATGTAGCTTTTCTACAAGCCACGTTTAACAAATAAAAAATAAATCCTACTTTTAATTATACTATTTATACAAGGGAAAGTGTGGAGGAGGGTAGTGTGGGGAGGAATATGAGGAAGGGGCACAAAGAGGGTAGGGTCTTCCTTCCGAAAAACTTACAATGTAATTTTTTTTTTATTTCTTACTTACCTTGTCTGGGACTCGAAATCACAACTGACTTACCTTGTCTCGGGAACTTAGACACAATTGCAGGCAGTTTAGCCGATGCGACTAAATAAGCACTCGCACGGCAATGCCGCAAATCACAGTTATAAAGGGAAGCGACGGTGAGCCACACGTTTCGTGTAGATTTTCTAAATGTAGCATTGAGCATTTGAAATCCTTAACGTTTGTTTAGAAAACTACACGGCACGTGTGGAAAACAGTTTTCTATACGAAAAATGTAACTTTTCTGTACTGATTTCGTGCTACATTTTCGTTTAGAATTTCAACACGCGTGTGTAGGCTTTCATTATCTTAACGTTAATCTAGAAAACCTACATTTCAGGGTACAATACAGAAAGCTTAATGAAAAATGTTGAAATACTTAAAAAAAACGCTGATTTTCTCTTGTCATGTAGTCTTGCATTTGTTTAGGCAGCATTTAACTTTTCTGCATGCCCCGTTTACCTTTTTTATTTCTACACGTTCGTGTAGTTTTTGTCTAAACGATACACGTTGCTTTCTGTTTTCTACATTTTTGTGTGAGATTTTGCAGGGTGAATTACGTTTCGTTTAGGATTGTCGTTTCTACACGTGGCGTGTAGCTAATTTTGTTATCTCTTTGTAGAATAAGTATTTCGGTATTGAAATAATTGTATTAACGTTGTTAATTTTATTCGATCGAGAATTGCTTGTGTCGTTTTAAATTTGTGAAATACTTAAAACCAAATGTGATTTGCTTTCTATGGGAATAAGTATTGGGTGCAAGGTTAATATATCTTATTTTAAAACTTTGTAGCTGTTAGTCTAAGATAACTTTTAGAAATTTCGGTAAATTTTTGAACGTGGACAAACCTATTCCTAAATTAGTCAAATCGGAATGAAATATCATAAATCGATTCTCTTGTGATTGTTCTATTTTTTCTGAAATATTTTTTGCACCTTGAAGCTTCTTGCACCATATTGGTGTCAGATATTAATGAGTGCCTAACAAAGTAAAATATATTTCCTTTAACTAGGCATATAAGAACTTAATCATGACTTCAAACTTTTTCACCTGCCTTAACCAAATCCCATACCCATATACAATCCAATTGAAATATCAATAGATACATGCTAATCACACCAGAGAGTAATTATTTAGGCTGCAAAACGTTTTCAAGTGCCAACGCAAAATCTGAGTGCTCAACCTCATATCCAAAATGCGTTACTACAATAACAGATGCCCCATGGCATCATAATAATGTTAAATGCTTTATAATAACCATAAATGTTTGAAATGAATGTATGTGCCAAATGGCTTTTCCACATAGCCAACCCACCAAAGCGACCAGTTCCAGTCCCAGACTGGACAGCCGCCAGCTGGGCAGCCCGACAGCCAGCGCAGCGAGAGGTCCCCGCAAGAGCCATGGAAATTGTTTATGAACATTTCGTGTGTGTATGTTTGAATTTAACTGATTTTTAATGTGCCAACGCGTGCGAGAGTTCCAGTCGGGTGGGCGGCCATACAGACACAGACAGCGGACCGAGCGGCCGGAGAGAGATAAATAATCGCATGGGGCATAGCATTTGGTATTAGCCAATTTGTGGCAGTTTATTGGTAGAAACGTTGGCATGATTGGGGGCTACTGTTTAATAAACTCATTGATTTATGACTAATTAAATTAGTGGCCAAATTCATTTGGGCCGCACATGCGCAATTCACAGCCTCAATGGGTCATTGCTAGAGCCAGTGAGTGAGTGAGTGAGTGGAGTGCCGTGATTAATGATCAGCCCAATTGGGCTGGCCATGAAAATTGAGAACCTGCAACGCCTCGCCTGTCAGTTGTGGATCACGATTGGGGAAGCTGCCCATCAACTCATCATCCAGCCACTTCTCGCCCGAGGTTCCCCATTGTAAGTCGTGCAAAATGGTCTTTGACTTTCCGTTGCTTTGGGGTGTTACCCATGGCTTATCCAAAATTGTAATCAACTTAATAACAGGCTACTCTTAATGCTGATTATGGGTTTTGTGTGTGTGTGTTGTGTGTTTGCAATGCAGGGAGTGAATGTTGTAGGCCCACTTACGCATTGTAATTATGTGCACAGTGCAGTGAAGGTTCATAAATGTGTTGGCTAACGGGCAAGTTGGCTCATAACTTTCGTTTTACTAGCCTTGTGAGGTTCGATGTACTGTCGAGATGGTGAGTAAAAGCTTGAGAGCATGGAAAACATCAGGTTTGGTGCATTACACTTAACAATAATTGTTGTGCACCGAAAGTAGCCCTGGATGAATGTAGATTTAAGAAATTAAGATCAGGCTTGAAGAAGTAAAAAACTACTTTTTGATATTAAAATGTAGATTCAAATTCTTCTTTATTGTATTCCTCCATTTTCATTCAATGCTAAAAAATGCACCTCAACTATTTATTATGCAATATTTCGCTTTTTCTTTGTTACTTGTTTCTTCTTTATGTTTATCATGCAATCAAATTTAATTTCAATATGATTGATATGTTTTACTGAAACCCTTTCAAAAAAAAAAAAGATACACAAAACGCTGGCCATAGCATAATAAATCATTGAAACCAAAACGTGAACACGCGGCACACATTAGTCAAAGGGGCCAAAGCAGCAAGTCGTTATTATGATTTTCTGCTTGTTGCTTGTTGTTGTTGTTGCTGGCCAAAACGCATAAACATTTTACAGCGCAAACAATTAACTAAAAATAACATAAAAGAGTAGGCAGCGACCCAGACACACACACAGAAAAATGATTAATGAAACGTCACAGTAACATTTCGGGAAAGTTACATAAATTAACACATGTCTTTACGCTAATGGGTCAAGTCAGAGAGTCCAAGTCCAACTAAGTCTAGTCAACTGGTGGCCCGGAGGCACTAGAAACTGTACACAGAAATAAAACAATAATTTAATATAATTAATGTGCCTGTTGATTATTGTTTTCAGCTGCCACAGACAGTGAGAGAGACAAAGCCATTAGAGATCCATTGGATAAATGTGAAGAAACATATTTCTAAGCAACTGAAACAAAAAAGTCGAATTTCATTATAAAATATATAATGTAAAAAACTATCCAAGATACAAATTGTCAGCTGGTGCTTTTAGACAGTTTTTGAAGCTGATTTGCTTGAATATCTAGCCAGGTGAAATCAATTACTTAGCCTGGATCTCGGTCTAAAAACTATGTTCTTAAAGTCAAAATAAGCTCAGGGGTATAACTAAATGATTCATTTGAAGCATATTTGCCTGAGGCCCCAAAAATTCATTGATATTGTGACTGTTAAAAACCCATTCACTATTTTAGAAGTGAGAAAAATTTACACTTGGTGGGCATAAATCACTTTGTGTCTATTAAGACACCTCTAATGCAAAACAAAAGTCAAAGCTCAGTTGAAAAGGTCAACCTGCTTGTGCTTTTTTTTGAAGTATTAAAATTTACATTAAGTTCAGAGTGCAAGCAACTGTTGTTATCCAGAACTCAGGCTCACACTGCTACTTGTTTATGACTTATGTGTATGATTTAGGTGTGACACAATTAAATTAATTAAATAAAATGCTTAAGTAATTTAAAATGCAATTCTCCAAGCTTAATTGAAGGTATAAAAGTCTGAAGTTTGGCTGGGAAAAGCATCAGTTGTCACTCAAGCAACAATCAAGGAAATCCACCTCTAAAATGGCCACTCGTTTTATTGTTCTGTTCAGTTGCCTGGTGTTGGGTACAGCGTATGGACACTATAACCAAGGATCGTCTTATGTACCAACTGTGGGTCAACCAATTTCTACAGGAGTTGGTGTAGTGTCTGGCAGTTCCATTGGTGTTGCTCAATCGCGTCCTATTCCTGCACCTGTGCGTCCTGTACAAGCACCAGTTCATCAAGTGCCTGCATCAGTTCGTCTTCAACCAGTTGCTGCTCATCCTGTGCGCAATCTCGCACGTCCATTGGTTGTTCCTTCTCGTCCTGCGACTGCTCCACTTCCGCTTATTGCTCCGCATCGTCAATGCCGTGAAACCGCCCGCTGTTCCCTAGGAGGCAGTTCTGTATATGCCACGGATGGTCACCACTGCTATATATTCAACAACTCCTGTCAGCTGGCCCATGTCAATTGTCAGCGTCGCCATGCTATGAAGCCCATTAGCCGTCCCGACTGCCACAAACTGCCCAGGCGCAGCGTCCCGTACTAAAAAATTTTATTGAAGACTGAAATTGGAAAATACTTGTGACCCACTAACCTATTGCTTATTATTAATTTATTATTTACCAACAACTTTTCTATATAAAATCGAAGCAAAAAAAGTTATTAAAATATTTTTCGCACTTTTTATTAAAAATGAATCTCAAGATTTAATTGAACTTAAGCCTTTTAGACAGTCCCCTATCACTTATCAAAAATGTTGCTGGTCAATATATCATGCATCGAAAAATTCTAACTTGGACTTAAAGAGATGTTTATGAAATGCTTAACGAACATTTTTCGTTTTGTACCCTTGCACTCTGGGCCAGCAGGACGAAATTTTGTCCAAAAGTCCCACTTTTTTGTTTGGAAATGATTCAGAATACTTATAGCTATTTTATGCCAAAATTTGGAACAATTTTATAAATTGGTTTTTGAATGGCAGCAATTAAAAGTTGATTTTTCTTGAAATCGCTCCAAAAAATGGAAAATAAATAGTCGAAACTAGGAAAGAAACAGCTTCTACAGTTTGGTAGTATAATTTCGACTACGGAATAGATTTCAATAAAAAATTAAAAAAAAGTTTCCAATTGTATTCGTTTTCATAAAGAAGGGAAAAAACTTAGATTTTGTGGGTTTTTATACTCTGTACCAGAGGTACACAGAGTATATTAAGTTTGCAGCACCGGTTGCAATGGTGATAAGCAGCACTACACAGGTACAGAGTATGTTATAGTCGGGCTTGACCGACTTTCTTTCTCGTTTACATTTGTTATCATTGACTTTTAGGTGCCCACGAGTGCCACTGGGTTTCACTCGCAACATGACTAATTATTTTCTTTGAATATTGTACTATAGCTGGAGGTATGCGCTTTTGCGCGGCTCTGCTTTGGATTTCATTAAATCGCTTTTAAAAATGTATTCCCATTTGGCATCGAGCAAGTTTCAATATTCAAGTCAGCCGAAAAGTATGTTTTTCTTTTTTAAAACATCGGAATTTTACCCTTGAAGCTAAAGCCCAATTTACACGACCTGATCTCTCAGGTGAGTTTTGTATCTGAGTATCTGTCAGCTCGTGTAAACAGGAGTCTGAGCCTACTCAGCTGAGCGCTCCGGTGTAACAGAACCGGCTCAATTTAAACTGTAAATGCTGAATAAAGTTGCTCAGCTGAGTTTTTTGACACTCAGGTTTTTTGCGTTTAAAGGGGTGGAGGGAGGGGGGAATTTTCCAAATCTGAAACAAACTCGATTTGAATCGGGTATACTCCCGTATGGATGATAACGCTCCAGGAAAACGGGTGTACAGTCGGCATGCGAACGAGTTGGGAGGTAATCCCCCGCAGGGTCGACCGAAGCGGAGATGGCGCGACCAGGAGCAGGGAGATATTGAAGCTGGGAGTGTCCTCCTGGTGGAATGTCGCTCGGGACAGAGGCGAGTGTCGGGCATTAGTGGCAGCGGCCGAGACCGTAAAACGGTTGTGATGGCCAAAGAAGAAGAAGAAGATACACCTACCTACATGCAAAAATTTGTGGCTCTATCTCTTATAGTCTCAGAGATCGACGCGTTCATATGGACAGACGGACATGGCTAAATCGACTCGGCTGTTGATGCTGATCAAGAATATACATATATACTTTATTGGGTAGCAAATGCTTCCTTCTACCTGTTACACACTTTTGCACAACTTCATGATCCCCCTTTTCCCATTTTCAATGGGAACAGGGTATAATGACTCCAATATTTGACCAAAAGGTCAGCATTCAGTTGAAAGGGTACTTTAGTTCAAGAAACGCCATTGACCATTTGTTGAGTTCAGAGTGCAAGCACCTGCTATCATCCAGAATTGAATTTGTTGAGGAGAGGTCAAGCCTTATCCTCAACTTGCTTTTGATTAATGTGTTTGGTTTAGGTGTGACGCAATTTGATAAATGTAATTAATGAGTTATTAAAATTGCAATTCTTAAAGCTTAAGTCACGGAGATATAAGAGTCTGAAGATTGCCTGGAATAAGCTTCAGTTGTCACTGAAGCAACAATCAAGGAAATCAACCTCCAAAATGGCCACTCGTTTTATTGTTCTGTTCAGTTGTCTGGTATTGGGTACAGCTTATGGACACTATACCCAAGGATTGTCTTATGTACCAACTGTGGGTCAACCAATTTCTACAGGAGTTGGTGTGGTTTCCGGCAGTTCCAGTTATGTTGCACAATCTCACCATATTCCTGTACCAGTTCATCAAGTGCCTGCTTCAGTTCGTCTTCAACCAGTTGCTGCTCATCTAGTGCGCATTCCAGCTCGTCCAGTGGCAGTTCCTTCTCGTCCTGCGATTGCTCCACTTCCGCTGGTTGCTCCGCATCGTCAATGCCTTGAAACTGCCCGCTGCTCCCAAGGCGGCAGTCCTGTTTATGCCACGGATGGTCACCACTGCTATAAATTCAACAACTCCTGTCAGCTGGCCACTGCCAATTGTCAGCGTCGTCATGCTATGAAGCCCATTAGCCGTCCCGACTGCCACAAACTACCCAGGCGCAGCGTCCCGTACTAAGAATTTAGATTGAATTTGGAAAATACTTGTGACTCTCTAACCGTTATCGATTAACTGCTTGAATTAAAGAGAAAATCATAAAATAAAATAAAATATTTCTCTTCCTAAGAAGAATACATTTTTTAATACCCTTGCAAAGGGTATTTTGCCTGCGGCGCAAGTTTCAAAAGTAATCCTCATAGCAGTCCACGTTTCTAATTCTTTTTCGTTGCAGTTTGTGCAGGTATAAGATCAATTATTGTGATAAATAAACATGGAACCATTTAGATTATAGGTCTTTGAAAGTTATAGAAGTAAACCTTAATGGCCATACATATTATTAGTATGTCCTGAGCAAATTATTAAGTCCACTCACTTTAATTCGATCCTGAAAGTTTTAATAGTCAAAGTGACCAGATGACCTTAGTGTGGCAAACTTAATTGAAGTATATAAATTTGTTTCGGGACTACGCAACGTAAGCGATTTCTTGCTTGACATTAAGTTGAAATGAGGAATATAAAAGGTGTAGTGAGAAAAAAAGCAAAAAAAAAAGGAACTCTAGTTAGAGACTTAAAACCCGCGGGCGTTATTTCACCTGGCGTTATTTCATGCCCCGAAATTTTCATTTCCGACCCCATAAACTATATATATTCTTGATCGGGGTGACGATCTGAGTTGATTTAGCCCTGTTCGTCTGTCTGTCCGTCTGTCTGTTTCTATGCAAACTAGTCTCTCAGTTTTAAAACTATCGAGCAGAAATTTGGCACAGAGTCTTCTTTTTACTGCACGCTGTTAATATGTTGGAACCGAGCGGATCGCATGGTGATTTTTTAAGAGCAATAGGAAAGTTTTTCAAAAAAAAAAACACATAAAATTCAGAAAAATGCATGAAATCTTTATTTGAAAGAATACTCTTTCCAACATTTCGGCCGGTATCGCACGAATAAATGCTTGAATGCTGTCTTTCAATGCGCCAATTGAAGCGGGCTTGTCTGTATAGACATGAGCTTTAACATAGCCCCACAAAAAATAGTCTAAAGGCATTAAATCGCACGATCTAGGCGGACAATTGACCGGTCCCGAACGTGAAATAAAATTTTCACCGAACTCGCCTCTCAATAAGTCCATTGTTGCGCGTGCTGTGTGGCATGTGGCACCGTCTTGTTGAAACAACATGTCATTCAAGTCAGGCTCTTGCATTTTGGGCAAAAAAAAGTTGGATATCATCACACGGTAGCGCTCACCATTCACAGTTACGTTACGATTCGCATCATCTTTGAAGAAGTACGGTCCAATGATGCCTCCAGCCCATAACCGCGCCAAACTGTGACTTTTTCTAGATGCATTGGTAGCTCTTGCAATGCTTCTGGCTGATATTCACTCCAAAACCGACAATTCTGCTTATTTACGTACCCATTGAGCCAAAAATGAGTTCGTCGCTGAACACAATTTTTCGGTAAAAAAGTGGATCTTCGGCCAACTTTCCAAGAGTCCATTCACAAAAAATTCACGTTGCGGTGGGTCGTTCGGCTTCAATTCTTGCACCAGCTGTATTTTGAAAGGCTTCACCTAAATCCTTCCGCTTTTCCACGTTGTTGAGTAACGAGGCCCAATGTGGAACGGCGACGAACGATAGTTGATGGTCATCATTAACACTGGCCGATACAGCTGGATATTTTCTTCAGTTCGCACTCTTCGTAAGCGTGTTGGTGGTTTAATGTTCAACAATGTAAATTTGGTGCGAAATTTAGTCACAATAGCCCGAGCCGCTTCAGTGGGTCGATTAAACTGACCATAAAATGGAAGAACGCGCGATGACTTTCTTAACACACCTTGATATATAATAATTGTAAGCGTTGTTCGTTTGCAATTCATGGTTAAATTAGACCAAACTGAAGATGTTTGACAGTGAAACAAGCCACGAAGCGTGTGTGAGCCGTTTAAACCAGTGTTGCCATTTAGCTCCCATAGGAACGATCAGTCGAAAAACTAGTTTTAGTAAGAAACACTTTTTTGTTTTTCAATTGAAACGCCTCCAAACTATGTATTTCTTAGTTTACTATGCTTTTTCATGATTCCACAAAATTTGATCGAAATCTGACATTTATAAAGTATAACAGTCATAAAAATTGCAGTCTGAATATTCAATCAATAGTGTGATATTGAGTTTTAACAGTATCGATTTGGGCTTACCGATAATGTATAAGTGTTTTAATGTAGGTATTTAGTGAGAAAGTGTAAGAATTTGGTGTAAATGGTGACCTGTTAGAGTCGTCGTGACTTCAGGTCCTTGGGTAAGACTCTCTTTAACCTTCTCCTTTGACGTACACCTTGAATTCTCCGTCTTCTTAACAAGTTTTTAGCCAGTTTGTTGGGGTGGTGAGATAGCTTGTCCAGGTAAACGGCGGCCTGCTTGTTGATAACATCTCCAACCATGGGAACTCCAAGGTCCTTTTCAATATCCCTGGTTCTCAGGTTCCATTTACCTCCCGTAATGCGTCTAAGGATTTTCGCCTGAACCACTCTAATCTTTCTCAGGTGAGATTTCGCCGTGATTCCATAAATTCGTTGACAGGCCAGAATAGCTTTCCAGATTCGGACTTGTTCCAGAGTGACAGCTTTTGTTAGAGTTCAGGGCCACTGCGGTGTTGCAGCCACTGCCTGAGCTGTTGTCTTGACAAAACTTCGGCCGAGCCGAAGTTAACTTTCCTCTATTTTGTTACTCTTAGATAAGCGCTTAAAAATGAATCTTTTAAAGATTTTAAAGGTAGTTCTATCTTTAAGTGCTACATAGTTAACTTTTCAAAATCCGAAGAATAAAACGGATGTTCTGTTTTGGATTTTTTCCCAGACCCCGATTTGGGTTCGAGCAAATCCAAACTATTAAATTATTGAAGATCAGTTCTCTAAATACAACACGTGAGTTGAATTATTTTTGAACCGAACCTTCTTTGTAACAGATGGTGTACAGTTCGGGATCAGGTTCGGCTGGTTATAAATTTAGAAGTTTCGGTTTCTGCTCATTTCCGAGAGACCTTAAAAATCAGAACCGAAGCGGCTCTTGATCGGTTTTTAGCCTTGCTTTAAAACATACTGGCTTACAATTTCTTTTAAATTGTGCAAAATCGATTTTTATTAAAAAAATATCATTACTTTTCTTGTACATGTAAAAGCTAATAACTGGGCTTAATGTATAAAATTAGCTAAAACGGTCAGTGGGTCACAAGTATTTTCAAAATTCAGTCTTTAATCTTCATTTTTAGTACGGTACGCTGCGTCTGGGCAGTTTGTGGCAGTCGGGACGGCTAATGGGCTTCATAGCATGGCGACGCTGACAATTGACAGTGGCCAGCTGACAGGAGTTGTTGAATTTATAGCAGTGGTGACCATCCGTGGCATAAACAGCACTGCCGCCCTGGGAGCAGTGAGCAGTTTCACGGCATTGACGATGCGAAGCAACCAGCGGAAGTGAAGCAGTCGCAGGACGAGAAGGAACAGCCACTGGACGAGCTGGAATGCGCACTGGATGAGCAGGAACTGGGTGAGGACGCACCGAAGCAGGCACTTGACGAACTGGGGCAAGTACAGGACGCACTGGTACAGGAATAGGACGAGATTGAGCAACACCACTGGAACTGCCAGACACTACACCAACTCCTGTAGAAATTGATTGACCCACAGTTGGTACATAAGACGATCCTTGGGTATAGTGTCCATAAGCTGTAGCCAACACCAGGCAACTGAACAGAACAATATAACGAGTGGCCATTTTGGAGGTTGATTTCCTTGATTGTTGCTTGAGTGACAACTGATACCTTTTCCAGTCAATCCTCAGACTTTTATACCTGCAGCAAAGCTTTGAGAATTGCATTTCTAATTACTTAAGCATTTAATTTAACACATTAATCACAAGCAAGTTGGAACTGTGACTTGACCTCCCCTGAACTGAATCAGTTCTGGATGAAGCCAGGTGCTTGCACTGTGAACCTCATAAATGGTCAATGTCATTTTTATTAACTTATGAAAACATCTGCAGTTTGACCCTTTCAATTGAACTTTGACTTTTGAAAGTGTCTTAAATCAGGACTTTTTGCAGTTACTTGGGAGGAGATGTTTATGAAATTTCAATTATAGACCTGGTCTTATGTACCAAGCAACGTTAAATAAAACAATTTTATTAAGAACGCAAATACCAAAATAAGTACATCTCATCATCAAAAGTGAATGTGCTTTTCACAGCCACAACATCAAAGGATTTTCCTGGCAAAAAAAAATGATTTAACCAAAATGCTGCCGGGCTTTTGCTTGCAGGCGGATGCACTTCAGCGATACACAAAAGAAAAAAAAAACAAAAACAAAAGCGCAATGTTTTAAATAAATAAATATGACACATAAATACCAGGCAACAATGGTTAGGTTCACCAAACAGGGTGGAAGAACAGAAAACAACAGCCACAAAAAAATTGGCAAACACCGCTACAACAAAGCCAACCGACCAAACGACAGGGCCGACAGTTAATTCCGCGAAAGAGGAAATTACAATTCATGCCCTTTGGCGGGACTCCATGATTATCAGATCGAATTAGTGTCTGACTGGGCCTGGACTCCGCTCTGCTCTGTGTGTGGAAGTGTCCTAGGGGCACATGTGTGGGTACTTTTTTATGGCTCGCCATTTGAATGAACTTGCAACTTGGACGCTGCTGCCGGCTGCTCTTCTCCTTCTTTTGTTTCCCCGTTTGTCTGGCCTGTCATGGCCAGAGAGTTGCCCTTATTTTTCCACAGTATGTTCATTTGTTGTTTGCTTGAAACAGCAACAGCACACAACAAAAAAAAAAACAATACTGACAGACTTGGCAGATTCGCAGATGTTTGGGAGGAAGAGGAAAACTGTTTCAGTCTTTCAACTTGCTTTTTGATTAATTTCCATAATTGTTGAGCTCTTATAAATCAATTACAATTATTTACAACCTAAACTACAAAGCGAAAATTAGTTTTTTTTTCAAGAACAGCTTTAACTTCGTTAAGCAAACTTCACCAAGTTGATGATTTGGTTTTTAATTAGTTGGGAATTGTTTGCAGATCACGATCTCTTTTTAATGGCTTTTCAACGAATCAGTAAAACAAAAACTGTGGAAACTGAAACTCTCTCTCTCTCACTTTTATTTCAAGCTGTCCCAATGAACCGCCCCAAATATTCCAGTAGCTTTTGTCTCTGATTTCACCTTAACCGCTCACAAATCATCTTGCACATTTGTTAAGCCTCCGCAATCAGGCCAGAAAAGAAACATATTTCAGCTTTAATCAGAAGCCAATAATATATGTTTACGGGTAACTCTTTACCTTGCCGACATGCCCACATCTGTTGCCACAATATGAGGCACACACACACACACACAGTCGTTCACCGCTCTTTCTCTCACACACACATCTTTGTCTCGCCCAATTTCACAGCATCCAGCGAATTCTCCTTTCCCTATGGTCGATGGCTGCGCTTTAGAATCATCGACGCAAACGCAAAAGTCTCAATGGCGCCGTAAATTATGTTTTATTATGCAATAAAGTCAACCATAAAAATGCTGCAATAAATTAAATTAACTACTAAAAATGCTGATTTTATTTTTACCCCCAGTTTTGCACAAAAATATGTCTGGTCTGGCCTGGGCCAAAATGTTTCTACTGCCTGCTGACTGGCAGCCTTTTGTGTTTGAATCATTCGATGGATGTGGCTGTTGTCTGAATGGTTGTAGCTGTTCGGTTGCGGTGCACTTATGCAAATATTTTTATTTAATTTTGCTTTATTGTTTATTTGTGGAATTTTAACAAAGTAATTTAAATAGTTTGGCAGGCAAGAAATGTTAATTGGAGAATTAACAGATTTTAATTGAAAGTGATATTTTTGTACACTTACCATGGCAATTGCAATTTATTGTCCATCCGAAGTGCGATCCTTTGTTATGGTATGCTCTTGAGATCAAATATTCTGTACAGTGTAAGCCTTCAAAAGATTAAATATTAAATATTTAATTTACAGCATAAAGTTCTTTTCAGAATCCCAAATGTGGTCAGTTGTGGTACAGAGGGTAGTGTGTGTGCCTGCTGTGCAAGAGGTCAATTGTTCAATCCCTCCACGGCACATTTAATGAAAAAGTTTTTTCTTTAATCACTTTTACACCACCAGTCACCTTCAACAGCTATTGGCGCCATCTGCCAAAAACTTTTCAAGCTTTGGATTTCGGAGTCGGCGATAATCTGTAGGTCTCTTTCTCTTTCGCGAAAATTAGAAGCACACAAGCCAAGTTTTTAAGAGGAACTCGGCTTGCCCCATTGAGATGTGTAAAGCCAAATATTTGAATACCCTTGCAGAGGGTACATTAAAAGTACACAAGGCAACAAAATTAGACTTGTTCCAGTATATTAAAGGGTTGGTAATGATTCTAGATGATTTTAGTGAGCTAAGCACGACTGCGTTTTCATAAATGCCTAATCACGGCTAGATCTTTTATAATTTGAGCTTTAAGTTGCATAAAATGAATATTTTGACACTTTTTTCGGAACTATTTGTGGGGAATCGTTACTAATGTTTAAACTATCTTTGGTATAATTGTACTCCTTAGGTATAAAGTAAACTACCCAAAAAAATTTTGGGATTTTGTTACGCGGTGATAAACCATTTTGAATACAAGTGTTATAATTTTTCGAATTGTCTACTGCCAAAAACTATGCCATGCAAAATCACTATAGTTGGCTAGGAATTTGTATCAAATTACTATAAAAATTTAAAAACAAATCCATTGCATACCAAAGGGCGGTACAAAATAAGGTGAGTTAGAGGACATGTATTAAAAAAGGTATATCTTTAGTTAAAAAAATCGTAGAATTGCTTGGAATAAGTTATTTCAAAATTAAGAAATAGTACTATAATATAATATCAAAGTGAGCCATATCAAACGAAAAGGAACTCCTCAAATCGTTCATTAAAAGTGTAAAAATAGTCACTTTTAGCAACTTTACGCTCAAATTACTAAAAATCGAGACGTGCTGGACCATTTCTGAAAACGCAGTCGTGCTTAGCACACTAAAATCATCTAGAATCAATACCAACCCTTCAATATACTGGACCTTGTTGCCTAGTGTTATCGAGCTGAATTCCGACTTTCTGTTGCTATGCTGTCTCCTCCGTCAGTTTGAAAGCTATTTTCACGAAACTTTTCACGAAGTCTTCTAATACAAATACGCTGCTCATTTGTCAGAACCGGCCGGATCGAACTACTATAGCACATAGCTGCCATTGGAACGATCGTTTGAAAAACTATTTTCAGAGCGAAAAACTATTTTGTTTTGAATGGAATCGGAATCAGTAGTTTCATGATTTCACTAAGTTTGCTCAAAATCGGAAGACCTACACTCGTGGACAATATAATAGGTGTGAAGATTTTTTTTTTAAATATTAATCTTAAGTCGATATAAACACAACATTTTATAAGGAAGCTATACTTTTTTTTAATACGGTCACACTGTTTCGGTACGAATTGGGTGAATTCCCGGAATTAATTAGCTTTCTGGGAATAATTGTGGATTGATTTATTGGTTAGACTGCAAACTCGGCTGGTCAATAAAATAGGTGTTTGAAGCAAAACATTAACCTGTAGTTTCTTAATAAAGGGTGATTTTTTAAGAAACAGAAAATTCAGAACAATGCATGAAATCTTTATTTGAATCGATGGTACGGTCCATATAATTTAATGTTTGAAGATTATTTCATGCAAATGCTGACCGTGACTGCGCCTCAAATGGTCCATCCGCTTAGTCCAATTTTGGCATACTCTTTCCAACATTTCGGCCGGTATCTCTCGAATAAATGCTTCAATGTTGTCTTCCAATGAGTCAATTGAAGCCGGCTTGTCTGTATAGACATGAGCTTTAACATAGCCCCACAAAAAATAGTCTAAAGGCGTTAAATCGCACGATTTAGGCGGCCGAACGTGAAATAAAATGTTCACCGAACTCGCCTCTCAATAAGTCCATTGTTGCGCGTGCTGTGTGGCATGTGGCACCGTCTTGTTGAAACCACATGTCATGCAAGTCAAGCTCTTGCATTTTGGGCAAAAAAAAGTTGGATATCATCTAACGGTAGCGCTCACCATTCACAGTTACTTTACGATTCGCATCATCTTTGAAGAAGTACGGTCCAATGATGCCACCAGCCCATAAACCGCACCAAACTGTGACTTTTTCTGGATGAATTGGTAGCTCTTGCAATGCTTCTGGCTGATATTCACTCCAAAATCGACAATTCTGCTTATTTACGTACCCATTGAGCCAAAAATGAGCTTCGTCGCTGAACACAATTTTTCGGTAAAAAAGTGGATCTTCGGCCAACTTTCCAAGAGCCCATTCACCAAAAACTCTACGTTGCGGTAGGTCGTTCGGCTTCAATTCTTGCACCAGCTGTATTTTGAAAGGCTTCACACCTAAATCCTTTCGCAAAATTTTCCACGTTGTTGAGTAACAGAGGCCCAATTGCTGCAAACGGCGACGAATCGATAATTGATGGTCATCATTAACACTGGCCGATACAGCTGCGATATTTTCTTCAGTTCGCACTGTACGTAAGCGTGTTGGTGGTTTAATGTCAAACAATGTAAATTTGGTTCGAAATTTAGTCACAATAGCCCGAATAGCCGTTTCAGTGGGTCGATTAAACTGACCATAAAATGGAAGAAGCGCGCGATGAACTTTCTTAACAGAGCACGCATTTTGATAATAAAATTCAATAATTTGCAAGCGTTGTTCGTTTGTAAGACGAATCATGGTTAAATTATAGACCAAACTGAAGATGTTTGATAGTGAAACGAAACACGTAACGTGCGTGAGCTGTTTAAACCAGTGTTGCCAAAAAGATAATAGCTAAAAAATCACCCTTTACAATGCCGGCGTTGGTAAATGGAAGCTGTAGATTACACGGTCCAAAATATGGCGAAATTTGCAAATTTTTGATTTGAGCCTGGATTATTGTGAGGATTTGATAGACGGCAATTGTAGACGGGTACATAGGAGGTATTAACCAAACAGTCAAAAGTGACACGAAATTTTCAAAATATTCATGATTTTAGATTATCATGTAGACGTGTAAATAGAAGAAAAGATCGAACGGTCCAAAATGTAATATAATCGCTTACCTAAGAATCATAAGAACCCGGGCGACGCCGGGTATTCAGCTAGTTAAAGTAAATAAAGTGAACATATAATTAGAAGAAGATGGTATTCAAATTTTTGAGATCAAACGTTCTAAAATGATCACAATTCAACTCCACTCAACCATTACCATTGCACAGAAAAGTATAAGTAGCCATTTAGACGTCCGGCTACAGAAGTAGCGGCCAGTTTGCTATTAAGTTCCTAGCGGCGCGAACCCTTTAAAATAACTTCTTAGGGTTTTTACTTGCGTTTTGGAGTTATACTAATTATTTTTGCATTTTTTTTTTCCTTCAAATAACAAGCTGTAGGCTGTAACATTAGCTATGTTACAGGCATGCAAATTTAATTGTAGCGTCGACCGCTTTAAAATTAAAATCTAAAAATTTTGAATTTTTTAAAACTTTTTGATTTTAAACCTAGTTTAAAGTATATATTTTATAAAAAAGTATATTTGCCTCGTTTGCGTGTTCAATTATTTGCATTTGGCAGTTTAAAAATGGCTCTTTAGTACTGCTTTTTTACGTAATCAAACTTCTGGAAAAAACTAATATACGCCGTGTTGTCCGTGCACTGGCTTTATTATGTTATTTAGTCTTGTTAATGTTTAAAAACAATAACTTCTGCCACAGCTGCCACCCGCAAAATATTTGTGTTTGAAAATTTCTGTTTTTGGGAAAATATGGAAAAAATATTTTTTTCCCTACTTTAGGTTTCTATAGTTGCATAACTTTTAGAAATGGAAGAATTTAAGAATTAAAAAGGGTTTAATATCTTCCGATCCAGTAATAACCGCTAAAAGCATGCAGCATCAAAATGCTCTAAAACGACTTAAGTTGGACAATAGCGTAAACAGCTTCTAATACTCGAAAATATCGTGTTAATATTTTTTTCCGTTTTTTTGATTTTGGTAATTAAAACATTTAGATTTAAATTTTTTTTCTTATAAAAAATATAATAATTAAAAATTTTTTTTCAAAATGGTTAGTTATACAGTATAGTTTCCCCGCACGAACTTAATAGCAACACTGTGCGATGGTGCAATATGCTAACACGCCTTTCCAATTGTTGTTCGTCAAGTCCATGTGCTGCAGTCCCAGACAAGTCCTAAAATGAATCAAGGCAAGGTCTGTCTGTGATTCTATGGAATATGGGCAAAGCAGCAGCACGTTTAGTGCTTGTATATAATATTGACACCCGATCAAATGAGAAACACAGAAAGTGAGACCAACCAATTGAATTTTGACGGACACCTCTCTGCATTAAAAGTATGTAGATTTGAATACCGTCCAGTAAACGATGAAATGCATTGGCCGAAGGGGTCGCTTGCAACTGGCCAAACAACTGGATGGTTTTACTAAAAAAATTAGATTCCTAAATATCCTAATTTTGTTATTACTTGGCCAGTGGGCTCTGGAGCTGGACTCTCGCCTGCTAAACATGTTACTTAGCCAATCTTGGCAAATGCTTCCTTCAGCTAATCAGTCCAACGTTTTTCCCAGTTCCGGAACTTTATCCCCACAGTATGCAATGATTTTGTTAAAAACTGTGAAGTAACATTTGATGTAGCTACACGCACACACCCATTTCAAATTAAATTATTATTTTTATAAATTATTCGGTTTTTCATCTTATAATGAAATTCTCCTGTCCGCTGGCTCCACTTGTCCGCAAGTTGCGTGTCTTGATCGTTTTGGCCTCGATAATTCCGTGCTCCTAGATCAACGAAACTTGAACCTGAAAGCCTTGTGCTAATATATGTTATATCTGCTTGTAGTTTACTACTTCTATATATACTTATCTTCAATATAATTTATATTGTGTCGGCACGTTGCGTTGCTGTTGATGGAGCAACTGACGCGAGATGCCACCCAACCCAATATCAGTTGTGGCTGCTGCTCCTGGCCTGGTCGCTGGGGTTGTTAATGGGCGTGCCAACTAAATTACGAGTTTCGCACACACGAACCAGTCTCCCAGATAGACGGACGGACGGACGGACAGATTATATGGATAGCGGCTGGAAATGCTTAAGTAAATTACAGTGCGTGCAAATGTGCTTGTGAACATGAAATTATAATTTTGCCTCCAACCGCCGTTCGCTCCAATTTACAATTAACCAATGTTGGGGCTTACTTTTTAATCAACCCGCGGGAGGGGGATGGGCAGGGGGTAAATAACAACTTGCAAGCTGTTTTCATCTTAAGTGCAGTTTACGCTTGATTATAATGTTTTTCGAGAGCAGAGTTTCCGGGTGGGGAAAATTATCAAGACACGAGAGCAGAAAATACTTAAGTTAATATAAAAAATTGTATTGAACGCAACCTAATGAGTTAATTTAACGGTGGAAAACTGTTTAAACATAATTGTATGTTAGGAGGGGGGCCAAGAAAATTGCAACAATGTTGTGTGTTCAGGTTGGTCTGCTGGCTTCTTGGGAAGGAAATTTTCTAGGTTACTTGGAGTTTTTTACTCTGGCAGGTGAACAGAGCCAAATAGCAATCAAACTCACTCACTTCAAATATCACCTTCAGAAAACACACAAATCGATTCATCTAGATGCAATCTCTACTTCCATTTGAACACTAAATACACCCATAAATTTCCCATTGGCATTGTTCCCCACTTTTAATAAATTGTTGCATATTAATTAGTTATAAATTAAACAAAGCCGCAAAAGCAACCGCAAACAACAGTTTCTTCCGAGTTTCTTTCTGATGCTGCTGACGATGATAATTAATGGCCGTTAATTAATAACAAATTTGAAAAGGAGAAAAAAATTAACAGCATTTACTTGCGGCTGCTACTCTTTTCGTTTTTGGCTTTGTTTCTGTGTTATTCTTATCGCTTACTTATACAAAATCTAACATACTTTTTGTGTTAAGACGCGCGTTGATATTGGCAATTAATTCTCTTTTTCTCATTTGTAATTTGCTTTGTGTCGATTTGCATGATTTGGCAATTAATTTGATATGTTTGTCAATTTTGGTGATATATATTTCTGTTTGTTTTTAATGAAAGCCCAAGGCAATATGTAAACACAAAACAACAGATGGAAAAAGGCTTTTAGAGCCGCATTGACAATGAACAAGGCGTGACATCATGGCTTTTGATTGCCTTCGTCTTGGGACAGGGGCAATTTATTGAGTTTGGCAACTCTTTTTGGGCTTTTCATTAGCACATTAGTTGCGGTTTGATTGGAATTTATGTGGTGTTTATTATGATCATAGTTTAGGCTAATGCTATTAAATATTTCTTAAGAGAGTGAAAAAGAAATGAAAGGCAGTGCCATCAAGCGGTGTGATTAATTTTTTCAAATGAAATTTCTCCGCTTTACAAAAATGTCATTAATCATTAAGCACTGATATTTGTTTAGCCTTCAAATTTTTATGGCCAGTCTTGCTCTCAGGAGTAAACTTTTAGCTAGCGACTTATAATTGCAATCAAAATAATTTGCAGATGGGAACTGCAAGGAAGTTACCTCTGTTGTCCGCATGTTGGTGAAAGCTTAAAGCTCCCCTCAAAATTCATTTTTTTCTTTAAATGAGTAGAGTTGGGTACGGAGCAGATGCAATAACTTTAGGTAGTTCCCTCAGTCGACCTTGGCTGATATTAGTAAGAAAGCTGACGAAATTGCTTAAAGCTTTCGCGCATCAACAGTTCTGTTGCCTTCTTTTAGTTATTGTTTCTGTTCACTACGAAGCGTCGAGTCCGGCATGAAACATATAGTCCCAGTATGAACAGAGCACAAAAAGCCAGTAGAAACCTTAAATCAGTTTGTATGGCTTTGTTTTAAATAGGCTGGGCCCTAGCCTGGCGTGAAACCTCGCGACACGTATCCCGTGACATTTGTTTAGGCTACGCCCCCAACACCACGCCCCCAACCACCAACCACACCTCCGCCCGCCCCGCCCACCACCCGATACCAGCCTCTCGACCCCCACCCCACCACCCCCCCACAAAGCACCGAGCCCCCTGCACCACTATGTCCCCTGGCCCAACCGGCGGCACGCACGGCAACCACACCCCACTGCGCAAGCGGCCCGTGCCCCGCCCAGACCTCACCCACAACCGCACCACCCCCCACCCACCCCGGCACCCCAACCGACGCCCGACCCGCCCACAGTCAGCCCGAGGAGCTCTCTACCCCCACAACTGTGAGCAGCTCTCCCTTTCCAGCCAGAACAACGCCATCAACACCACGACCACCGGGGAAACACCGGGTCCCACCGAGACCCGCATAACGCCTCGCACCACTACGGCGTCGACCACCCCGCTATGTGTGGCCGAGCCATAACCCTACACACCGGCCCAACCCCAACGCCCCAGGCTCGAATCCTCCTCCAACTCTGAGCCCTCACTCACCCCTTTCTCACTTCTAGCCTCCCTTCATAACTCTTAACAGACCGCCCTTCTTTTCGGACCCACCGACACACCGCACCGACCACCGAACACCCGCCTTGTGGACCGACCCTTACCAGTCCCCCATTAAGAAATCAAATCTCTCCGACCAACCGACGGCCCGGTTGACAGTTTACTATGATGTACCAGTTCCTTAACTTTGTATTGCTGGAATGTCCAGCCGGTTCAAAACCTACTGTCAGAAGCTTTCCGAGGGGGATTCAGCGTTGTTAGTGTTACTACTGCCGCATACGCGCTGCTTGACCCAACATACGTTTTTCGATTTTGATGGTAGTTCCTCCAGCGATAGTAGACCCCTATCCACGTGGAAGTCCTATAAAAGTTTGTTTAATTCCTCTTGACCCATTAATAGTCCCATACCACTCGATTTTTAAAGTTTTTAATGTGATCTCCTATCATTAAATAATGATTAAATACGACTTTACTATTCTGAGCCTTGGTCAGTCCAGTTTAATCTTACTTAAGTTAGTGTAATTAGCTCCTGTAGAAATTTAATCGGCCTAGTGTTCGACTCGTTGTGCTGAATTTCGATTCAATTTTCGTGTAAAAGCTGTTCCTATATAAGTTCTAATTTGACCTATATATAAATGTCTGTGGTTACTATATCAGGTCGTCTCTTTCGGTGTCCCAAAATCTCTTCCAACCAAATTCCAACCCAAAACCCTCGGTATCCCAGAAATCTCTTTCGGTTGGTTTCAAACCCCGTATTTTGTTGGAGATTTTGACAAAAAACCAATACACAAGCCAGTCAATACACTAACCAACCAATAGCGACTCACGAACCCCCCCAATATCACGTTAGGACCAAATATACACACCCTTCGACTAGACTCGAAGAAAACGAAATCTCTCGAAGTTCTGGGACACCGACGGATTTCTCGAGCGATTTACAAGCCAACCGAAGCCAAAATCTCTAGGACACCACCGCCTATGTCCAAAATTCGATTTTTTTGATAAACCTACCCCTCCATATTTTTTAAAATACAAACACCGTTTACACCGGTGCACCGTTTAAATTTGAAAAACCAAAACGAAAGATCGTATATTTTACTATTAAGACAATTCTTAAGCCGCATTTATCAGTAATGATTCAGATACACGATCTGAAATTATCGGGGGTGTCCTAGAAATTGCTAGTGACATCCGTCGGTGTCCCAGAACTTCGAGAGATTTCGTTTTATTCGAATGTAACCAACCGAAAGGGATTTCTAGGACACCGAGTAGGGTTGAAATTTGGTTGGAAGAGATTTCTGGGACACCGCCGTATATTTTACTAAGGAAAGCTTGTAAAGAATTTTGGAACAAAAGCCTTGGAATCCAAATAACTTAATCGAATCGACCTGGCAAATATTTAAACAAAAAGTGCTAAAAGTAATTTTAAATTTCTTCTGTATGTCATCCTGCCTTTTATTATGACATTTTTCTTACCCAAACATTCAAGAAATCCCCCTTTTTGTTCATGGATAGCCTCCAGTCAAATATCAAACACATCCATCTGACCTGACAAATCAACACCCCGAACAAAATCGCAATTGACTGGCGAAATATGCCCTGCAGTTATGTAAGTGTGCATTCAACATATTCATATCAGCTGAATTTTTTATTTACCTACAAAAAAAAAAAACAGAAAAAAACCCACAGCTGTTACCCTTTGGGCCAAGTAGGGCATGCACAAACATCTGAAGGGGAAGATAAAAACAAATTAAATTATTTTTGTGGATGTTTGTGAAATATTTTTGTATTTCAATATTTTGTGTGCATTTTTGTTCAACGCGTAAAATCGCCACATTTGAAGCATTTGCATTCGGTGGGCTCTCTTAGCCGTATGTCCATGCTGGCCATTTCCGGCGAGGTAAGACGCGTACCATCTGGATCATAGCAGTGCGTCAGAGTGATGACCTTCTCTTTGAGGAAACTTTCGCGACAGCAATAGCACTCCTGAAAAATAAGAATAAGGTTTAAATGATATATTTTTGATTATTTGAGCAATGCTTCAACAATGTATGTGGAGCAACTTTTATATGTGTGAATGAGCTTGTTTGCGTAATGTTTCTTGTTGTTTCGCTTAAAAAAACGCACAACATTTTGGGATAGTTTATTTTAAAGCTAAGAAATATTACCTTGCGATAATATCAAAGTGCTCCAAACCAAACGATAAAGACTTTCGGGCATTTGAAGCCATTTTGAGCTCAAATTACTATAAATCTAGACGTCATGGACCTTTTCCGAAAAAAGATTCGTGCTCAGCACACGGAAAATTTTTAGAATCACCAACAACCGTTCAACATACAGAAAAAGTTCAATTTACTTGGCTAGCGGTATACTATACAATTTAAAATTGCAAAAAGTAAACTTTTTTCCAAATATTTTCTTTATTCGTTTCTTTCTTGGTCAAGTTGTTTGCATGAAAATATTTATTCACACAAATCCAAATATGTTCTTAAAAATCTACTAGGAATTCGGAACTGGGCCTTTTTCGAAAGATTTTCTACAAAAATTGGAACAGCATTTTTCCCTTACCTTGTTGTTAACTTTAACGGTTTGAGTAAACCAGTTTATAAGACTACGCTTATGAACAGAAACTGCAAGATTTTCGCCCTTTAAAGTATGCAAACTCTTCTGTTTTGTTTTGAATTAATCCACTAAAGTATCGGGTGACAACTAAAAAGCTGCACAAACTTAAAAACGCAGCCATAACCACAATTCTCAACGGATCTTTATGAAAATTTGACAGTTTATTTATGACTTTCTTTCCAAAAGACCATTATATCAATATCCGGACCTATTAGTTTTGGTTTATAGTTGTCGATTTCACTAATAGCCGTATACCCCAAAGTCATCATCACAATCTTCATCATTTGAAGACACTTCTATTTCATTAAAATAGATGGACAGCAGTGAGAATGAACTTGCATCCTGAAAAATTGGTTCTGTTGGTGCTGTCGCCTGCGAATCGATGCTCAATATAAAAAATATTGTTTGTTAAACTTAATCAGAAAAAGGAATTTCAGGATATCACTGAAAAAGAGTAAAGAGAGAGGGAAATAAAATTAACCAAGAAATTAGAGGAGAAAAAATGCATATTTTCATGATTTATTTTTTTAGTCTATGTGCTATGGTGACCGATGATATTAGAAATTGAGTTCAATTATTTTTTTAATTGTAAAACTCAAGAAATAAGTTTTATTTTTTGAGTAATAAATAAAAATAAAAAAATAATCCTTATTTTTGAGAAATAAATAAAACTCAACATTGCTGAAGTTAATAATGAAAATTAAAAAAAAGCTATTCAATTGTTATCAGGACTGCAAACCGGGTTTGAACCGAACCGCCCATAATAACCTCTGCCATAATAACCTCTGTTTTCAAAGATTCTCGACTCTAAAGCATATTAAATTACTTACAAAGTAAGAGCTTAACATTACATTGGAAGTACTTCTTATATGTAGACTACGAAATGGAATTTTACTTCACAGTAAATTATATTTTCAATATTCCCATGTGTTCTACAATTCGCTTTCGACCCAGTTTCCACACAATTTGTTGGTTTTTAGTTAGAAGCTTTCCACATTATTCGGTCGTTTTTAGGTTGAAAGCGATTTGTAGAATACATGGGATTAAATTAATAACAAAATAAAATTTTTTTAATAGGGTGTAAAGCAGCGGTGCGCACGAAATGTTCTTTTGGGAGCAGTCCAACAACAACAACAAAATCAACCACCAGCCAGACTCACGCTGCATGTATTTGTTTTTGCAGTCGTCTCTATCACCCCGATATGCAATAGATTTGTTGTTGTTTTCGCTTCGAGTTCGGCTGCTGTGTGTGAAAAAACGAGGCAATTTTTAATGCGTCTTTGTGGCGCCGCCTGCCATACTATAACTCTTGGGAGCAATCGGAGCAAAAAGAGCAAGTCCGCGCCCACCGATGGTGTAAAGCAAGGGCTAAACCAAGGTTCGAACCAAAACCTTCGTACAAAAACCATGAACCTTAAATTTCCGAACCTTAACCTTTGTTTTGGTTCGAACCCGCGATCCGGAATTCCGAAAAATTTGTTGGGTTTGCAGCCCTGATTGTAATACTTAAATTAAAATAAGCCTTATTTGGGGTCCCTCTAAATATACAAAAGAATTGCATCAATGGACTTGAGTCAAAAGGGCCGTTATCAGCCCTCAGCCTCGAACGTAGCTTCGGCCTGAACGATTTTGCCCGGCGTATTTGCGGATACATAAGCGAATCCTGTTGGTCAGTTCTTTGATATTTTTCTTTTTTTAGCTGCAGCACTCAGACTTTCCAAAAAATCTTCAATTGGACGCCGCGGCAAGTTCGTTGGGTTCCGTTCCTTTTTACAAAAGGGATATTGGCAAAAAGGCGATATTGGTTGCACATCCACCGACATTGAGATTTGACAGTTTGTATAGTTTTTGGTCAGGTGTGTAAATTGGCGCTCTTTGCTTACGTCTGGCAACAATATTATTCTTTTTCAGCACTTTACTGATGTGTTGTTGGCTGCAACTAAATTTTCTAGCTGCATCTCGTTGACTTATGATGTCTTTGTTGTTAAAAATTTGGGTTAGCTTTCTGACAGCTTGGCCGATCATTATGTATACTTCCGACCACTTCCAACTTCTCTTTTTATTACTTTTCGTTGCAAAATACTATAAGTAGTGCGTTTAAAATTGCTTTCTTGGGTAAAATGGTTTACTGTAAACACTTTACCTTTGTCAGCGTGCATTTCGTAGAATTTTACAACGCGATTACGAAGACGTTAAAAATTTGTATTAGAGGGCATAAAAACTTTTTGACAGGAGAACAAAGAAAAAGAAATGTCATCTCATCTCTCAAAGTTTGTGCAGATTTTTAGTTGTCACCCGTTAGAAGATTTTTCATGATTTTTTTTTGTAACTTTTCATTAAAAGCTATTTTTACACATTTTTCTTTTTTCTTTCATAAACGACGACACCACAACCACAAAGCAGTTTACAAATACCCACTTCTAACTTATTGTACTTAATGGTACATCATTCTCGGAATAATTATGTTTTCTGTGATATTTTTACGCGAAATATACAGCTTGTTTATCACACAAAATTAACTTTTTTATATTTTCAATAAAATTAATGAGGATGTCTGATTTAAAAATCTATTAAACACCATCTAAATAGCGCAGCTTACTTCAAATATTTGAAAGTAGTTAACTAACAGATGGTATTTGACAGAAGCAGTGTAGCAATTAAAAAACTTAAGATTCTTTTTTTTTATTAGATTCATCTTTTTTCATAACCGAATTGAGGGCATATAGAATAACATTTTGATCATTTTCGTTCCTTATGTATACTCACTTTCAGAAACCCCGTGGGCGTTATCACCGATGGCTGCACCTGACTATTGCACAACCCCTCACATTTGTTCACAATGACATCGGCATTGCATGTCCTCTGCATGCGTCCCAGCTCATCGAATTCCTCTTTGATCAAATGGATTTCCGATTTCAAGGTCTCACAGTTCTCATCGCCCGTGCCTTGGCTATAGCGCAGGGCTTTCAGGCATGAGGGTAACAGCACGGCAATGGCCAAAATCAGCAATTCCTGAACACGCATGACGAACAACTCCCAACACCAAACTGTTCGCACTTCAATGATTTGGCGAGGCTTTTATAGGGTTGAATCTTGTGAGTTCAATGATTCAATTAGATTTCATGGGCTCTGTTTTACTCCTTCTGATATATGTCAATGACTGGCTGATGGAATGTTGGTGTTGTGCACCGCGGGTGGTCGGTTGAATGAATGGAAAAGTCGGTTAAGTTGCGGTAGGACTAAGCCAAGTGTGGTATGTTTGTTTGTTAATTGGTGCTTAAATGAAATGAGACCTTACCTAAAGAGTATTTAGAGTATTTAAAAATCATCCTAAAAATATTTCCTGTTAGCAGCTTTTTCATAAAGTCACCTGTCAGAGAGTAAAAGCTCAACGAAGCGCAACGCGTTTTTGCATTTTGCACTAAATTTATGATTTTTACAGCTGACATTTGTTTGGGGCGCCTTCATGTAAATGTGAGTGTGTGTGCCTGCAGAGCTCAACATATAACAAGGCACAACAGCAACAGCCACTGCCACGACAGCAATATATATTTTTTAGCCCAGCAGCAACAACTGCGAACTGCAACTGAGACAGCAGCAGCAACAGCAGCAGCAGCTGTCATAAGATAAAAATTCGCGCGCGCCTGCATTTTGCATATGCAACTGCAGCCACCTTCTGGGCTACAAGGGGCGGGAGGACGGGTGGTGGTGCGAAGCCTGTACCTGCAACATATTCTAATGCGTTGCGACATGAACTGACAGCAACGGCGACAGTTGCTGTTGCCGCATGAGAGCCGGTGACAGCCAAATCGGGGTGGGGCGAAGGCGGGAGCAAAAATGAAAAGTGAGCTGCATTTTCTTTTCTTTCAGCATGCAAATGAACTGCAATTATGATAAACGTCAACAGTTGACCGGATATGAGCAACTAAACACAGAAACCGGCTAAATGCCTTTGAATAAAATGTGAAGCAATTATGCTGATGGCCTTGCCAAAGGAAGGGGGGAATTTTCTGAGAAAGGAGGAGAGAGTTGCACATGTGCTACAGTCTAAGATAAGATTGTGTAGTCAAGCTGTAACATTACAGCTACCGAATTATTAATACCACTTAGTTTTACAAAGAAACCAGCCTTAGTTTCAGTATTTGAAGCGAGCTCTTATAGTAAAAATATTTGTATTTGCTAAAAAATCCCGCTAACAACCCAAGACATATATTTAAAAACAGCTTGTTGATCCCTAAAAGAAACTAGGTATTGTACGTTGTTTGATCTTAGGTCAATTCCATCTTCGATACATCTCGATGCCGGTAAAGGCGTTGTTCTTGCAGCTTTCTTATATCTCTTCTGTACTCGTCCCAACTTGTCAAATGCGAGCTTCCTTGTGTGTACAATGTGTACTTGATATATTCAGTCTCTTTTGCATGAATGATGTCTGCTGTAAAGTCACAGGGTCGAGTCTCGTTTTCCCTCATTTCCCGAGATATTTCAAAGAATCATGATATGATCCATGTTTCGAACCTAAGTGAAGGAACTGGTCCACGAACCGAATATAGCACAGTTCGACAAAATCAATCTTTTGAAAAAACCCGGGATGAGACCCATAAATTCTGATAGAAAAACACCAAAAACCAAATTCCCCTTTGTAAGTATGTGGCCTCCGTTTTTGGACTTTGGACTCAGTGGGCAACCAACGGCCGCCACTTCTGGAGCAAAAAGACAAAAAATGTTTGTATAAACAAAAGGAGTTTTTGTTGTTTTAAATGAAACTATTTCTATTAAGTTTGGAACAACAACGCCGTGCCAAGCGTTTTAGTACTGTAATGACTGTTTTAACGACCTTAATACTGTTAACTTGCAGTTTTTACTGGCACGAGGTCTTGCTATGTTATTGACATAACTTTAAACAGAGGCACACAATAGTTTCATTTTGGTGTTTTTGCGCGCAAACTGCCTTTGGAATTCCCAAACAGTTTTGCCGTCGCGGGCATGGAGAGACTGCTGTTTGGACAGACATTTCAGGCTCAAAATCGCTGATGAGTGAGGTTGGTCCCTCATGAAACGTCGTCCGATCAACCTGATGCCTCCTTTGTTGTGTTGTGTGCCTCTGTTTAAAGTTATGTCAATAACATTGCAAGACCTCGAGCCAGTAAAAACTGCAAGTTAACAGTATAAAGGTCGTTAAAACAGTCATAAAAGTCCTTGAATATCTTTAAAACCGAACGGTTGTGTTTTACTAAAAACTAAATTTATGATGGCATAATAGGCCATTGCATGTCCCTAGGAGATGGTACTCGTCAGCCAAAAAACCGTGAGATGGAGTACCATTTTAAGATTCACCCACGAGCTACTCCAAATAGGTCATAAAGTACACGGAAAAATAGACCAAACAGCGTTTTCAATTTCACCTTGAAGCCTTGGTTCACGGATTATGGGAATTTTTGTTCAAGCAACTGCCTTAGTGGCCGGGTGGCTCAGCGGCTAGTGTGCGCGACCGCTGTGCATGAGGTCGTGGGTTCGATCCCGCCTCGGAACATCTAATGAAAAGATTTTTTCTTTGAATAAACTTCACACCCGGCCACACCTCTTTGCTGTTGGCGCCAGCATTGCAGTAATTAGCCATGAAAAGCTTCTCAAACTGCCGTTCGGATTCGGCGTTAAACTGTAGGTCCCTTTCTCTTGTGCTAAAAATTAGAAGCGCACAAGCCAAGAGATTGAGAGTAGCTCGGCTTTGGCCCTTTGGGGCTGTGTAATCTTGCCAAGCTAATTTTACTTACTGCCTTAGAACAACATTGACCATTTAGGGTATTAGCAGCTTTACCAAAATTATGCAATTGATCTCTTAAGTAAAATTCTTCATTGACAGCAAGAAAATGGAAAGTTTCTTTAAAAAATGTCCGTAATGGACCTTCAATAAATCTAACAGTGCTATCCAAATTAGCCTTGTTCTGAAACATTCAACAGCTATTTTACCTAGATAGAACTCTGCTCTGTATATAAAGCTCTTAATCAGTGTAAATCAAATGAATGGACAAAACTATCTAAAGACATTGAGCGCGTTCACCAGCACACACCAATCATCTAACATAAATCATCAATCAAAAAAAATGTGTTTGGCTGCTGGTGAACGGTTTTTGAAAGGTTTTTGAATTTTTGAAAGGAAATAAAAAAATATTTATAAAATCAAGTACAATCCATTAAATTGGCGAAATTTCGACCTCTTCGGTGGCGACTTGTCGGTCTCTGGCTGTCCCACATTGGCCATTGGTGCGCGAAGAGGAGAAAGCCTTGAAGATGCTTCCCTTTGTGGAGTTTTATGGGCCAGTCTTGAGGAACAACTGCAGCTCCTTGATTGCCTCGGCGTATAGCTCTCTCCTTACCGATTTGGATGAGATGCGGAGCAGTTTGCGGGAGGACCCAAGATTGTGCTGAATCGTCTATGCATTGCACTGGGAGCCTATATAGTGCACATGCTGCAGGAGGATTGGTCGTGTGCTATTGAGGAAGTGATCAATACGTCACTTCACAAGTCATACACACCTCGGTGAAGCGAGTCATCTCGAGGGCAGAGCTGGGCAAGCAGGTGCCGGTGGTGTTACAGACATGCGAGACGAATCTAAAGCTGCAAACGGGAAGCAGTGAATGGGACGCGGAGACCTACAGCAATGTGTTACGAGCTGTCAAATGTGTGGGCACCTGGACTAAGAACATTGGCTAATCCATTGAGGGCTGCATCAGCATTAGTGCCGTTTTCCTGGAAGTCGTCAAGAAGTGCTATTGGCCCTGTGTACGTTTGAAAGATGATTGTATGTCCGCCATTTGATGTATGTTGTCGTAAGCCCGGCCCGGCACACAACGAACTCGATTATCCGATGGCCAGAGCTTTTTGGTATGTCGAAACGGTCACCTACTGATTAAGACTTCTGTTTTGCTAACATCCAAATTTCAAAAGCAGTTATTTTCCAAATTTACGTTGGCAATATGATCCTTGGGCCGCGTACCCGGGGCAGCATATTTTTGAAGAGCCGCTTTCCAAGCTTTGCTCCTCCGCAACAAACACGCCCTCTGATAATTGATTTATTAAAAACAAAGAAGTTTCCATAAACATTTTGTTTTATTTTTCACAGAATTAATAGTTTGTTTATCCAGAGTCAGCAGTGTGCTATCGATAGCAATCAAAAATCAAATTCATCTAACAAAGAAATACTTTGATGGATTCACATCTAACACAATCACAAAAATAAGCAATCATGATTGCACATAATGCCCGTTCACCAGCACAATCTAACAAAATTAGTCGATTTTTTGTTATCGATTTATGCTGGTGAACGCAACCATTGATAAAACAAAATGCATCGATTTCTGGAAGGCATTTATCGTTTTTTGACATTTGTAACTCAATAACATGCTCGATTTATAACAAACAGAGTAGGTATAGTAACGAATTTCTTTCCTTAAACATAAATCATATTGTTTAAAAATGTTCAAAAAGAACAAAAACGGAAGAACCTCGGAGCTTTGTCCAAACAGCAATTATTTTTGTTTTGTATGTGAACTATTCAATCCTGCGAAGAAGGCCCGCTGCATTTCAAATTGAATTGCGAATGCATACGAAGGATATTTTATGACTCCGTGCTTGGCAAACGCTTGGGACACACCTAAAAAAGTATGCGAAATTTCCTACCGCGGACTATTAGCCTGGTCTAATGGCGAACAGCGAAAATTAAAATTCAATAAGCCCACCATTTGACATTTTCTAAGTTGCCACTCTCTTGAGTCTTGCTTTTCTGCCTGAATATGGGCAAAAAAATAGTCAGCACTTCAAACTAAGGAACATCATTGAGTATTCTATTCTGTGTCAGTAGATCGTCCACAGATAGGAATTGAAACCAATCCTATATACAAGCAGGATGAAAAAAAAACAGTGCAGAGTGTATTGATGAACTGGAAACATCGGAACCTTTTGAGTGCGGCTCGGAGAAAAGGCACTTGATCACACAAGCTGACTTTAATGACTTAGTTCGTGCTGCCTCCCGACTAAAGCAATGGTATAAAAATAGTTGCCATTTTAACTGGCTTAAAAAAAGGATTTTCGAAACATCAATGCTTTTTATGCGTATTAGGGAGCCGCAGAAAAGAACTTCATTACACGGACTACATATGGGACCCCCGAGTGACATTCCAGTTGGGGCAGCACAGTATAGATCACCTACCATTAGTGAATTCATGCCAAAATTTTTGGCCGTCTTTACATATAAAACTGGGTCTTATCCGAAATTATGTGCGCGCATTAAAAGAAGACAGCAAAGCCTTTTCAATTATAAGAAAAATGTTTAATAGACTTAGTTCTGTCAAAATCAAGTCAGGCGTTTTTAATGGTCCACAGTTAAAAAGCAATTTGGGTAAGGAAGTTCTATAGGCTGCTCGGCAAAGGCCGAGTTCACCCAGAGGCCTTTTGGCCAGACTGCCCAGGTCTTCAAAGAACGGTTTGCCCAGATGCTGGGTGCGTTTCCTAAAAAAGGGCAGTCGCATAGAAGGTGATGGATGCTTTCTATTTCCTCCTCGTTCCCACAGCTACTGCAGAAGTCATGGTGGGACCCGCGCATCCTAGTGGCCATTTGACCGATGGTGCAGTGCCCCGTTATGACTCCTACCATAATTCTCATCCTGTTCTTGCTAAAGTGCAGGAGTTGGGAAGTTCTTTTTGGGTGAGTATCTTGGCCAGAGTGATCGGGAGATGTGACAACCGGGTGCGAGGTCCCATTGTCGTTCTGCCCTATTTCTGGCCCTCCACTTCAATTCCGTCATGATGTCCTGCAGGGGTCGTTGAATGTCCGTAACCGCTTGCGTCGCTGGCAGCGCTGAGCCGTTGCTAGCGCACTCGTCTGCTCCCTCGTTGCCCGGTATGCCTGCGTGACCAGGTACCCAGACGAGGGTGATAGAGTGCTGTTGGATTTGGTTCAGTGCTGTCCCGTGCTGCGGACTAGGACGCTCTTTGTTGCGTTTGATGACAGAGCCTTAATAGCCGCCTGGCTGTCGACCAAGATTGAAATGTTCCTTGGAGTTTCATCCAAGGTGTATATCAATTTAGCCGCCTGCCAGATAGCATAAATCTCTGCCTGGAAAAACCAGTTTGGTTGTCGGAATGAGAGCTGTGTCGCAAGTTCTTCGGAGAAGATGCCTTGTCTGTAAATGGAATCGTGTTCCAAAGTTGTCGTTCCATTTCTGAACTGGTATGCAGTAGTCACTTCCCTTTGCCTCTGCACTTATTCCTACTTCCTGTAGGATACTGCTGCCGCCAAGAGATGCTTTGAGAAGTTTCAGTTCCCGGACTCTTACTGCTTCTCGAGCTTCACACTTCAGGAAAGTGTCTACTGGTTCCAGGTTCAGGATTACATCCAGGGCCCCCTCGGTTTTGGATCCCCCGGAGCCCCTTTATCCCCCGGCAAGCTGCTCTTTGTACCTTATGAATTTTTGTGGGATTTAATGTTAAGGCCCCTCCACAAACTATAAAGAAATTGTACAGCGGAGCTAAAAAAATTTAAAAAACAGTTTCGGCTCATTGGAACATGTCGTCTAATTGAAAAAATACACTTTTTTAAACAGCCACCAGAATTTTTTTCCCGCCAAATTTAGGCGAACTTTACCGATGAGCATGGCGAAAGATTTCACCAGCAAATTGCATCGATTGAGACCAGATTTAAAGGCAAAAACTTTGTTAATATAATTATTAACATTTAGTCCTTTTTAAATATTTTTCTATGCTTTCAGTTGACTTTTTTCTTTTCATTGCTTTATTTATGCTTAACTGCTTTCATTTCTAGTACTTTTACTTTTGTTATTTAGACCAAATTTTTTTCAGTGCTCTTCTGCGCTTTCATCTACTTACTCGTAACTCGCAACTGCAGTTAAACTGCCAAGCACTTTTAGTGCTCATGTGTGTGTCTGTGTGTTTGTGTGTGAGTCTTCTGTCCCTGCTCTTTTGCCCTCTGCCTGCCGCCGCTCCTTTACTTCCTTCCTCATCCTTCTGCCTGATGTGGGCCATGTTTGGCTGCCCACTTTCGTGTTGTATGAATTATATGCTGCACACTTTTTAACCCTTGGCATATTTTACAAGCTGCTTTACTTTGCTCGTACTCTCTAATAAACATACAAACGCACTTATTGTTAGTGAGTGTGAGTGCGAGAGTGTGTGTGTGTGTGAGTGTTTGTGTGCATGTGTGTTTTCTGTGTGTCGTCGACTCAAGTGCGCTGGCGAGTTCATAAATTTGCCCACTGGGGCGTATGAGTAATGTGCAAAGGAGCGTTGTCGGAGTGTGCGAGTGTGTGATCAAAAAGGAAAGAAAAAAAAATGTGAAAAATGCTAAAAGCCATAGGCCAGCAGGCAACATATGTTAGCATCAATTTCATATTTTTTTTAATATATTTTATGTTGAACGAGAGTAAAAGAGTTTTTTGTTTGCCCCTTAACCTTGCACTGATGGTATAAGGGTAGCAGAGTAATGTTAAGAGAAAGGAGAACTTGAAAATCGTCTAAATGATTGAGTGTATGTGTAATATTGTAATAACCCTCTAGTACTGCCGACCAACGCTGTATCAACGACTCTCCAGGCACGCTAGGTCGACGCAATGCATTGCAGGAACCGACATGAGCGACGCTCAATAGACGAAATGCCATGCAGAAAAGCGACATAAGCCTCAATCGTTGTCGTCACGACGCATCACCGTTCAAAGAGCAACGCTGGGTTGACGCAAAAACTGTGACTGACCCCAGCCGTACTAGAGGGAAGCTACTAAGCCGATACAATTTTCTCAGAATGTACATTTTTCTTAAATTAGTGATAAGTTTAAAAGAGTATGTTATAAACCGATTGAAAAGTGGTTCAGAGTCATATGTCAATATTATTTGAGCTAAGATCATAAACTTGAGTGAATATTTTGACAAAATAGCTTTAGAAACCAGCTCTGAATTCAAAAAAGCATATGTAATTAGAAAGAATGGTGCTACAGGTCAAGCGAAAGAAACGCTTCCGAACCAGTTTGAACCGATTCAAAAGTGGAACATGTTTGAACCTACTGAAAGGTCGTTCATAAATATGAACTTCAAATTTGATTTTTAGGTATTAATTGAATTCCATAGTTAAAAAAAAACCTTCTTCATGTTTATAAAAGTAATTTTGTTAATTATTCTTTTTCAAAAAACACCAAAAATTAATATTCCCATCACTAATGACTAAATAATAAACCAAACACCTACCCATATTCGAATTTCTATATGAAAATAACTTTATTTCAGTTTCAAGATGTCATAAAAAAGTCGTAAAAAAAATTCCACGCAATTCTCCAAATATTCAAAAGTCATAAAAACACCCAAATGGTCTTTAAATGTTTTCAGCGAAGAAAATAAAATACAATTAAACTAATCTGTAGCCGGCGCTTTGAATTAGCAATCAACATTTACATATTTTGAGCACGCCTCCGTTTTGTGGTTCACATTTTTGGTGATGCTCTCATAATCATGTTCATTAGGAAGCATTTGAAAGTTGAAACTGAAACAAACAAAAAAAATCACAAAAAACCACCCATTAAATCTTGGTTTATATGCCATTTTAATGGGTTGACTCAAAACGTTTTATAGTTGGCTTTCGCTTTACAAATTGATTAAATTTCATTAGATTAAATAGTCCCATTTTGGGTTTCAATTAACCACACATAGATGCGCTTTGTTTACCACAAAATTAAGTGGCTAACAGCATCTGTGGCCACAGACACATTACAAACCACAAAGCACAAACAAAAAAAAAAAAAACCCCCCAACGGTTTGTCGTTATCCCTTTTGGTCCCTGGCTAAATGAAAATTTCCCCACATCACACAAACAAGGGATGAGGTATTTTCCGGTTGTTGTATGTATTTGTTAGCATTTTAGCAGTTCATTTATGCAGTCGTCGGGGTCAGGAAAAAAAATAGACCGGAAAAGGCACAAAATGGTCACATGAGTGGTTTGTGAAGAGTCTCATCTGAGTATAGCCAGTTCTCCACTTCGATATGTACCATTTATTTGTTTAACCATTAGGGGGACAAGTGTAGGATGCTTCAGTATTGAAACAGTTTTGATATGTTTTATTAATGAATGAAAATTATTGTTGTTGACATCATTTCCGTTGCTAGTTCTGGGAGTATCGTAAATAAAAAAGTTCTTATTACGAACATTGTAATAGAATACTTATATTTCGAAAAATTTTATTTGTTATTTCAAGCCGTTTTGCATTTAAGTTTCCTATTTTAGGCTATCACCCAAATACACTCAGATGCTGTAATTTTAGTTCTCGATGTATTTTTTTTGTCTGTCTCAATTGTGGCTCAGTGGCTAGTGGGTGCGCCAGCTGTGCAAGAGGTCGTGGGTTCGCTCCCGCCTCGGGACATCTAACGAATTACTTGAAAAACTTACACACTCGGTCGGCTTCACTAGCTGTTGGCTCCAGCTTTGAAGTAACTAGACATGAAAAAGCTTCTCAAAGTGCCGTTCGGATTCGGCGTTAAGCTGTAGGTCCTTTTCTCTTTTGCAAAAATTAGAAGCACACAAGCTTTTTGCTCACTTAATAAAAATGGGCCAAGTATTAATTGTTGATTTGACCGGGGACTATCATGGCCCTACCAAGTAACAGCTCCCAAACAGTCCAACATCGTGAAAAATATATGTAAAAATGAATGTGACTAAGAAAAAGTATATTTAAATTTCCCACCTAACATTCGGAAAGTATACTTTAAGGGTCTTTTATGTTAACTTCAAAGTTATTCTATAAACACATTAAAAAAAAGAATACTAGATAGCCGATGTTTGCTCAGAAAAACGCGAATAACTTCGGCAAACGGTAACCAAATTTATCTAAACAATACTTGTCTGACGAAGAATTAATGGACTATTATAATAAAATCTAAGAAATAATAGCTTGGTGCAATTTTGTTAAACCAGCAAGGGTTAAAGTAGGAATTTCAAAAAAAAGTTGTAAATACCAGATCTGTAACTCGCATATATCTTCTCGTCGCTATCGGAATTAACAAGTTTATAGAAAATCAGATGGTCCATTCGCGAGTTATTTCTTGTTAAGTGAGCAAAATGTGCACAAAACGGGTTTTGATCAAATCAATTTTTTTCCCCAGTTTTAGAAATAGAAGGTTTGAATCTTTTGGACATATTTAGTAATTAGGATTATTTATCGATCCACCGATCGGCTTGGCCGACTTTCTTACTTGTTTTCTTAGTAATGGTTCAGATCTTAAATTATTCTTTGCTATAGAGGTCTATTCGAGAGAGTAAATGCATTGACTTTACTAGGAACATATGGATATGCATTTGCACTGCCATAATTTTAACTGCTATCTGACTGTCCCTTCACATTCCTTTTTATTTCTTACTTACAATAACAAAAATTAAAGGGAGGAAGGGGAGGAATTTTCCAATTTTGAAACAAACTCGATTAATGGGAAAAGGGTATAAAAAGGATTCCAAGAGTTATGTGAAGTTTGTTTAATTAAAATTTTTAATTATTTGGTGAATAAAATACTAATAAGTAGAGTCTTTGTTTGATTTAGTCACAGCTGTCAAAAAATGATTACTAATCGTAATCATTAGTTATTTGACTACTTTTTATTTAAACAAAAAAAATAATCATTACATTACGATTATTTTCAGATTCTCTCGATTACTAATTGATTACAAATAATCAAATAATCAAAAATTAATCGGGACTATTTCATATCACCAAAAAAAAAAATCTGAAATAATCAAAAATATATAATCTTTAAGATTATTTTGATTATTCCTAATTATTTCTGATTATTTTCAACATTTTCAACTGGAAAAACTCTAGGTTTTTATGCTCTCCTATGGCTCTATGGAGTAGAGGTGATAGGCTCGGCGCTTGTGTAATAAGAACGGGGCTCGAGTCTGTAACGCGATTTTTGGACCTTAGAAGCCTTCGCGGGCAAGCGTTGGCCAAAGTTTTATGGCAATGAGATGAACGGCAAAGGTTGTGAAATTTCGCGGTTTTATGACCATTTCCGGCCCATTTCTTCAATTTAGATACTTTCGAGGGCAAGCGTACAACCATTCCTCAAAGCTTCATCAAAGTTGAACATTTTGAAATTTTCGCGGTACTTGGACCATTTTTCGCCCATATCTTCTACTTGGAAACCTTTCCGGGCAAGCGTCGAACCACTATCCAAAGATTTACCGAAACCGCAAATTTATTAATTTTCGCGGTTTTTGGACAATTCTCTGCAAGTTTCTTCAACTTAGAAACCCTCCCGAGCAAGCTTTCAATTCATTACCCAAAGTTTGACTGTAATCGGATATAACGGTATAATTTTGCGAGTTTTGCGATTTTTGGACCTTAGAAACCTTCGAAGCCAAGCGTCTAACCATTGACCAAAATTTCATCGCAATCGGATGAACGGTATAGTTTTTGAATTATCGCGGTTTTTTGACTATTTCCCGCCCATTTCTTGAAATCAGAATCCTCCTCACCAAACTTTGCACGAAGTCTTTTGGTACAAATACGCTGCACAATTGTCGGAACCGGCCGGATCGGATGACTATAGCATATAGCTGCCATAGGAACGAACGGTTGAAAAACTAGTCTTAAAGAGAAAAAATTTTTTGTTTCTAATGGAAATGCCTCCAAAGTACATATTTCTTAGTTTACTATCCCTTCCCATGATTTTACCAAGTTTGGTTGAAATCGGATGACTATAGCATATAGCTGCCATAGGAACGATCGGTCGAAAAACTAGTTCTAGTGAGAAAAACTTTTTTGTTTTTAATGAAAACATACTTCTTGCATTTTATTTTATATCTTTAAGATTGGTCGAAATCGGATGACTATAGCATTAGTTTCCATAGGAACGATCGGTCCAAAAACTAGTTCGAGTGAAGAAAATTTTTTTTGTTTTTAATGAAAACCTCCTTTTTATTGGCATACACTTATTTTATATACTTTGGACACATTTCTACAAAGTTTTATCAAAATCGGATGACTATAGAATATAGCTGCAGTATGAATGATCGGTCGAAAAAGAAGTTCTAGTCAGAAAAACTTTTTGGTTTTCAATGGAAGCTGCAAGGGTATACAAAACTTCGGCCGAGCCGAACTTAACTTTCCCCTATTTTTCCAACTTAGAATCCTACCCGGGCAAGCGTTCAACCATTCCCACATTTTCGTTGCAATCGGATGAACAGTATAATTTTGCGAAATTTCGCGGTTTTTGGACCATTTCACAGTCATGAGACATAGCCTATGACACTTTCCTGATCGACATGAACTTACTGGGAAAAATTCGTAAAGATCGGTTCAGCGGTTTAAATGCCCATAAGGGACAAGCATACAAATATACAAACATACATACATACTTTCACTTTTATATAGATTTGATTATAATAGTAATAAGCGATTTTGGTACATCGGAATAGTCGTCCATATTCGAACGGTTGCGTGGGTCCCCAGTGGGACTCGAGCCCACTTCTCATTACACAAGCGCCGAATATATCACCTCTACTCCACAGAGCTGCTTGACAAACTAGATAATTAGGAGACTAATATACATCAAAAATATAATCAAAAATAATCTTAAAGATTATATTTGATTATTTTTTATTTTATTTTTTGGTAATCTGAAATAGTCCCGATAATTTTTTGATTATTTATAATCGTAATCAATTAGTAATCAAACTTTTTTACAGGGGTGTTATATAATGATTACAATACTCTATAATTATAATCTAATGAATTACTAATCGTAATCGAAATGTAACAGCTGTGGTATTACAGAGGAAACAAATGATTTAGACTTATCTCGGAATTTAATTTTTGCACTATTTAAAATTTCTACTTATACCATTATGTACCGGTATACCGAAATAAAAAAACCGGGTACCATATCGAAAACCAAAACTGAAATAAATTGAAAACCGAAATAGAACCATAACCGTAACAATTATAGCGGGACGTACCGGAACAGGTACCGGAACCGAAATTCGTTTCGGGATTAATCCCTGGAAGTAATACACATATTCATAGCTAGTCCATCTCCATATATTAAAAAGAAGGATGCTTCCTTTGGGAAGAACTGCTGCTTAAAAATATGAGGCAAAGCAGAGACTAAAATTGAATCCGAATATCGATTGTTTATCGGTAACGGTTTTGCCTAAAAATAGCGTTAACCGTAACGTATCTGATATCCCTAATATAACCATAAACTTTGCATATGGCCAAAAGAGTTTAGAATTAATTTGTAAAATTATTTGAAAGCATAATTTTTAATTGGATTTAGTTTTAATTCAGTGCATTTTAAATGCTTGGTTGTGCAGATATTGTCTCTCACTTAAATGGAATTCACCAACTTGATTATTTCGAATGGATTGAGTTGAACAAATCTGTCTTACTTCCTAAAAATCACATAAACATTAACCCATTTCCAGTATTGAGATCCCACCATCCTTCTCACCGATTTTAATTTCCTCCAGCTGATTTCTGTTTACAGCCTCACTGCAGACTCTTTTTAGCCCAAGAAAATAAATCAACTCTACATTTACACTCTTCGCCTTGTCCATTTCTCTCGCTCTTATGGTATAATTTTCTCTTGTTTTTCTCTTTGGCACTATGAGTATAATACTAGACGACCACATAACTTTATCACTCACTCCCCCCACGCCACACAACTTGTAAACAATTATGGCCGACGCCATAACGCTCTCAATCCATACATATAAAAACAATTCTCCATACAACAACAAATTGTTACCCAAAATGGCTACGCCAAAGCGTCGATCGTCCAATGAGCAAACGGTAAGGCCCGCTACTTATGTTTGTGTGTTTGTATGTGCGATCTGCAGGTTGTGCGTCGATAATCTCTGAAAATATTTGGAAATTGTTGTGTTTGTTTTTATAGTTTGGCGATTTGGAGGCCATTGTTGGTTGAGTCAACAAATGAGGCTTTAGGTGTGTTTATGAGTGAATTTAAAGTCTTTTCTTTTCCACAATCTTGTGAGATCTTATCAACAAGAACATTAACTAAGCCGTTTTGTTAGCAAATCTGGTATCTACATATATAAAAGAAAATTTGAATATAAGTAGGCCTTGCACTTTTGGAAATCGATGAAAGAAGCCGTAAAACATGTTAACTACAACCGGTGCCGGTTTAAAGCTTATCAGCCCTGCTTCCACTTTCAGTTCTTCAAATTTTAAGGAGACAAATTTGGTTCAAATTTGGTTGCGAAAGTGAAAATGGGAGCAGGGCTGTATTTTTCGGTTTGCCGGATCAAAAAAAGAACCCGGATATTCATTGCGTTTACCGCGGTGAGGTTTGAGTACAAATATTATTGATCATATAAACCGGTTTTGAATCCCTGAACTCCGACTTTTGCTTTGCTGTGAACCAAACCTTGAACCGAAACTCTTAAAAAATAAAAGCTGAACTTGTTTCGAACCAAAAGTTTTGGGTTAGCGACTTCTGTTATCTGATCGGTTTTGGACACCTGACCATTTCAACCGGCTGGAAATCGCAATAAAACATCAGAAAATCGTTCAGATCAACTTATGGAATTTCCACCCATAAAAGCCTCTGTTTTAAGGACCCTTGACTCCAAAGGTTAAACCGATTCACAAAAACAGAGCTTAATATTTCATTGCAAGTCAGTGGTCACAAAAGTTTCAAGTGTATTTAAACTTTGGCAAAGACGAAATTAGCATAGCTTTCTCGTTCGTATTTAAATCAAAATAATGGTGTCTTAAGAATGGTTTTTTGTGATCGTTATTCAATTCAGTCTACGTAGAAACAAATTTTGTTTGAATAGGTTAATAATTGTGGCTGCAGGAGCTTAAAATGTGAACAAACCTTGTCCAACTCACGTTTATGCAAATTCCTCTTAAATCAATCAAACAATTTATTTGAGTTCAGCGCCCGAAAATACGTTAGAAACGTTTGCTATCTTCTCTGGTTAAAAAGTTGATATGAAAGGGTATTGAGGCTAAGGATACAAGACATTCCTATAAGAAAAATGAAAAAAGCTGCGAAATGTTACTTCGAATGTTCTATTTATAGTTCATTTCCTCCATACGCACTGTCGGATATTCCTTGAGCCAGAATAATTAGTATTTCCTTTCATTTCTTTTCTAATTGAAGTTGGACCTTGCAAAAACATCGGATAATTTGTGCTTAGCTTCAATAGTAATTTGTCTTTGCCTACTTAAGACCAAACATGGATCTCCGACCCAGCTCTTAAGTTTGGTTTTTAATTTACTTTGTTGTTACGCTATGAATTTAACTGTAGAAATATTTGAATTTAAAAATCCATAATGAATATTCGAGATTTATAATGTCTCAGTCAAATCTGAGATAAAACGTCCCAGTTATAGGTTTTATAGCCAGCCTGCCAAGCTCCTAATTCTATTTCTTTACAATTCTACTATCATTCATTTGATCGCTTTCAAATTTGGTAGAAGATTAATAGACTTGAAGCTCCGAACATTCTACCAACAAGACTGTGGAATATATTAAGGTTGTTCTCAAATTGCGGTAGACAAATTGAACACATTGACATATAAATGATATTTAAAGTGTTTTAAATGCTATTCGGTCTTTCAGTATTTAATTATTGTTAAACATTGATTGAAAATTTTAATTAACATTTAAATATGGATTATGAAATACATAAAAAATGGAAATGTTTCATATCGAAGAGACGCAATCCAGTTGGACGAGTTCTAATTATCTAAGACACGAACGATCCAATTAGCTTTTCTAAAAATAAATTGAAAGATCGAGGTCGAAATATTAAGAGACTTCCTCGACACTTCTGATGGAATAAAATCTTAGACCTACATTACTAATTATACTATGTACCAAAGACCCACTCATCATTTGGAAGATCATTGTAAAAAAAATTACTTTGAGGAGTCTTTTTCGAGATCCTTAGATTAAAGGATTAAAATAGTCCTAAATGCGCTCGTTTTCTGATTATAAATGATACTTTTGCTGGGTCAAAATGATACCCTAGCCGCGACTTTTCTTGAAGAGTCGACTTAAACGCGATCTTCTGATCAGTTTCGACTTATTTTCGAGACATTTGCGAAACACTTTCGAGTGTTTTTCAATCCATCACGATTCGAGCATATGCATGAGTCATTTTCGAGTCTTCTTTTAATCGCACATGATATGAAAAAGACTCCTCCAAGTGTTTTTTGCTATAATGATCTTCCAAATGATGGATGGGACAGAGTAAATTAAGTACTAAGCATCTCCGACCCTATAAAGTATATAAATTCTTGATCAGCATCAACAGTCGATTCGATATAGCCATGTCCGTATGAACAAACAAATCTCCGAGAAGGTAAGAGGTAGAGGTTTGATATGTATGGAAGAAAATCTTCTAATAATTGCAGGCAGATCAAATTTATTTTCAATCTTTGCCACGCCCTCTCCCGACACCTCAAATTGGAAAAAAGTCATATCTCCCACAGTTTTGTAGATAGAAGGTTCGTACTTTCTGAACATATTTAGTAATCAGGATTATTTATCTATCTGTAGAAGGAATGTTAAAGATCGGATGAACAAAAGTCGAGTCGAGTCATATGGAAATCAAACAAATATGGACAGCACGGGCCGCAACGGTGATGGGCAGCACTTCACACACTTTAACACAAACTTTGAGAGGTACAGAGTATATTATAGTCGGGCTTGACCGACTTTCTTACTTGTTTTTCATTGTTTCACATACACTCATGGACAAAATAGGAGGTGTGAAGTTTTTTTTTTTTTTTAATTTCGACTTAAGTCTTTATAAAAATAACATTTAATAAGGAAGCTATACTTTTTTAATATGGTCACACTGTTTCGGAACGAATTGGGTGAATTCCGGGAATTAATTAGCTTTCTGGGAAAAACTCGGAAACTCTGCAAACTCGGCTGGTCAATAAAATAGGTGTATGGAGCAAAACATTAACCAGTAGTTTTTGGTTGCAGCAGGTAAAGTATTAGGAAAATAGAACTAAATGGGGACTTAATAACCAGTAAGATTGTATTAGATGGGCCGTGGGCGTCACTGCCGTGCGGAGGAGAGAATTCTCATTCGACGACTCCGAGATGAAGGAAAAACTTATAAATACATTGCCATGTTAATAAAACGTTCTCAAAACTTCTTAACCAATGCCTTAAAACCGGAAAAAATAGGTGAAACTCGGGGAGCATCTAGGAAATCATCATCTAAGGCCGACGATCGCATGGTTCAGTTGGTTAAACGCCAACCGTTCAAGTATTCCAGGACGATTGCCAATGAAATTGGGAATATTGTGTCATCCCGGACCGTTCGGCGACGATGGGCAATAGCAAACCTACCAGGAAGGATTGCTCTCAGGGTTCTTTTGTTTGGTCGGCAAATTTACAGTTGCGGAAATTTGCATTAGATCTTAGAACCTGGTGTTGACCGGAGGGTTAGAATAAATTGCATAATATCCTCTGGATTAACGAAACCAAAATAAATTTTTTTGAAAATGATGCCAAAATGAATGTTCGTCGTCCGAAAGTCAAAGAATTTGATCCCAAGTACATATATAAAAATGTGAAACATGGAGGTGGTACCCTAATGGTATGGGGCTGCTTTTCATGGTATGGTGTTAGTCCGATTCATCGTATTGACGGAATAATGGACCGATTCGTATACTATTGGAGACGGTGATGCTACCATATGCCGAGGATAATATGCCACTTTTACGGATATACCGGTTATTAGCTGCCAGATACTTAGTTTAATATAAAACAAGACAAAAAATAGTGAAATATTGATTTGATTTAAACATTTATCTTCGTACACATATTGTGTCCAGCCAAAATTGACGGATCTAAGGAAATATTTAATTTAGTTGTATTCATTTAAAACAACAAAAAACTCCAGTTTGTATATACAAACATTTTTGGTCTTTTGTTCCAGAGCGGCCGCCGTTGGTTGCACACTGAGTCCAAAGTCCAAGACGGAGGCCACACACTTACAAAAATGGCTGTCTTAAGCTGTCTTTTTGGTGTTTTGCGCGCAAAGCTGCCTTTGGAATTCCCAAACAGTTTTGCAGTCGCGGGCATGGAGAGACTGCCGTTTGGACAGACATTTCAAGATCGCTGATGAGTGAGATTGGTCCCTCATGAAACGTCGTCCGATCAACCTGATGCCTCCTTTGTTGTGTTGTGTGCCTCTGTTTAAAGTTATGTCAATAACATAGCAAGAGCTCGAGCCAGTAAAAACTGCAATATTAAAGGGTTTGTGAAACTGTTTTTACTTTTTGTTTAAAGAAAATTAATATAAGTTTTAAAAAAACTTTGATTTTTTTGAGATTAGAGAAGATATGAATTAGAAAAATAAGTTAAGAAAGAAAAAAAACCCACCTATTATTTTGTCCATAAGTGTAGCTCACTTACTTCAACACTGCTAAACCTCAAAATAAACCTTATTGTGAGATCGCTTTAAAAGTTTTCAATGTATTTCACGTAGCGAAAATAGTTTCTTTAATTTTGAATCAATCTAGTAAAAAAAAAAATTAAATAAAATTTTATGTTTGAAATACCCTTTAATGAATTTCGAGAATATGATGATTTGACAAAGAAGTATCTTCCCATAATGACGCCTTCATATTAATTGAGAATATGAAATGGAACCCGTACGCTTTAAGTCTACTTGGCGCTGAGCAGTCGTTTTCAAATCTCTCAACTTTTGTCATCTAACCTAGTAGCCTTGCGAAAATCTCTAGGGATTTCTGGGACACCATATTTTACACAATATAGGGAAAATTTCTGTATCATTAAATCAAAAATCTTTTTTTTTGAATTATGAATTATGATTGTGAAATGTGAATTCCTAAATTCCAAAATTTCACAAAAAAATCTAAGCCGGATCGAAGTTTCTAAAGGGTGATTTTTAAAGAGCTATAGGAAATGCATGAAATCTTTATTTGAATCGATAGTACGGTCCATATAATTTAATGTTTGAAGATTATTTCATGCAAATGTTGACCGTGACTGCGCCTCAAATGGTCCATCCGCTTAGACCAATTTTGGCATACTCTTTCCAACATTTCGGCTGGTATCTCACGAATAAATGCTGTAATGTTGTCTTCCAATGCGTCTATTGAAACGGGCTTGTCTGTATAGACATGAGCTTTAACATTACCCCATAAAAAATAGTCTAAAGGCGTCAAATCGCACCATCTAGGCGGCCAATTGACCGGTCCCGAACGTGAAACAAAATGTTCACCGAACTCGCCTCTCAATAAGTCCATTGTTGCGCGTGTTGTGTGGCATGTGGCACCGTCTTGTTGAAACCACATGTCATGCAAGTCAAGCTCTTGCATTTTGGGCAAAAAAAAGTTGGATATCATCTAACGGTAGCGCTCACCATTCACAGTTACGTTACGATTCGCATCATCTTTGAAGAAGTACGGTCCAATGATGCCACCAGCCCATAAACCGCACCAAACTGTGACTTTTTCTGGATGCATTGGTAGCTCTTGCAATGCTTCTGGCTGATACTCACTCGAAAATCGTACCCATTGAGCCAAAAATGAGCTTCTTCACTGAACACAATTTTTCGATAAAAAAGTGGATCTTCGGACAACTTTCCAAGAGCCCATTCACCAAAAATTCTACGTTGCGGTAGGTCGTTCGGCTTCAATTCTTGCACCAGCTGTTTTTTGAAAGGCTTCACACCTAAATCCTTCCGCAAAATTTTCCACGTTGTTGAGTAACAGAGGCCCAATTGCTGCGAACGGCGACGAATCGATAATTGATGGTCTTCATTAACACTGGCCGATACAGCTGCGATATTTTCTTCAGTTCGCACTCTACGTAAGCGTGTTGGTGGTTTCATGTCTAACAATGTAAATTTGGTGCGAAAATTAGTCACAATAGCCCGAATAGCCGCTTCAGTGGGTCGATTAAACTGACCATAAAATGGAAGAAGCGCGCGATGAACTTTCTTAACAGAGCACGCATTTTGATAATAAAATTCAATAATTTGCAAGCGTTGTTCGTTTGTAAGACAATTCATGGTTAAATTATAGACCAAACTGAAGATGTTTGACAGTGAAACAAAACACGAAACGTGCGTGAGCTGTTTAAACCAGAGTTGCCAAAAAGATAATAGCTAAAAAATCACCCTTTATAATCGTGCTTCAAAATGGTAAGCTCAAATTTCGGCGAAGTCCTCATGAATCTAAAATATTGACACTAGCCTAACCCTTATAAAGTTAATTTTGATTCGTTCTTGTTTCCCAACTCAATAAATTAAAATCGTGACCGAAAAAAACAATAGCAGACAAATGTCTAAAAAGTAAAATAATACAAAATAATCTATCTATAAAAATTGATTTATTTTCTAAATGTATTTCGATCATAAATCGACATTTCCCAAAAATTCCGACAAGACTACTTTTTTTATTAACTTGCTACCTTTTTGGCCACCAAAAACTCATAAATTTAACACCTACTACTAAATGGACATCTACTACACTTTTTCCCCACAAGCTCTCGTTTCTCAGCAAAAGGCATGCGCGCTCAGCAAAGAGCAAAAGGCCCCCCATCTTGGCGCTCTCTCTCATTCGCTCTCTCTCTCTATCTCTCTCTTTTGATGGAGCGCATGGCTTTTGTGGAATCGCCACCGCAGACAACAACAAAAGCACACTTGTTGAAAATGAAAACGGCCACAACAAAGAGCAATTTACTGTGCAACTGAACTGGTTTTCGGAGAGGGAGAGTCCGAAGCGGCACTACAACAAAAGAGCGCCGCCACACAACCACACACATGGAGAGCATGCCGCATGGAGAGCATGAGCAGAGCATGAAATGTTGTTTATAGATTTTTAGTCGAATTTTGTTATTTCACGTTTAAAGTACGTACGTGCGCGCATTGCGAACGGATTGTGAAAACTCCGGAGTGTCTGTGTCGCGTGTCCCCCAAAAATACGTGAAAATTCGCCCAGCTGAGCAAATTGTGAGAAATTGCAAAGAAATATATTTTGAAATCCGTTTTCAGTGATGTTCCAAGGTGCTTTATACTACTAGACTGAGAAATATAGTTGAAACCAAAATTTAGGTAAAAGGAAATAAATCAAGAAAAAAGATATACCCCCTTCTCCCCCCGCATCCAGAACCCTCATTGAAATCCCACGTACGTGCCTCATCATCAAAACGCGCCTTAAACGAGGCATTCAACACACAAGCCAAAGAAATAAATCGGGGAAAACAAAAGAAATCAAAACAAAACAGAAAAGAAAGTGTTTTAATTGACGCGTAACGCAAAATGCAAGCAGATTGTGCAAAATCCATTAGATTATAATATTTAAAAATCTAATTAATTTGCAAATTCAAAAAGAATTCAAAAGTCACGAACGGCGCAGGCGCCACTTTTCCAGCGAGTTGGCAGCACATCAATTGGCGTTTACCGTTACGCGCTGCCCTCAACTACTCAACACCTCCAACATCAACGCAAACACCAAAGAAAAGCCGTCAAAGTGGATTTAACAAATTATAATAAAATGCTGCAATCCAGCAATCATCATTATTTAAGGCCGGATTATATGACAGCTGCCACAGCACCAACAGCGGTAAGTTTTTCCCGAGTCAGTAAGCGTGCAGGATACGAGGGGAGTTACAGAAATAACGGAGAATATAAATAGCAAAATTATGAAACTTGTTCGGTCTTGGAAAATCGGACGACATGGACAATTTTTATTTCAGTGATGCAAACCGATTAGGAATGGTTCGGTTCAGTGAACCACTGATATATGTATTATGAATCACCGGTTCACCTTATTATATGGTTCTCAAATGAAAACAAACTTTTAATGTTTGACTTTAAGCGATTACACGAAAAATAAATTCGTGAAAAACATTATCGGAGGTATCCCAGAAGTCTCTTTCAACCAAATTCCAACACCAAACCAACTCTCGGTGTCCTATAAATCTCTTTCGGTTGGATTCAGATTTCTCGTGATTTGGGAAGAGATTACTAGATAGGCTGCATCAAATGAATATCATATATGACTTGTATTAATATTAAAATTTGCTTTTCAATTATAATTCGCAAAAACAACCGAATCGTGCCATATCAAACAATACCAACTTGCCACATGGCACTGCTAGCGCCATCTATGAAATTTCCCTACCACAAAGGGACTTCGGCAAGTATTACTTCATGTTTGGCGCGGAGCTATTGTTCAATTTTTCAATTAATTTTTGGAGAACATGACTTTTTGAATTATATTTAAAACACCAATTTTAACACATTTGACATAATTAAAAATTTCAATTGAACAAGTCATAAGTCATATAAAAGTCATATAAAAAATATGGGAAGTCTTATTTGCCCGTGATGCAACCCTGTTTGATGAGTCTGACATTTATCTTGGACACAAACCATCTTCACTTAGAAATTTTTACATCTCGAAGTTCTGTGACACCGACGGATTTTTGAGCGATTTGCAAGCCAACCGAAGCCAAAATCCTTACACAGGAAAAAATTCAATCCGAACGGGATTGAAAACAGGGTGGTCTCAAAAATCCCAAATTCAATCCCAAAAAACAGGATCACTTTAAGCCGCTTTGGGATTACCCTGTTTTCAATCTGTAACTTTCAAGGAAAGAACGCATGGATCAAAATGGAGTCCGAAATTGTAAACGATGGACCAAATTCGGATGTTGCTGAGGTTCGGAACCGGTTTGCATTCCTAATATATTTATTTTTATTGTATCCATTTGAAACTTTGTAAGTTTAAAGTGTAAGCCTGCTCAGAACGTGATAACAAATTAAATTATTGGGTCTGAGACCATACAGAAAACGACTCTTTGAGCATTCCAAAATTCAACCTAATATCACAGAAACTGTAGTTGTTCATAGCCTATTCACACTGAGCACATCTAACATCTTTCATCCAAAATCATGAGTCATTAAAATTTGCCCTGTCTAAATTTGTCATGTTTGTAGTATATTTCAAGACACTGATTCACTTAACAATTTGACAAAGCAAAAATTTTAAAAAGTTGGCATAGCAAATAGTTATTGAGATGTTGGATGAAAGATGTTCTTAGTGTGAATAGCCTAATACCAAAGACCATAGAACAACAAGACGCGTAGTGGCCATACAAGTGAATGGCAAGGGGAAATTTCAACGTGGAGTTTCGATTTTATATTGTGTGCGGTGCGCTTGAGAGGTCAGCCGAACAATCTTTGCACACAGGCAGCACACTAATGTAAGTTCGAAACTTCCCTCTAGTACGGCTGGGGTCAGTCACAGTATTTTTGTCAACCGAGCGTTGCTCTTTGTACGGTGATGCGTCGTGACGACAGGGATTGAGGTTTCTGTCGCTTCTGTGTATGGCATTTCGTCTATCGAGCGTCGCTGATGTCGGTTCCTGCATGGCATTGCGTCGACCTAGCGTTCCTGGAGAGTCGTTAACGTATTGACCGGACATCGCCTTGCAAAATACGTCAGTCGGTCACATTGTGAGGGGTATAGTCACAAAATCGTTGACGGAACGTTGACACAGCGTTGGTCGGCGTACTAGAGGGTCCACACTAAAATTTCCCTTCAAATTTCTCTGATATTCATTTATGTGGCCGTTACTAATCTTGTTGTTCTATGGCTATGCTATTACTTTGTTACATAAAAGCTCGTCCGCCTAGAGTAAAGAAATTCACAAATATTTGAAACTGATGACTGAATCTTTTATAAACCATATGGGCTTTGTGTATATTAATTTTGTATGTATTTGTTTAGAATTTTCAAATGTTTTACACAATTCTACATTGTTGTGTAGGAATGTAATAAGACTTTACTGATAATGGGTAAGTAGTAGTCAGTCGGCGTTAATTTATATGATGTTTGAATATTATTAGCTGTATAATTACTCCATATCTTTAGGCAAGAAGATAAATAATTATTTGATGTCAACAGAACCGAGGGAATAAGAGGAAAAAAATAGTATATGAGAAGAGAATTTGAGCGGAATCCGGAATGCAAATTTTATTGGCTATTTACTTTTCAGCTGATAGCAGTAGCAGTGAGGGTAACGGAGATAAAACATAATGCTTAAAAGGATAAGTTCTTCATTCTAAAAATATGTTGCCATTCGACACGAACATCGCGATGTACTCTGTACCAAAGGTACACAGAGTAAATAAAGTTTGTGCAAAAGTATGTAACAGGCAGAAGGAAGCATCTCCAACCCTTTAAAGTATATATATTCTTGTTCAATCAGCACCGTCTGTCCGTTTGAACAAACAGATCTCAGAGATGGTAAGAGATAGATATTTGACATGTATGGGACATATGCTTCTTATACTAGCAGATAAATAAAATTTATTTTCTATTTTTGCCACGCCCCCTCCCGCCCCTGCAAATTGGAAAAATCGTCATATCTCCCACAGTTTTATAGATAGAAGGTTCGTACCTTCTGGACATATTTAGCAATCGGGATTTTTTATAGTTTCGCCAAAGGAATTGTAAAGATCGGATGAATTATTGTCGAGTTATAAGGAAAACAAACAATTATGGGCAGCACCGTTCGCAACGGTTAACAGGTACAGAGAATATTATAGTCGGGCTTGAGCGACTTTCTGACTTGTTTATCGTAAAAAAGGTAAAAGCAGGGGTCGGCAATAGAAGCAGAAAAGTTGCCATGGGCAACTGATCAAATATTCGCTTACATCAGTGCATGGCGCGTGGCTATCTGCTTCTGTGCATACAAAACTGCTCAGCGGTAGCGGCGTCGGCACACAACAGTAAAAGCTCGTCGTAAAGCTTAAACAATGTGCTGCAAAATGCCTAGACCCTGGCATGGTACAACAAACAAGGTAGGGCGGAGAGCATATTGTTGAGTACTGAGCTTTTGCTTTTGCACCAAGAGTATGCAAAGCGCAAAAGTTTTGCGTACTTTTTGATTAATTTGCTGAGAGCGCACACTGGGAGCGCCGTACCTTGCTTGTTGCACCATGGACCATGGTACAACTAAGACTGGATTTACACGGTGGAGCAAACTTTTAAAAAAGCTATCGTTTGTAGGAAAGAGGTGTAGTGGTGTCGCTTGCCCTTCTACACCTCTTTCCTACAAGCCAGAGCTTTTTCAAGAGCTTCGTGAAGTTTCCTTCGCCGTGTAAATCTAGTCTAGCACGGTACGGCTGAGAGCTTTTTTTTGAGTACCGAGCTTTTGCTTTTGCACCAAGACTACGCAAAGTTTTTGCATACTTTTAAAGGAAAAACACTTTGCGAAAAAAATTTTCGACTTAGTTCTAAACACACATTTTCAAACATAACCTTTTTTTTTTTTCAAATCGTTTATCCCAAGTCGCCTGCAAACATTGGCACCATACGGCCCGTTCTACCTTTTGTTTTTTTTCATCATTTTTCGGAGGCCGATAACTTTCTGAACGGCCCTCATATTGAAAAAAAATTTTTGTATTTTCCTTTCATTCATAAACTTTTAATAAAAAACAAAAAATAAAAATCTCTTATACTTTTTTTCTGGAATTTTTTAAAAACCATCTACTTTTGCTCATCGCAAAGTGACTTAAGTACTTGCTGAGGGCGCACCCTGGGAGCGCCGCACCGTGCTTGTTGCGTGGAACGTAGGTCTAGTGTAACAAGACTTTACAGCAAATTATGCCGTCAATTGAAGTTTTTGATATTTTTAAATTAGATGGGGCATGGTCACACTAATTGATCAGCAGTTTTTGGTTTTGAAACGTATATCTGCAATTTCCCTTCATGATATGAAAACTGTTTGGATATGCTTGTCAACAGCTTACTGTTGACTTTGACTACAAACTGTAGAAAATAACATTTATTTTTTGTATTTTTGATATTTTTGTTAAACGGATCAAATCGAGCAAGTGCCACTGTAACTTAACTTCTGTTTTTAAGTAAAATTCAATTGCTTGCTGATGACTTGCATGAAAGAGAAGATGAAAGAGCGATTAAATATTGTGCTGCATCAGCTGCTCACAGCAAAATAAGGCCCACAGCCTATTAACATTGAGTCCACATATGTGCTGTTAAACTTAAAATTCTTTTTAAGGTGCGTCGTGCAAAATGTTAACTGTAAGGCTGTTACGTCTGCTTCTCCTTCAAGTTTTGTATGATACTTGTCGTTACGTCGGAGACAGAGTTTAGGCCTTTAGACGCCAATGCTGCAGAGTAAAATGAACTTCGTGCCTGTTTCGGAATGTCAGTAAGTTTCGGAATGGCAGTAAGCTTTTCAAATCATTTTTTCATAGAAAAGATTTTTATGCTCGGCCGCAGCTGACGTAGCGGTAGCCCAGGCTGAGAATAGAGAGTTCTAACGCACGTTGGTTAAATATGCTCACATAGGCATAGTCGACCCCTGGTTTAGTTGATTTTAAATTTAATAGAACGATTTTGTGGGTAAAAAGTTTGATTTTTAGACAATTATAGTATTCAACACCACTTATCAAACAATTTGCGAAAGATCTGACGAAAGTACGCCAAATTAGAAGCGAAAAAAATTCATTTCAATGGGCAACCCTACCCCATAAGCAGTACTTTACACTGTTCCTAGGGTGCCACACATGTAGTAGGGCTTGACAAAATATCTTTTGTCGCATTGGCGGAATTGTCTTTTTCACTTATATAAACTCTTTTGTTTTGGATTGAAATATGACAAGCCCTTTTTTCTGAGCTTTTGTAATATAACTTTATGAAACTTGACTCCAAGTTATGTCTTTGAATTTTTATAACTAAACGCCAGCACAATCTCCATTGTCGGTATTTCCCTTCCTCAAATGTGTTGTTAAAAACAAATTTTTAAAATATTCCAAGAATTAATTAACACTTTTAGACGAAAACTATTATTTGAGTGTGCACAAAAAATTAACATGACAGCTCTAGACATGGCAATTTATCACTAACATGCTGGGCAACTCCAGTCATCGTTGTTGTTGCTGTTGTTGTTGCTGGTATTTCTGCTGTTGATGACACTTTAATTAGAGCCACACGCAAACACAAAAGCCTGAAGAGTGTGCAAGCACAGTAGAGACAGAGCCGTTATGTCAAGCGCACACTTTAACTGCCCGAGGAGCAAGGCACAGAGTCGCTCAGTGGTAGTGTAGACGGGGCTGAATGGAACGTGTGGTTAACTGAAATGAATGTCCGACTGCATAAATGGCTGCTTGACTGACACATTTAATTATATTAATGATGTTTGCGGTCAGCTGACATTTGCACTTTATTTACTTTTTTTTCTTGCTCGTCTGTCATTTCAGCTGACTTTCACGTTTCAGCTTATGAGTTATTACCCAACAGATCAGGCTCAACTCAATTTGGTTGCCAGTTTTGCACACTTTTCAAAATGTATTATAATTTTTCATGCATTTGTGACAGTAATTTTAGCTACTTTGTTGTTGTTGCTGTTGTTGGGGCGCCACAAGCAAATGATGACACTGACAGCTGTCAAGCTTAGTTTATTCGATTTTATTATAATTAATTATGAACAGATGTCCATTAATCATTGAATAATTTATAGATACTTAAAAATAACAAAACATAGTAAACCACAAAACAAAAGGTTAGTCAGTCAGGGAGAGCTGACAAAAGCGTAAACAAATTTATTTAAGATGACAGCTGTAGGTATTGTATTGAATGGGCATAAAGTAGTCAAGAAACATCAGTTCCAAATGTATTCTGGTTTCACAACAAAAGGGAATGGAAGCACTCATCAGTACAACTTGAGATAATCTAATCTCTCAGCGTACTCCGCCAGTTAATCTATTTATATCATCAATGAAGTATAATCAATCGAAGAGCATGTAATTATATTTTTACACCAGGGACTTGCATGCATGTATAGTGGGGTATACTTTTAGGCACTCGTCCCAATTGAGCTAGAGCCAACTTCCGTTTCATTGTAGGACTGACTAAACAAGTGTTCTCCATGCTTTTTGACACAAAAATTTAAGTCAAGTGACTATTTCTCTACTTTGAACCATAAGTATAAAGCTTTTCGTAAGGAAAGAATCAATGCTATGCAACCAAAGCTTCTACGGATTGTGGGCGTCTTACAACTTGGAATAAAAACTGAGTAGCTTTTGGAACTTCTTTATTATAGAATAAGGTGATTTAATAGTTTTTTGCAGGTTCACAGCGATACGACATTTTTATAGCTATTAATGAAAACTTCGATAGGTGTTCCTCTTCTTCATTTTGATGGATCTAAGAACAGAGTAAGAAGTGGGCTTTGCGCAGCCCAAGGGGCCAAGCAGAGCTTCACTCAATCTTTTGGCCTGTGTGTTTCGAGATTTCGCACAAGAAAAAGCTATCGACTGCTTAACGCCAAATACGAATGGAGAAGCTTTTTGATGTCTATGTACCAGCGAACTGCAACAAGCCTCCAATGTTCGATCACACTCGTGCGTTTACTTGGATTGGTTGGGCTCGTCTCCTTGATTCGACACACTCGAAATGATCGCCAGCACATTGAGTCAGAACGAGCAAGCTCTTTGCTTTGTACGAATAATAATATGAACCAGCTTTTCATAACACGAGTCAAAATAAGACTTTGCCAGCAATGTCGAAGCCTTTTCCACACTCTACTCGTGTTTACTCGGACTCGCAACAGAATTTACTCCTACGTACTCTGCTGGTTGACGGCGAGTTTCGAGTTTCGAGTGGTTGTTGTGTTTTGAAAACTACGCACAACAACATGCCACAAGAAGGAAAGAGAAAGCGTATGCAAAATACAAATGCAAAAAAATGGCCATCATGCTATCTATTTTGCTCTCACAAAGTGTTGTTTTTGTGTGCATGTGACGATTGTGTGCAAGCGTTGACAGTTCGCTGCAGATCTTTGACTCGCGGCCGAGGCTAGAAGTAATCGCGAGTATTTGTAATGAAAAAACTTTACTTATGACAGCTCGCAGCAGAACTTCGATTTTAGCAACAATGAGCTTGCTTCGACTCGCGGACGAAGCGCTAAATCAACTTGAGTATGAGTACGTGCAATACTCGAGTTTGACAAGCCTTGAGCGCTGAGCAAATGTACTCGTGGCGGCTCGTAGCAGTTCTCTGCTATGTACCTCACAGCTGGCGCCAATAGCTTGTAAAGGTGACCGGCTGGGTAAAAGTTTTTAAACAGGCACATACACTAACCGCTGCACCAACACCGGGCACAAAAACAGAGTACACTGAGAAAAATATTAATTTTTAGTCCAGATTAAAGAATTTTTTTCAAAATGCTTGAAATCTGAAAACATTTAATCTGAAAGATTAAATCACCTTGAAAAACAAGTTTTATCTTCTTTCAACTTATCAGCCCTCATACAGTTCTTTGTGAAGCTCTATTAAAGTCAAAGTTCTTACCAGCCCATCTGCACCACCGTTTTTTGTTTCATGCTGAGAGCAAAACATATGACAACATTCTTTAAAGTGTCTTGCCAAATCGTCAAGCGTGGGGTCGATGGTTCCGTGAGTTAAGCCGTTCGTATTCAGTCTATAAAGTCCTGAACTCGAGTCCCAGACAAGGAAAAGTAATAACAATTTTGAATTTTTGTTTTAGGAAGAAGTATTAAGTAAAGCATAACCACACTATAATGAATTTCCTTCCATCCCTGAAGCCCAATTTACACGACCTGATCGCTCAACTGAGTTTCTGAGTAGCAATCTGACCTCCTCAGCTAAGCGATCAGGGGAAATAAAACCGGTTCTAATTGATCTGAACGTTCATGGGGCTGCCTGAACTCAACTGAACCTTTCAAGTAGAGATGGGCGTCAAGTAGAGATAATCGGCGGTGTTCCAGAAATCTCTAGAGATTTTCGTATAAACTTTTTCATTTCGAACTGCAACTGCTTGCCTTTACATGTGAAGCGACTCTAAAATGACAGGCTACTGGATTCGATGACTAAAGTTGAGAGATTTGAAACTGACTGCTCAGCACCAAGTACATTTCAAACGTACTGTTTTCCTTTCCTATAATCAAGTAGGCGACATTATTCTTGACACTTTACATATTAAGTCCTGACAGTTTAGTTAAAAATCCAATCGTTTATACGAAAATCTCTAGATGTTTCTGAACACACCCGAATTATATATTTATGTTAACAAATTCTCTAACAAAAATTGTCATTTTCAAATCAAATTGATCGCTAATGCAATGTGAACTTAAACTTAAAACGCTTTCCTGGCCATATGCGTCCGTCCACATATCAGGAGTAAAAGTCAAATGCCGATGACTTAGATTTTCCATGAGTTCCTCATATTTTTAACAAACCTTACATTGCACTCAATGGCAATAAGCAAAGCAAACTGCTTTAGCGCAATATCATGTAAGTTTTTCTTTGTGACATTTATTTTAGTAGAAGTATTTAAGTCGTTAGTTTCATTTGTTTTTGGAAACAACATTTGTGACGATTCAAGACGCCTGTGCCAGTTTTGGGCGAGTAGGAGAACACAGAATTGCAATTGTTGCAGCACGCAAAATGTCGTCCCCTTTGATTAAAAAAAAAGTATTTCACAAAGCGTTTTTTGCATTATTATTCTGAATTAAAACAAAATGCTCGTCATTGCTACGAATCGCCTCCTGTATTCCGTTTTTATACCCTTGCAGAGGGTATTATAAAATTGTGCGGATGTTTGTAACGCATTGAAGGAAGCATCTCCGACCACATAAAGTATATTTATTCTTGATCAGCATGACGAGCTAAGTTGATTTAGCCCTGTCCGTCTGTCCGTCTGTTTTTATGCTATCTTCCCGTCAGTTTTAAAACTATCCTCTCCAAACTTTGCACGAAGACTTCTGGTACATATATGCTGCACATTTGGCGGAAGCGGCCGGATCGGATGACTATAGCATATAGCTGTCATAGGAACGATCGGTCGAAAAACTAGTTCTAGTGAGAAAAACTTTTCTGTTTCTTATGAAAACGTCCTTTTTATTGGCATATTCTTATTTTATATAATTTAACACATTTCCTCAAAGTTTTATCAAAATCGGATGACTAAAGCATATAGCTGCAGTATGAATGATCGGTCGAAAAAGAATTTCTAGTGAGAAAAACTTTTTTGTTTTAAATGGGATCACCTCCAAACTTCGTAATTAACAATATATTATGCTTTTCCGTGATTTCACCAATTTTGGTCGAAATCAGACATCTATATAGTATAGATCACATAGAAAAGTAAGGTCCAAAAAACTTTTTTGTTTTCAATGGAAGCTGCAAGGGTATACAAAACTTCGGCCGAGCCGAAGCTAACTTTCCCCTATTTTTTTTTTTTTATCAATGGAAATGCCTTCAAAATTCGTATTTCTTAATAGCTCGGCTTTCCCAGGATTCCACTAAGTTAGATCGAAGTCAGACATCTATATGGTATAGCTGTCAAAGAAACGTAAGGTCTGAAAAGTAGTCTTAGTTAGAAAAACTTTTTGGGTTCTTTCTCATAGTTCTGCAAAATGTTGCCAAAATCGGATTACTATTGTATATAGCTGCCATAGGAACGATCGGTCGAAAAACTAGTGCTAGTGGGACTAGTCGAAGTATTTCTCACTTTTCATGTTATTACTAGGAAGACTCAAGGGAAATGTATGTACAGCAACAACGCCTAAACAAAACGCCGGCCAAGTATCATCAATTCCATGCAAGTGCTAAACATTCCACCAAGCTCAGCAACAAGTGAGCGAGTTACATCATCCTGTCATCATTGTGAACATCAAATCAAAACAAGTCCAAGCATACTCCACAAGCATATCACAAATGTCATCATCCGAGCATAAAACAAATCCAAATGACAAAAGAACACATATAGAAGGCTGTGCAAATGAACTCAATTACAAAAATTCCTTTTTGATGAAATCTGTACGAGAAATATTTAGAATAAGTTCAACTCTCGACTTGTTCAGTTCTACGAGTTTCTCTTTAAGTTTATTTTTCTTTATTTATTTATTTTATTTTATTATTTTGATTTATTTTTTAAATTTCTGTAAGTGTACAGTTGGACGGAAGCAGCAGCTGGCTTACTCGATGCATCTTCTGCAGAATTCTTAAGTAATTGAGTCGTGGAATTCACGTTGAGTTATAAGTATAAAGTCGCGCCGCCGTTTCCTTGAACAGATCTTCGGCATTCGGCAACGACTGTATAGACAGCAAAAGTTTAACTATAGCTATTGCGGGCGACCATTCCGAGCTAAGTATGTCTATGCTAATAAATCCCATTGGGGATATATTGCGGTGAAGGAACTTGGTGTGAAATTTCTCAGTTGGCGGAACAAATGTAAAATACAGAGCAAAATGACCTGGGTTACCCACTGGGCCAGTGAAAGTTCCCAACCAATGGAATAAATTTTTATTAATCAACTGCAGAAATCTGGCGGATGATTCCTCAAGGGGCTTAGAAAAAGCAGCTTAAGTTGGAAAAATTTTATTGTTTTAAATAGAATCGACTCCAAATTTCGTACATGTTAGTTCTTTTCTATGAAATCGGAAATCTATATAGTAGAGTTCTCATAGAAAAGTAGTGTTTGAAAAGTAGTCTTATTTAGAAAAACGTGCTGCAAGGGTATGAAAACATCGGCCGAGCCGAAGTCAACTTATCTCTATTTTTCATATTCTTTTTAAAGAGTGGAGTTTTAATTAGTGTGAACAGTGAAAATGTTAATATTTATTAGAATATTTTGTTCAATTGACATGTTGACTTGGTATTTTCGTTTACTGGGGGGAGGCTTGAGTCGTGTTTTGTCGTGAGTTGATTAAAAGCTGACACGAAATGCGTGCTTGTGACACGACGAAAAAACGACACTCGGCCAATTCTACTTTCAAGCTTGTGTACTAGTTATACCGGTATGAAATGAGCGTTTTTTTGTGAAAATAAAACACTATTAATGGGAAAGTAAAAAATATTTTATTCAAAGTATTGGCCATTGTTCTCTACACTTTTTGACCACCTTTCTGGCAATTTGTGGGTACCACGCCAATAAAATTGTTCGTCTTTTAAAGCAAACCAACCAGACACCCAATTTTCGACCTCCTCGTAGCAATGAAAGTGCTGCTCAGCTAATGCGTGTCCCATCGATAAAAACAAACGGTAGTCGGAAGGAGCCAAGTCTGGTGAATACGGCGGGTGGGCTAGCAGCTCCCAGCCAAGTGTTTTGATTGTATCCTGAAACGGTTTTGCTTTGTGTGCAGGTGCATTGTCAAGGAGCAAAATTACCTTGCCGTGTCTTCTGGCCCATTCTGGTCGTTTCTCGATCAATGCATGGTTCAAATTGATCATTTGTTGTCGGTAGCGATCAGTATTAACGGTTTCACCAGGTTTTAGGAGCTCGTGGTACACCACACCTTTCTGGTCCCACCAAACACACAGCATTGTCTTCTTGCCAAATCAATCTGGTTTTGCAGTCGATGTTGATGGTTGTCCCGGATTAACCCATGATTTTTTCCGTTTAGGATTCTTAAAATAAATCCATTTTTCATCGCCAGTAACAATCCGATGCAAAACCGATTTTCTTTCGTGTCTTTGAAGCAAAATTTCACAAGTGTTGTTTTGGTTTTCCATCTGTCTTTCATTCAATTCATGTGGCACCCATTTTCCACACTTTTTGATCTTTCCCATAGCTTTTAAACGGTCAGAAATTGTTTGTTGTGCAACATTTAACATTTCTGCCATTTGCTTTTGACTCAAAGTGTCATCTCCACCCAATATCGTTTGCAATTCGACGTCTTCAAACTTTTTTGGTGGTCTTCCACGTTCTTCATTTCTCACATCAAAATCATTATTTCTGAACCGTTGAAACCATCTTTTGCATGTTGCTTCTGATAGAGCATGATCACCATATGCCTCGACAAGCATTCGATGCGACTCTGCAGCACTTTTCTTCAAATGAAAACAAAAAATTAATGCTTTCCGCAAATCTTCACTTTCTGGTACAAAATTGCTCACCTGAGTTTTTGACACTCAGGTCTTACGAAAACTCAGCTGAGTGATCAGGTCGTGTAAATAGAGCTTAAGTTATACCATGTCTGGGGCTATTGTTCCATCCAAATTAAAGTTGAGAATAAAATCTTGGGTTAAGATACTCTTGCCTTTGACACCGTGCCTTCTCGGCTTAGGTTTTACATTGACTTTCTTTTCTCAGTGTACTAAACATGTTATCTAAAAGAAAGTATTATCTTATGCTCAATACTACATACAATTGTCTGTACAATTGAATAATGAAATCTGAGACTTACTTAAAACTAATTTTATAGCAATTAATTTTAGCTCTTTAGAAACTCATTAAAAATGAAATGCCTAAATGAGAACTTTTTAAATATTAATTTCAAAAACAAAGAAAACCCCAACTGTCACTTGACAACAAAATTTATGCCCTTTCCCGACCCATCCCCACTTGGAAAGAAAATCCATAAAAAAAAAGTTCATTTAAATACAAAATGACATATGTCAAACTGACACTTTTTGATTGCTGTTTGGTTACAAATTTCTAGCTCTTCACCTCTATTTGCTCTTATTCTCTTTTCCATTTACTGTTTCCACTTCTGTTTTTGCCGTTGACACTTTTTGAACCTGACTGACACTGTGTTTGTGACACTTCAAGGCAAACACACAGAGAAAAGCAGAAAATCGCAAGGTTGAAATAAAAATAAAATAAATTAAAGACTATGTCAGAGTTGTTATTTTCCGAAAATGACATGAATGTCATGTCAAATGCCAAGCAAGAAAAAAAAAAACATTTGACTGACTAAGGCAGGGGAGTAGGATGAGGAGCAGTAGGTGGAGGGACATGCTGTTGACAGGCCACCGCACATCCGAAAATGAAATGCAAATATTTTGGGGCCAGGAAAAGCTGATAACTAGAAACGAGAAAATTGAATGTTGTCATTCCAAGAGCTTGATAAATGGGAACCAGCTTGGGAAAGCTAATTCAATGTCATTTCCATATACTAAAATAGTTTTAAAATGCTAAAATGATGTTAAAAAGAGTTAGTATTAATGGTGTCCTTGGAACAGAAATCTTCTCTCTAGAGCAATATTTGTTTTTGTATTGTTAATCTCATAAAGATAACTAAGAAGTCCACTAAGCCACAGCCACAGATATTCGAGTTCAATTTTGGCTTTTTAAAGAATTTTCCAAAATTTCCTTTATGAATAAGTTTGATTTTGTTTAAAAAAGTGCCTTTAAAGTAAACTCCAGAAAGTCTCACAGCAAAAAAGCAGAGCTCTTGCGTAAATAATATAATATAAAGCGCACATGACAATTCATTTCTGTACTGGGCCACGTGTTAAGAACGATATGTACTCCCCCTAATTTCCCCTAATTTACTTTAAAGCCCAGCTAAAAATTATCTTTGAAAAAAAAATCCACTCATAAATCTTAAAAAAACAACACATTTGCTTGACCATTTCCGAACTATCATAATGCCTAATAATCTTCTCTAAATTAAATGGTTTTCAAATGGTATCAATCATTAAGTTGGTCATACAGTTCGTATGAGTGATGGCCATAAAATGGTATTTTCACATTAAGCTGGCAACACAAAAGAGATCAGGGGGTGCCTCTGAAAGCTCAACAAAACATTTGACACTAAATGCGCACAAATTGCTTTTGAAGCCCCAGCAAAATTTCAAAAGAAGCCACAAAGCCACAAAAGGCCCAGCTCTACGTGTTTATGTGGCGACCATTGTCTGAGTCTGACCAAAAAGAAACTGAAATGTAATATTGATAAGCTTACAAGGCGCTCAAATGGGCCACAACTGGCGCCTGTGCATGGCTGAAGTGTGTGCGTGTGTGTTTTTTGGGGTCTTTCAATCAAAGCAAACAAATAAACAATCAATCTCAATCACATCAATTATGCGTGGAAACAACTTCTGAGCTGTCCAGGCGAGGTCTTATCAGCCAAGTCTGCTTTTTTTGTATATATTCTATGTGGTGATGTTAATCAGTTTAATTGGCGCCACTTGAGCAGTGTCTGATTGGTGGCCATTAATTTTAGAGACAATCATTTGAAAGCGTTTCAAATTACTTTTCGTGTTGCAACCACAAAAAAAAGTGAAAGTGAGCCACAAGCAGAGCCCCAGCAGCACTCACTTTCCAGCTGAGGTGATAAATTAAGCACAATCAATCGATGACAATGAACAACAAATGTATTTTCTATGAACAATATAAATTAAACATTTTCAAATATTTTCCAAAATCGTGTATCTCTTGCACTTAATCAAAGAAATAGTTGATGATGTAATTTACGACCACTTACAATTTTTCATAAATAATAAAAATGTCGACAGCAAAGCAATTGGTGCTAGCTTACTTAACTTGTACACTCAAAAAAAAAAAAAACTTGTCATAGTTCTGTGAGCGGAAATTAATAATTTCAACCATGTTCATAAGTTCAAAAAAGTCAATTGGTATTAGTAAAACAAGAACATAACTTCTTCAATCTGTGTTTAAAACTTTATCGGACTTAGTACGACACATTCTTACAAAGTTTTATGTTACAATGACGAGGCTATAAAGAGCACTAAAAATTAAAGTAGAGTGAATACTTTAAGTACAAATGCTTCTTAAGAATTTCGTACTTGAAATCGAGCTTAGACAGAAAAAGGGGAAATCTTTATACTCTGTATTAAAGTTATACAGAGTATTTTAAGTTTGTGCAAAACTATGTAACAGGCATCTCCAACCCTAAGTATACACTGAGAAAGAAAAAATCAATCTTTAACCCAGATCGAAAATCACTTTATCGAGAAGATTGCAATCTAAAAATTTAAGAGATTGCAATCAAAATCAAGATTTACCATATCTCAAATTACTTATCCACTCTTCTGCAGTTTTCCGTGAAGCTTTAGCTAAAAAATTTTTTGATTCGCAGTCTCCGGAAAAAATTTAAAAAAAAAAATAGGGGAAAGTTAACTTCGGCTCGGCCGAAGTTTTTTATACCCTTGCAGCTTCCATTGAAAAGAAAAAAAGTTTTTCTAACTAAGACTACTTTTTGGACCTTTCTTTTCTATGGGATTTATACTATATAGATGTCTAATTTCGACCAAACTTGGTGAAATCATGAAAAAGCATAATACACTGTTAATTACGAAATTTGGAGGCGATCCCATTTAAAACTAAAAAGTTTTTCTCACTAGAACTTCTTTTTCGACCGATCATTCATACTGCAGCTATATGCTATAGTCATCCGACTTTGATAAAACTTTGTAGAAATGTGTTAAAGTATAAAAAATAAGAATATGCCAATAAAAAGGACGTTTTCATTAAAAACAAAATAGTTTTTCTCACTAGAACTAGATTTTCGACCGATCGTTCCTATGGCAGCTATATGCTATAGTCATCCGATCCGGCCGCTTCCGACAAATGTGCAGCGTATATGTACCAGAAGTCTTCGTGCAAAGTTTGGTGAGGATAGCTTTAAAACTGACGGAGGAGATAGCATAGAAACAGACATACGGACAGACGGACGGACGGACAGGGCTAAATAAACTCAGCTCTTAATGCTGATCACGAATATATATACTTTATGTGGTTGGAGATGCTTCCTTCCTAGAAAAACTGTTTTGTTTTCAATGGAATATGCAAAGGTATACAAAACTTCGGCCGAGCCGAAGTTAACTTTCCCCTATTTGTATACCCTTGCAGAGGGTATTATAGTGAGAAAAACTTTTTTGTTTTTAGTGGAAACGCCTCCAAAGTACGTATTTCTTAGTTTACTATCCTTTCCCATGATTTCACTAAGTTTGGTCGAAATCGGATGACTATAGCATATAGCTGCCATATGAACGATCGGTCGAAAAACTTGTTCTAGTGAGAAGAACTTTTTTGTTTTTAATGAAAACGTCTTAATCATTGGCATACACTTATTATATATACTTTTACACAAGTCTGCAAAGTTTGGTCGAAATCGGATGACTATAACATATAGCTCCCATAGGAACGATCGGTCGAAAAACTAGTTCTAGTGAGAAAACTTTTTTGTTTTTAATGAAAACGTCTTAATCATTGGCATACACTTATTATATATACTTTTACACAATTCTGCAAAGTTTGGTCGAAATCGGATGACTATAGCATATAGCTGCCATATGAACGATCGGTCGAAAAACTAGTTCTAGTGAGAAAAACTTTTTTGTTTTTAATGAAAACGTCCTTTTTATTGGCATATTCTTATTTTATATACTTTAACATATTTTTACAAAGTTTTATCAAAATCGGATAACTATAGCATATAGGTGCAGTATGAATGATCGGTCGAAAAAGAAGTTCTAGTGAGAAAAACTTGTTAGTTTTAAATTGGATCGCCTCCAAATTTCGTAATTAACAGTGTATTATGCTTTTCCAAGATTTCACCAAGTTTGGTCGAAATCAGACATCTATATAGTATAGATCCCATAGAAAAATAAAGGTCCAAAAAGTAGTCTTAGTTTGAAAAACTTTTTTGTTTTCAATGGAAGCTGAAAGGGTATACAAAACTTCGGCCGAGCCGAAGTTAACTTTCCCCTATTTTTTTCATATGAACTTTGCCAGGAATTTTTTTTTTATGTTGCTGGATACCCAGCTTTATCGTAAAAAATCTCTACTCTATCATAAAGTGTATGTAACTAAGAAAATAAAAATTTGCTTACGAAATATCTGCCCATAAAATTCTTAACAGTATCTATCACTTAGTTTATAAATAAGGAATATTTTGTGCTTGTTTTTAGATGGAAAGTTCTTAAGAGTTAGGATTGTTTAAGGAATGTATTGATTTTGTATCCTCGTATACCGGCCCGTTATCATGCCCAAAAATAGAGATAAGTTAACTTCGGCTCGGCCGATGTTTTTCTACCCTTGCAGCACAATTTTCCAACTAAGGTTACTTTTCGAACACAAGTTTTCTATGAGAACTCTACTATATACGAGTAGATTTCCGATTTCATAGAAAATAATAACAAACTAACATGTACGAAATTTGAAGTCGATTCATTTAAAACAAAGTTTTTTTTTAACTTAGTTGCTTTCTAAGCCACTCGATGAATGATCCGCCAGATTTCAGCACAGTAGAGTTGATTAATGAAAGTTTCACTGGCCCAGTGGGTAACCCTTGTTTGATCCAAATCCAGATGATCCCTTTAATGAAACGGCGGCGCGACTGTATACTTATAAGTTATAACTCAAAGTGAATTCCACGCTTCGATTACTCGCGAATTCTGCAGAAGTTGCATCAATTAAGCCAGCTGCTGTTTCCGTTTAGACTGTTCAATCGGATTTTGCAAAAATTTTAATATAAATCAAAATAATAAAATAAATTAAATAAATAAAAAAAAAAAACTCAGAGAGAAACTCGTAGAGCTGAACAAGTCGAGAGTAGAACTTATTCTAAATGTTTCTCGAACAGATTTCATCAAAAAGGAATTTTTGTAATTGAGTTCATTTGCACAGCCTTCTTTATGTGTTCTTTTGTCATTTGGATTTGTTTTATGCTCGGATGATAACATTTGTGATCTGCTTGTGGGGTATGCTTGGACTTGTTTTGATTTGATGATCACGATGATGACAGGATGATGTAACTCGATCACTTGTTGCTGAGCTTGGTGGAATGTTTAGCACTTGCATGGAAATGATGATACTTGGCTGGGGTGTAGCTCGCCGGGGCCAGGGGTTACAGAAATTTTATTTCTTTTTGTTTAAGCATGGTTGCTGTACATAAATTTCCCTTGAGTCCTCCTAAAAATAAGAAGAAAGGTGTCTCGAGTCTTCACTGTACGAGTATGTCTTTATTCCGCTGAGAAATAGTTCGAGGGTTTAACCAAAAAAGTTTTTCCCACTAGCACTAGTTTATCGACCGATCGTTCCTATGGCAGCTATATACAATAGTCATCCGATTTTGGCAACACTTTGCAGAATTATGTGAAAGCAAACCAAATAAATAATTGCCAATTTTAGGGACATTTTAGTTGAAAACCAAAAAGTTTTTCTAACTAAGACTACTTTTCAGACCCTACTTTTTTCTATGACAGCTATACCATATAGATGTCCGACTTCGACCTAACTTAGTGAAATCCTGGGAAAGCAGAACTAACTAAGAAATTCGAAGTTTGAAGGCGTTTCCATTGAAAACCAAAAAAAAAGGTGTGAGTGTGGCTACCTCTTAAGGGGCCTTGATGTACCAAGTTCTCGATACTCAGTACTTCATTCAAGGTATTCGATACTAAGTACCCGATATTAAGTACTCGATAGTCAGTATTTGATACTTAGTACTCGATTCTAAGTACTCGATACTTATTACTCAATACCAAACACTCGATACTCAGTACTCGATTCTACGTATTCGATACCTAGTACTCGATACAAAGTACTCGATACAAAGTACTCGATACTAAGTACTCGATACTTATTATTCGATACCAAGTACTCGATACTCTGTACTCGATTCGAAGTATTCGATACTAAGTATTAGAGACTAAATATTCGGGTCTAAGTACCTGGCCAGGTCGTCGTCGGGGTGGGTCCGTATCCGAGGCATTGTATTAGTTTTCATTGGCGGATGTAATACGCGCCGCCCCCTCCCAGGAGATCCCGCTCACGTTACCGGAGCACGTCGACCAGGGACCACTAGTACGGGGCAAACGCCCCAAACCGAGCCTCCGAGCGACCAAGCGGAGATGGCGGACCAATGTGTCCTCCGACATGATTTTATTACCATAGCAAAGAACCGCCAGCCCGAGACAACCCCCCCCACGACACGCTACCAAATTTTACTAAAATCCCCCGAAATTAAAGATGTTTCACATCAAAAGTCTTTCTCACTAAAACTAGTTTTTCGACCGGTCGTTCCTATGACAGCTATCATCACAATCCGGCCGGTTCCGACAAATTGCGTTACAAAAGACTTCGTGCAAAGTTTGGTCAAGATAGCTTTGAATTTGACGGAGAAGATAGATAGCATGAAACAGACGGACGGGGAGACGGACATGGCTAAATCAACTCAGCTCGTCGTGCTGATCAAGAATATATACCCTTTATGTGGTCGGAGATGCTTCCTTCTAAGGGTTACAAACATCCGGACAATTTTATAATACCCTCTGCAAAGGTATTAAAAGCATAAATGAAGACTTCACTGCACGGTCTTAGTTCCCCAATATGAACTATTTATATGTTTTTCAGAAAATGTAAGGCAAGAAACTTGTTTCTCTTTCATTTTGGTCATTCCCAATTAAATCTAAGTTCTTAAACAGCCTCAAGTAGTCCCCAATTAGTGTTAAATAAAATTAAACAAATTTAAAAACTATAAAAAAATCATACCAACAATTACCATATTAATTGAAGACTTACTAGATTTTTTCTTCGACTGCATAAAACTCCTTCACATCTCATTCTTCTTCTTATCCAGCTGGCCATGTGGCTTTTTTCTGGGTTACCTAGCTTGGACAATCGTAGACGGCGGCAGCGAGGGGGAAAAACTCGAAATAACAAATTCGCATTCGCAGAACAATAAATTTCCCAATATCTGCACATAAAACTTATTTATGTTTGTGCATATTAAACTATGTAAATTTGTTTGTCTACGAAGTGTTTAGGAGCACCTCTGGAAACTGTAGACCAAAATTTATGGCGCGCCAAATTTGAATTTATAATGACAGAAAACAAATGCAATTTTCCACACGGAAAGTGAGACAGAGAGATAGAGAGAGCAGCAGAGAAAACTATGGCAGTTAATCAGAGTCAGAGTCAAAGTCTCGTTACTGTTGCTCTGCCTCTCTTTCTCTCGAATAGCCCTGGGGGTCTCATAAATTTTCATTTTAATTTGTTGAGTAAATTTTGCGCATAAAGAACGGAAGCGTTTTATGGATACTCCTCTCCAAATTGATGAGTGTATTCATTAAGGATTTTCGAATGCATTTAGATAATAAATTTACAAGTTCCGCTGAATAGGTTGATGATGTGCGGGTAACAAAGAAGCAGCAGCTATGCGCTAGCAATATTGTTTTTGCCAAATAGTTCGGTTTATTGTGGTTTAGTTTAAGTACTTTCAAAGTGTAACCGAGTTGGTGCTTATCTCTCAAGATACTAATTCTTAATTTTCAGAACCTTAATAGTTCAAAAAATCGAATCTTAAGCCTAATTTCTTTATTTTATGGTACGATTGATAGGAACAGGAATTTAAGCTAAATATACCCCACATTGATTGTTCTTTTTCACCAAATCTCAAGATAAGAAATCGATTAAAAGTAGACTCAAAAATAACCTCTCGAATCCAAACAAAAAAAGTTTTTAGTATTAGCAATTGGCATTCATTCTGAAATTTATTACTTTTATGGCATAATCATAAATTTAACGAGCCAATTTCGTTAATAAGCAGTAATAAATAACAAAACGAAAAAAAACCCCAAATTCGGTGACCATCTATTTCGTTCCCCAAAATTGGTAGCTGCGTCGCCAATCGTTCCATTGACGCCTTAGTAAGTGAGGCACCCATATTCCAAACTAAATGCTGACGTCCGTACAAATTGAATGAGTGAAACTCAATGAATTCATTTAAATGCACGCGAGGCAGTAACTATGATAATGAATTGCAATTCGCCGCTTTAACCGCAAAATAATAACCCGTTTTTAGAGACCGAACGAGGCAAATAAAAAAAAAACACAAACCGGAGAAGCGAACAGAAAAAAAAAACATTTACAAATTATGGCCCGCGATAATCGACGGAGGGAATGGGGTAACAAAACAGCACAAAACCAATAATCGTAAAATGCCCCAACAAATTAACCAATAAATTAATATAGAAATAATCATATTAATGTGCAAGCTGATAACTGTCAATTGGTTTGGTTAATGAAACTGAGGAGAGCTGAGAAATGAGTCAATTTGGGGCTAGCAATGCAAAAAGATAAACTATTTAGAATTACAATAAGAAAATGGAAATCAACGCTGCTAGGTGTGAAGGTTGTCGATAACTTCCAAAATCGATAATATCATAAATCAAAACTCACAAAATCGAAACGTTATTTCTTAGTCTTTTAAAATCTTAATCTTTGGGATGGAATAAACCAGGGATGCAAACCGGTTTTGAACCGAACCGGCTTTGAACCCAACCGAAACGCTTTTTCGAGCCGGTGAACCGAATCGCAAGTCGAACCGGAGTCCTTCCAGAAATACTGAACCGAACTGAAAACCACAAAGAAAAACGGTTCGGTTCTGTTCAGTTCTCTGACAAAAGTTAAGACGTAAAGCGCTTTTCTCTTGGCTATGATAGGTACTTAATTTGAGAATTTTAATCGTTTCCCTAAGAGAATTTTGTTACGACATTCCGTCCGACCATCTACAAGGGAGATTACTGATAGACCGAATTGATCCTTATCGATGCAAAATCGATATAAGGATGACTTGACACAAATTTTACAACATGTAATCCTGTAAGTCTTCTGCAATTGCCCGCCGATCTCTTAATATACCTGTCATCAATCTGCATTCTTTTCTAGAAAGTTGATTTGTCGTCCTCTAGTGGAGAATGTTTTCCATTTTCTGTAGTTCTTCTTTAACATAATTCAATCTTAGCGAGGACAGTTTTTTCTCATATAGTACGATAAACAGGTTGTGAAAGATGGACGATTCTCTGTTTTCGAAGGGCGTTCCTCTAGAAACTTATAGACGAATCATGCAAATCCAACTTAATAAATTTTGGAAATTCTTCTAAGGATTTTAGAGATATTCAAATGGTTTATGGGAATATAACTTTCAAAGTTGGCGAAAAGTCACATTACGACAGAAATCATAATATTTCATAATGTTCCTGTATGAACCACTGAACCGAACCAAAACCGCGGTTCAGTTCCCTTCAAAAACCATGTATTGAACCGAACCGGCGGTTCAGAAACTGTGTGATCCACTGAAGCGAACCAGTACTTATTTTCGAGTGGCTTGCATCCCTGAAATAAACACAACTAGAAAAACAGGATATTTCCTGATATTGGATCATTTTTGTATCAATATCATGGTTTGATCGTTAAAAAGTCCATTTTAAGTTAAATTTTACTTAGATTTTCATTAAACAAATCTGAATATCGTCAAATGGGTAAGTCTACCGATCCGGTCGGATCCGAAATATTAGCAGCTTGAGGTAAAAAGAAGACTCTGTGCCATATTTCAGCTCGAAAGCTTTAAAACTGAAAGACTAGTTTGAGTAGAAACAGATAGACAGACGGACAGATAGACAGACAGACGGACAGGCAGCAAACAGACCGACGGACAGACAGACGGACAGGGCTAAGTCAACTCAGCTCATCGCCCTGATCAAAAACATATATAGTTTAAGTGATCGGAAAGGAATATTTCTATGCGTTGCAAACTTCTGAGCAAAATTATAATACCCTTTGCAAGGGTATAATAAATTCCGTTATATGCGTAGACCTTCTACCTTATATCAATAAAACTGTAGAAGATATGACTTTTTTTCCAAATTGCGGGGACTATCTCCAAACGAAATCATCAATATATACGGGGCTGTCTCTAGAGATTTCCGTCCAAGCTGTTTCATTTTAAACTACACCTATTGGTCTTTACATGTGAAGAGTCTCCAAAATGCAAAGCTAATAGATTAGATGACAAAAGTTGAGAGATTTGAAACCGACTGCCGGGTTGCCTTCCCTATAAACTAGTAGACGACATTATTCCTTACAATTTACATATAAACTTCTACTAATTTAGTTCAAAATCCAATCGATTAAACAAAAATCTCTAGAGAATTCTGGGACACCCTCCATTGACACGATATTGAACCCCTAAGTCGATACAATATTGACAACACTAGAGTGCAACCGATTTTGGTAAAATTATTGCATTCCGTTATATTTTTTCCAGGGATGCAAACCGGTTCTGAACCGAACTGGTTTTGAACCGAACCGAACCGCTTATTCCAGCCGGAAACCGAACCGGCTTCCTTTCAGAAACGCTGAACCGAACCGAAAACCACAAAGAAAAACGGTTCGGTTCGGTTCAGTTCTCTGACGAGTTTTAAGTCGTGAATCGCTTTCCTTTAGCCAATGATACTTAATAATTTGGGAATTTGAATCGTTTCCCTAAGACAATTTTTATAAGACAATTCGTTCGACCTTCTGCAAGGTAAATGCAGGATTGATATAACCTTTATGGATGACTTGACACAAATTTTAGAACATGTAACATGTCTCGGCATTGCCCGCCGATCTCTTAATATATCTGTCATGAATCTGCTTTCTTTTCTGGAATTTTCGTCCTCCACTGGACAATATTATCAATTTTTTATAGTACTTCTTCATCTAAATTTAATCTTAGTGAGGAGAGTTTTTTCTCATACGATTAAAAGGGTGTGTAAGATGCATGGTACGTATTCTTTTCTAGCCGACATTCTCTAGGAACTTATAGACGAGTCCTGCGAATCCGACTCCACAAAATTTAGACATTCTTCTTAGGATTTTAAGGATATTCAAATAGTCAAAGTAATTGTTAGCCGTCTTAAGGTTGAGGATTGATTTTAATTCTATAATCAATCTAAAATCAACAACAATGATATGATCATATGGACACAAAGCAGATTATCGATACTCAGACAGACACGGTTTCGTCCGGAACCAACCTGGACTCGTTAGTGAGATTTTAATCGCTTTCCACACCAACAGCCATTAGCAATTACATATTTAAAGCCACTCTGAGCCAAATAAAGACTTGGGAATCATAAGTATTTTTCATGTTTACGTTCACATGCGTGTATTAATAGCTGCAGCTTCCTCCGAAGTTATTGCAATGGTGCTGGGGGCTGTGTCCAAATGTCGTATGTGTATTTGTTGCTTTTAATGGCAATTGTTAAACTTCTGTGGACAACGCAACAGACAAGATAGCTACCCAAGCATTTCTCTTGAATACATTTTAAAGGGGTTTTCTTTGCTCTTTATAAATACCAAAGTATTTTTTTGTTTGTTTTTATAGAGAAACCGTTCAGTTTTTTAAAACAATCATTTCACCGTGACTGGTGCTATGGGGTTAACGACCAAGTTTTGATTTTAGTCAAAGTGATTGTTAGCTGTCTCAAGGTCGAAGATTAGTTATAGTTCACTAATCAATCAGATATTTCATAATGTCTCTATAAACCACTGAACCGAACCGAAACTAGGTTCAGTTAGCTCCAAAAACCATGTAATGAGCCGAACCGGCGGTTCAGTAACTGCGTGAACCACTTACCCGGACCAGTACTTATTTTCGAGTGGTTTGCATCCCTGATTTTTCAAACATTTCAACATTTTCAAACTAGCAATAGGAGGAATCCATTATGTTTTTGCCTCTTAAGCGCATAGCTTTTTTATTATCGGGCTCTATTAAAATTTTGGTCTCTGATCTCTAAGGACTAATTGTTTTAGGTAGCTCCTTCTTTAATATACCAATACTTCAAAACAGTAATTAATTACAGCTTATGATATCAGTATAGCCTCAAATAATCGTAAAATTTCTTCACTACATGCGCTAGATTAATGGTTGCATTCAGTAGAGCCTTTGGATCCCTAATCAGGCTAGTCAGCTAACTTTAATGATCTTCATATGGACTTCTTCCAAAAGTCAAGTTGGAATTTTGATTTTTATACCCTTGCAGAGGGTATTATAAAATTGTGCGGATGTTTGTAACGCATTGAAGGAAGCATCTCCGACCACATAAGGTATATATATTCTTGATCAGCAAGACGAGCTGAGTTGATTTAGCCCTGTCCGTCTGTCTGTTTCTTTGCTATCTCCTCCGTCAGTTTTAAAGCTATCCTCACCAAACTTTGCACGAAGTCTTCTGGTACATATACGCTGCACATTTGTCGGAACCGGCCGGATCGGATAACTATAGCATATAGCGGCCATAGGAACGATCGGTCGAAAAACTAGTCTTAAAGAGAAAAACTTTTTTGTTTTTAATGGAAATGCCTCCAAAGTGCGTATTTCTTAGTTTACTATCCATTCCCATGATTTCACAAAGTTTGGTTATCGTCATTACCACGCGTCGACCCACTTTTGTTTTTAAAACCCTCACTACTTATTTATATCCTTCCCATTTTCACAAAGTTTGGTTGAAATCGGATGACTATAGCATATAGCTGCCATAGGAACGATCGGTCGAAAAACTAGTTCGAGTGAGGAAAACTTTTTTGTTTTTAATGAAAACGTCCTTTTTATTGGCATATTCTTAATTTATATACTTTAACACATTTCTACAAAGTTTAATCAAAATCGGATGACTATAGCATATAGCTGCAGTATGAATGATCGGTCGAAAAAGAAGTTCTAGTGAGAACAACTTTTTTGTTTTAAATGGGATCGCCTCTAAATTTCGTAATTAACAGTGTATTATGCTTATCCATAATTTTCAAGTTTGGTCGAAATCAGACATTTATGAAGTATAGATCCCATAGAAAAATAAGGTCAAAAAAGTAGTCTTAGTTAGAAAAACTTTTTAGTTTTCAAAGGAAGCTGCAAGGGTATACAAAACTTCGGCAGAGCTGAAGTTAACTTTCTTTTTTTATTTTCCAAATTGAAGGAAGTCTAGTTTTAGTTCACATATATAAAAGGAAATAAATGAATATGAGCACTTGGAAGGGTATATCGTTTTTACTAATTTGCAAGTCTATTGAAACACTTTTGTTAAACAATTTGTGACAAAATCTAATCACTTAAGCTATACTCTCTTTACCAGGTGAAGCCCAGGTGTTGAAATTGAATGTGTTGTGTGAGATAATTAACAAGTCACAAGATTTTCTCAATAACAAGTTTTGTGACTCAGATTAACTCAATATTTAGCATAAATCGTTAGCTTAAATTAATCATAAATTTGACCCAAAAAGGGTCAACTTTGAATAATTATTATTTATTTGTTGTTTTTTAGTTGAAGACTTCCTTCCTTTCACTTGTAGCCATCACTCACTGTGCACTGTTTGCAGAAGATAGCGGATAGAAACGACAACTGAAACTTGTAGCGGCATAAATACAAATTGTTGTTGCACTTCCGTTTGCACATTTTACGTGCATTTCAAGTCACACTCTGACATGGAGAGAGACAGCTACCACTATTTTAGCACTCCTCGACTCTGCCAAACTGACAGTTTTGTGTTGCACAGCTGTTTTTTTGTATCCTACTATTCGCCTTATAAAAAAAATGTACTTGGCCTGATCTCTATTCCCAAAACGTAACTGTGTGAGAATGGCAGGAGGAGAGCGAGAGAATGAGAGGTGCTGAGGGAGGGACTGACTGACGTGCTGACGCCTTTTTGCCCTAGCTTCAGTTTGTGTCTGTCTGTCTGTCTGTCTGCATAATAAAATGCGAAAATATGCAAATAGAGCCAAATATCGCGGGCAATGCAAGCACACACACACATGCGGGGGCACCCCGAACACCCTTTTTGGTTGATTTTTCCTACTGCGATAAGCAAATTTCGCAAAAGTACGCCAAAATGACAGCGCGACAAGCCAAAGAGACAGACAGCTGAATAAATGAATTGCAGTAGGTAAATTTTTACTCGCTCAGCTAATTTGAATAGGCAGGCGGCAGTTGCTCCCTCCCCACATCTCTACCCGCGCCATTTGGCGATAGTCTCTCTACCCACACGAAATGTGTGGAAAGCTTTTGTTCAGTTTGATATTTAACACGTGATAACGTGAGCTTGGGAAAATTGCTAAGGCGTGAGATGTGCATCGTGCAATTGTCTGGCTTGGAAATGCATTTTCACTTTTGCAATCGAGTGTGGAGGAAAGGCGGAAGCAGGTGAAGGTGAAGGAATCTTGCAATAGATTCGAGATTTTTGCACCAGTTCAATTGATTTGTGGTAAGGTGGTGACAGAAGGTTAGATCTGCACATTTAAAATGCAAATCTTTGTTATCGCTTAATACCGAAGTATCTGTACAGTAGACTTTTTATATTTGATTGTTAATTGTAGTTAACATAGCGTACATGTCCAGAACTGAATTGAATGATTCCTTCTATGGCCAGAAGGACCGAAATTGGACTAAAATTTGGCACCAAAAATCGATTTCAAATCACTAAATCAATTTTCTGAATTCTAAACCTAATTTCCACCTGAACTTGGTATCGAAACAAAACAAAATATTAGTAATAAAAAACATCTATCTCAAAGTTTAACGAACCTAAAAAAACCATGAAAATAATTAAAAGCCGCTCCCCATAAATTAATGAAAAATAAAATATTCCCAATGTACAGCAATCACTTTCAATCAATAATCTTCCATCAATGTCTATGTCCACATCCACACAGTGCGTATACGCAATATGAGTAATTAACCCTCTAACCTTGAGCAAATTAATTGCCACTGCCTGCCGCACTTCCTTCTTCTCCCGATGCCCACTATCGTTTAGTGCGTGTTGTCAACGCCAATTGGCATATTCCATTATGCGGCGGCTTCGGCTCATCACTCAAAGCAGAAATAAGTAAAATAAATGCGATGTTTGCTTTTTACTTTAGACGTAACATCTCAAGGTTGCAGCTGCCGTTTTTATGATGATTTGAAATTCTCTTTTTTTTTTGTTGTGTGTAATTTTGGACAATGTGTTTATCAATCATACGCCATGTGAGCCTGTCACCTGCCAGCTGAAAGTCTAAGGAATGCCTCAGCGTGGGCGTTACTTCCTCCCCCACACTAAAGCCCACACAACTTTATAAGGCATTCCAGACAAACAAAACAATTTAAATAAACTGCGAGGGGAGTTATTTAATGTTTAATTAAGTAGCTCATTGTTTGTCATTTCTGGGATTATTTATTTGCTTTTAGCATTTTTGTGGCGATGAGTTGTTGGGGACTATTTTAGGCTCATGATGCAGGTTGCAGTTAGTCGCTTTGTTAATCATTTCAAAACAAATATTTTATACATTTTATTCAGTTTTTATTCCACTTGGAACGGCAGCTGTTGCCTTGCCATTTGCATTAAAAGGTGTCTGTCATTTTGTCAACCGATATCTACATACAAATATGGCACATTCATTAATTCTTACTTTTTGTGCTGATTTTTTTTTGTTTTTGCAAAAATCTTTAAGCTGACAGCCGACTAAATTAATTTGACAATAATTAGCATTTCAAGTTGTCAACGTTAATGAAATTCTGTGTTGAGTGTCGAGCCTGTTAAATGTGCAGTCTATTTTTTTTTTCTGCATTTCCAATGACACATTGCTGCACACTGCAAATCTTGCCAGGCATTGTTGGCTGTCATCCTCATCCTCGCGCCACCGGCAGCTGTCAAAATGCCAGCCCAGAAAGTTCGGAGGTGTCATTCGCATTTGTGGCGCGTTAATTACGTGTTATTTATAATTATGCGGCTCTACACTTGCGTTGACAACTGTTGTCAGCAGAGGGTCCCCAACTCGGTCAACGAAAATATAGAGGCAGGGCGGGCAGGTAGACAGTGACTAAATTATATACCCTTTGCCAGAGGGAAGTTGTGCAAGTGTATTCAATTTAGTAAGCAAATTATAGTGCGGCTATAATAAATTGGAGAGAATCGAACTGGAACCGGAACTGAAACAGTCAGCCTAAGAAAACAAATTAAAAGACAGAATCAGCAGGGGAACCCCCCTTATTAAGCCTTGTTCTCAATTTCACTTTCACAAAAGTTTTGTGATATCGAGTCCAAAGTTAGACTAATAGCCGGTCTTAAATCACAGAACTTTTGTGGAAGTGGAATCGAGAACATGGCTGATTGTATGTATTTGGAACCGAAAGAAGCAACAAAAACAAAAAATGCATACCGAAACGATTTTGCGACTGAGTTATCGATCTTTTTTACGATATTCCATAAAATTCCCAAGGCTGTGTACAGTGAGCTTGATATCCCATAAAACACTGGTGCACACAGCCAGCTTAGAAATCATTTCTCAGCAACATCTACCGCCTAAAGATGAACTAGTCGACAGGATTACCACAGCGTGTTCTACTGGCACATGGAGCTACCCAAGCTCATGATGATATGTCGGCTTACTTTTAATGCAGGGAATGCTATAAGAAAGCTTGTAGAAAGAGCATCACATCTAAAGAAGATCTTAGCCAAATCACCTGTTTCCCCAGGTCTCTTACATAAGGATGGCGGAACATGGCTAGGAATCCTTGGCTCTCCTGCTGACCAAAGCCTGCAAAGGCCCACATGCTAAACCTTTCGACTATAGTCCAATATGCCTTTCCCTATTTCTTCTCAAAGACCTTAAAAGACTAATTGATGCTCACCTAAGACAGTCGATTAACAAGGGAAGCACATATCATTTCGATAAATCGTTATTTAGATGTTTTTATTAGATGATAAGCGATATCTCAATATATTATTTAATGTGGCGATAAAATCGATAGTCATTATTTTATGTATCAATATATCAGAGCAAATTTTTTTATATTATCATTTTTCTTGACGAGTTTAGAAGCCCTCTAAAAGGTTCAGCCTTGTTTTATCGAATCGCATTGTTTAAATTTGTTTTAGAAAAGCTGCATTTTTACTTGTCTGAGTTCTCATATGATATACCCGAAAAATACCTCAGTTTACTGTGAGTTGGCTGTCAAAAAATTCCATAAGGGAACTCAGATTGGCTACTTCTCATATATTTTTTTGCTTCTCAGATTGACTAATAGTTTACTTTTAACCTATTTAAGCCAGCTTACATCATTTTTTATAAGTTGTATAATTTTTTCGATTCTAGAATATAATTCTGAAAAAAATAAAACAGATTTCCGCTTACTGAAAGCTTCTAGAAGACCGACAATGATATAGAATCGGTCTAATAATATTGCGGGTTTTACTTGATTTTCGTCATAGCGACCAACTTCAGAAGAACATTGCTGATCACTGCTTATATTAACCAAGCTTAACTCTCATAACTCAATCTACGACCCCGTTTAGTCTACTAACTTCCCAATTTGTACTCAACGGTTCTTAAATTTAAGCTCCTATAGAAAATATTAATTACAACGTCTACCAAGGAACAAGGGCCCTCCAAATTAATCTTACTGATTTTAGAAGGTTTTAAATATAACGATATATCCATATTGATATGTAGGACGTCCCATACTCTTCTATAAAGTTTTAGCATAGCTCCCAGCACGCTGAAAAATATTAGTCCTGAGCACTTTACTTGAAGTACAGGGAAGTGCTGCAACTGAATGAGCGGAGCCTTCCAAATATCGATGTTTGGTAAAACATTTGATTAATTTGAAAAATATCGATGTTTTGGTATTTTAAAAGTAGAACTATAAACTCTATTGACAACTAAAAATCTGCACAAACTTTAAAATGCCGCCATAACCACAACTCTCAACGGATTTTTATGAAAATTTGACAGTTTATTTATAACTAGAAAAGAATTGCATCAATGGATTTGGTCGAAAGGACCGTTATCAGCCTCTCGACGTAGCTTCCGGAAAATGTCTCTGGAGGCGGCCTGTACGTCCTTGGGGTCGTATTTACGGAAACAAGCGAATCCTGTTGGTCAGTTCTTTGATATTTTTGGCCTTCCAGTTGTTTTTGTAAGGTGCAGCACACAGACTTCCTAAAAAATCTTCAATTGGACGACACTGCGGCAAGTTTGTTGGGTTCCGTTCCTTTGGTACAAAAGGGATATTGGCAAAAAGGCGATATTGGTTGCACATCCACCGACATAGAGATTTAACAGTTTGGTCAGGTGTGTAACTTGGTGCTCTTTGCTTAATTTTTCTGGCTGTGAACCACTGTGAAATAAGTACAAATTTTAGTGGAGACGGAATCTCTATCTCTGATAGTTCCGAGAGGTTGAGTAAAAAGGGGTGACCAAGTGTTTTGAGTCTCCTTTTACTAAGAGCTGGGAATTGGCATGTAAGATGCAGTAATGTTTCCTCCTCATCCTCACACCTGCAGCTTCTACAGAAGTCATTGTGGGCGACTCCTAAGCGTTCTGCATGTCTACCGATAAGGCAGTGAACCGTTAGGGCTCCGACCAGAAGTGAGATGTTTCCTCTACTTTGGCGTAAAAGGCTACTGGTACGTTTTAGGTCGAACGTGGGCCTCGTGACCCTAGCTACAGCGCAAACAGGAAGGTTGTTTCATCGTTCAGTAGCTTGGCGCCAGGTTTCATTTCTTGTGATTAGTTTATATGCGGCCAAGGGCATCCCTATCGTGCTCTTCTCCGGGAGGAGCTGGATGGTAGTGCCCTGTCTAGCCAGCCTTTCGGCTGACTCGTTACCCTCAATGTTGCGGTGACCAGGCACCCAGATAAGATGGATACAGAGATCCCGAGCGATCTCATTTACGGATCTACGGCATTCCGTGAGCGTTTTGGCATTATCAAACTCCTTGTGCAGGTACGACGAAAAAAGATGTAGTTATAGACCCAGTTGGGGTGTACTGTAGTAGGAAAGAATATTTTAAAAGCTATTTTCTTTATAGAATTTCCACAAACTTATGCATACAACACATTTCTGCCCTCACAGGGGCATTAAAACAATATTTTATCTCTGCAGATCCCTTAGTTATTTCTTCACACATTACCCTCTATCTTCTTTAATAACAACTATTTGTAAGTGTATTAAAGTTTCGACTGAGTCGGCACAATCCTCTACAACTCTCCTTCTTTTTCACTTTGGCTTGCGTGTTTAATTTACATTTTTATAATAGACAAATAGATATGAGTTTCATGGGGCCTCTCACTTGTAGGAAAAAACTTTTTTAATGAGTTCATTTCCTTTCGAAATATTTGCTTTTAATTTCCGCAAATGTTTATTTATTTGTATACATTGAAGAATTGTAATCTATCTTGACATACCATTTCCACCCATCACAAAATCTAGTACTTTCTCCATCATTCTTTAGCAATTACTTGGCATAAACAAATACCCAAAGCGAGCGAGCACAGAAAAACTGTCAAACGGAAAACACAAAAGGCAAAACAACAAACGAGAAATAAACTTGGCATGTCACCACCGCACAGTGCCCCAAAAATAAAACAAAACAGCAGACAAAAACTACTGACAACCTGTCGACGAGGTTTTCCCAAATAGCAGATAGATAAAAAAAAATGGAAACACGAGAATCAATATGCAAAAATATCAATTTTCGCTATTAGTTTTTGCTGTTTTGGTGATTTATTGGCAGAGAATGATGAGAAAACTTTAGCTTGGCTCTTTTTGCTATCTATTAGCACCCCGAAAATGTACAAAAAGGTGTTAAAAGCTTAAAGATATACGAATACATTAAAAAATAAATGCCAAGTCTGCATAAAGTTTTATACAATTTTTATGGCTTATTTTATAATTCGCCACAAGACCGCAAAGCGCCTTAAAGGAAGTGGAAGTGGGGCTGGCGCTCTGGGGCTGGGTGTGGGGCCTGTGGCCGGGCTTATGCAAAGCGACGACAACGGCGGCACACAATTTCCGCTTTTTATGCTTATCCTGTAATTCATATTTATAGCTGCTATTTTTGTATCGTAATGTGGAGGAAGGAAACTTCCTGGGCCGCAAGAATGTTTGAAAATTGCATTTTACTTATAATGTATGGCCTGTGAATTTCATTATAGATAAATTTTATTACGGTTAGCTGCCAAAATAAATCAACGCGTAGACCAAGCGCTATTAAATGCTATGCCAGACACCAGATACTTGGCAAAGGGCTTGCTGATCAGTGCCTTGTATGTGTCATTGTCGCGTTTTTCAATGATGCCTCCTTGAACTCCAGCGATTAGGGCTTCCTCCAACAGCTTTGCTAGCTCATCGGTTTTCTTTATATTCAAGTTCTTGGCCACTTTTCGGACAATTTGGGGAAGTTTTGCCGGTCTTCTCATGCTGACTAAAGTGTGAAGTAGTAGTTGCCCTGTCTGATTTTGCATCATGTGTAAAATTTAGTCAAATATTTGTTTACAAGAAATTTTACTCAAGTAATTTTAGCAAAATGATGTATTGTTTAAAACAACTTGTCTTACAATGAGACAAAAAACTTTTGTTTGATTTGTTTAACAATGAGACAAAAAACACTAGGAAGGAATGATGTGTTCTTTTTTGAGCTTTTGAATTTGATTTTCTTCTCAAAGTTCTTTTATTCTATTATGGACGTACCTAAAAAATTTAGTTCTGCAAAGAATTTTATAATAAAATTTAAAGATTACTAATTTATATTTTTTTTTCTCTTTTCTTGCAGGTAAGCTTTTCAACTTGAAATTAATTTTTAGATGCTAAAATTGAATAAGTTTCGGTAAGCTACAGAAATCATCGAAGTCTGCTGGTACTTTTCACATTTTGATGAACCATAGACATCTTATAACGCTTAATGGTGCCATTGTTTTGATCTGTTGACACGGAAACCACCATACAATTGTTTTTTGAAATGTTTCATCTATTGTTTAGTTGTGGCGGATAGTGTCTGTGCCTGCAATGCTAGAAGTTCGTTTGCTTGATCCCGCATCAGACAGAACATCAAGCAAAAAGTTTTTTCAGTTGTGGTGCAGCGGGTAATGTGTGTGCCAGCTGAGCAAAAGGGTGGATTGTTCAGTCCCTTCTGGGACGGAACAAAAATCAAAAAGGCTTTTCTTTAAGAAAATTATTACACTATCGGTCGCCAGTAACAGCTACTGGCGCCAGCTGTGAAGTAAGCATCTCCTTGAAAAGCTTCTCAAACTTTACCGTTTAACTGTAAACTTCAAAAATTAGACCAACAAGTCAAGAGATTGAAAGAAGCTCGTCTTGTCCCTTTGAACTGTATATAGCCATCTATGCATTGTTTGTCTTTGACTAAAACCGAGTTTGAACTAAGCTAATGCATACAATCTGGCACTATTTCCCTCTTAATTGGCAGTAAAGTTTGCTTGGATTTTTACTAATTTTCATCCTTTTGGTCTTTTTGGGACTTTACGGTAAATTGATTCGAAAAAACTGGTCTACCACAAAGTCCGTAACCAAAATCGTTTTGCACACCCTTACCTGAAAAAATGCAAGCATTAAATTTCGGTAATGTTTTTTTCGGGTGGTATGTTAAAAAAGTTTACGATTTTCATAACGAATCATTTACCGTATCAGTATTTTTAAGACCCCTTTTTATACTCTGTATCAGAGGTATTACCAGAGTATATAAGTTTTGTGCAAAAGTATGTAACAGCCAGAGGAAGCATTTCTGACCCTATTAAAGTACATATATTCTTGATCAGCATCAACAGCCGAGTCGATATAGCCATCTCTGCTTCCGTTCCGTATGAACAAACAGATCTCAGAGATGGAAAGAGATAGAGGTTTGACTTGTATGGAACATATGTTTCTTATACTTGCGGCGAACAGTTTACCATCAATTTTTGCCACGCCCCCGCCCCATTAGAAAACGTCACTCCGCGTTTATAGATAGAGGTCGAACCTCTGGAATATTTGAATAAGATTATATACCACTTTTGAAAAAAATGCAATAAAGTTTACATCCAGCTCTTTTTAATTTTATTCCTTATAGCTTTGCAAACTCGTTTAGAAATTTTTTAGATATTGTCAACTTAATTGAAAACGTATTTTGACTTATTTCAAAACAACTTTAAATACTTACAAGTGGTCTAAACAACTGGCAGCGATTAATCCATTTGTATATAAAGTAGATTTTTGGATGCTTCTGAAATATTATTAAAATTAATTTCTTTTTTTGGCACGGTCGCCATTTATACTAATAAAGCTTTCTGAAATTGTCAAATCAAATCCAGCAGCAGTTTCAAATTCTCAAAGAACGCACGAAAAATGCTAAGCTTACAAAAATTAAACGCTATGGCAGCACTTAATTGCCATACACCGCGTAATATTCAGTTTTACTGCAGAGTATCATATTGCTATAGTTTTTCTCAGTAAACTTAATAAAAATTCAAACAAAAACAATGCTGTTAATTTAAGGGCTGCAAAAGCGGTTCGGAGTCGAACCGCTCAGTAGTCAAAGTCATCGGGATTTTTGTGAAATTTTTAACTTTATTTTAAATCTTGAACTTGAATCCGGCAGAAATAAACTAAAAGGTTATTGTTATTATCGGGGTCCCTGAAAACTCTTACAACATCAAAACCAATCCGTGTCCAGAAATCTCTTTCCTTTTTCAAACCCCATTAGAAAAAAAAAAAACAAAAACACAACTCCGTTTTTTGTAACCTTTCGAACTCTTTCAAAAAACGAAATCTCTCGGGTTGCCATTTTCTAGCGATTTGCAAGCCAACCGAAGAAAAAATAGAATTTCCTGGACACCCCGAATAAGTCCATATTCAAATTAATGCAAATTTTTAAAATCCCCAATGAAGAAATTCCGGGTTCGAATCAGAATTTACCGCCCTCATAAACCAACTCCGCGAACCTAAGCCCTAAAAGTTTCGCGGGTTTCAACTCCGGAGTGAACCCCTTCCGCTTTCTAAGAGCTTAGCAGCCCTAGTTAATATCATATGTGCAATATATCAGCTGTTTGGTGTTGCCAGACTTTTTTTAGAACCGAGTTAGGTTCGCTGCAGCTTTTATTTCATAAACTGAAGACAAACTCGTAGATATATTCCGTGTTGATGCTCGTATAAACGCTTATATTTTGAACTCAAATTTTTTAATAAAACTTGTGGTAACTGTCTAGAACAGGGACCTGTGCTCAAAAAAATTCCAAAAGTAATTCCATCGATGGACTGCGAATTATCATGCAAAATATTTGCGGCGGACTTCCATGGTCTCTTTTTAAATGAACTTTGAAATTCACTATTTTTGCATCAAATTTATGCATGTGCTTTTCGTCAAATGTCAAAATATTTATTAAAAATAGCAATTTTTGAACGACAGCCCTAGAATTTAACTGCAACAGCATTTCAAGGTTCATAAAGCAGACCAATAGCACTTCCCCCAAAGTTTTTCAGTGCTTATTATTTGAGCGGATTATGGATAGATACTTTAAGACCCTGTTCCACACCACCTTGAGGTAGAGTTTTGAGTGCGATTTTTTTATAGTGGTGTCCCTAAGAGGCATAATCCTTTCATTCACTATTCAAATTCAAGTAAGCGATTATTCTTCGGAATCCTGAGAAGTGGATACGTAAAATAATGGTCAGTTCTCAGAGTTAAGTACAGATTGCCTCACAGGCAAAATTTTTTTTTTTAATCTCGCGATTTACTTTGGAAATATGCACAATGCTTAACACATTAGTCCTTGGGGGATCGTACAGTCGTGAATTCGAGCTGAATGTTTGGAAAATCGTTTAAAAAACGAAATTTCGCCAAATAACCCAAGTAATGATCTTTTTCGGCCATAATGAGGCATTTCGCCCTTAACATCCCGCCAGAGCTTCTCAATATTTTGAGAGTAGGCGTTAGTTTCTGGATCCACGAAATTCTTCGAGTGGCTTGCAGTTTGATGAACATACCCCTCGTCGCTTAAACAGCTGTAAGCCCTTCAGCAGTCAGACATGATTGTTGTCCCGTCAGCCACGTGTAAATATTTGATTGAAGACTTCTTGACTACAATTTTGCAGTCTGCGCCGCACTTTTCAGAAATTTTCATCTGTAAAAGACATTTGTGGTCCAGCAAAAACATTCAAATTTCGGTCTCGTCAAAATTGTAAAAACTGAGACATAGTTTACAGCCGTTGCAGTCCATGTTCAACCAGAAATAAGTAAAAACGATTACAAATTACTATTTTCTGACATTTGACAAAAAGCACATGCATAAATTTGGAACAAAAACAATGAATTTAAAAATTTATTTAACAAGAAACCATGGATGACCGCCGCGAATATTTTGCAAGATTATTCTTCATAATTCGCGGTCCATCGAAGGCTTTTTTTTTAATTTTAAGAGCACAGGTCCCTGTTCTAGACAATTACCAAACTTGTAATTGTTTACACCTGCGATGGGCACACAATCACCAGTTGCGCCCTTATTTCATATCACAATTGAAAATGATTTCAAGTTGCTTAAGCGACCAAGGATTAAAAGGAGCCCACTTCCCGCCCATTCAACAACAAAAACAGAGCTAAATCGGGTGTGTATAAACGGTTTCATTTGGAAATAAAACTGCTTGCCTTAATATGTGAAGTGTCTTTAAAATGCTAGGCTACGAGATTAGATGACAAAAGTTGAGAGATTTGAAACCGAATGCTCAAGGCAAAGCAGATGTGATGGGTACGGTTTTCCTTCCCTAAAATCTAGTAGACGACATTATTCTTGCCACTTTACATATAAAGTCATCCTAGTTAAATTTAAAATCTCTTCGTTTATACGAAAATCTCTAGAGATTTCTGGGACACACCCGAATATATATTTTTGTTTAGTTTTTCAAGCCAAATTAAAAGCTTTTGATTACTTGACCTTACAAGTTTCAATATCCAAAATCAGGGGCGCCCTTATAATGCTTGTGACAGTGCAGAAATCATTTGACAGACAACAAGAAAGGAATATTCTCCTCCGGCAGATTCAGAAAATTTGTACCAAATGCGTAGTCGTTCAAACTTGTGACCCTTTAACGAATGTTAATAAGTATTTATTACTGACAACTAAATTCAATAAGTCAACTAAATACGCAGTAAACATAAAGCGCAAATGCCTGCCAAAAAAAAAAAACCACACCAAAGTACTTAGACGCCGCCCCCCGACCGACCGCAAATGCAATTCAATCTGCCGGTTAGTTTATTTTCAGTCAAGCCGCACCGAAACACAAAACGCTGTCACATTAACTGTCAACTGCTGCAAAACTGACACTTGTCATATTGACAAGTGACAGCGTCATTTGACTGTCAAACCCAGGCCGAAAGTAAATATGGTTTGGTTGGTCGGGGGGGTTGGAAAAATGCGAGGCCATCTCTGGCCTGGCATAGAGTTGCCACTTAATTTGACATGGCTGAAGTGCACTTGGCGTTAGACAATGTTGCAATTTTAGACGTTGCATGAGGCAAAAACTGTCAGCCATATCATTGCAATTGTCACAGTTGCAGTTGCTGTTGTTAGTGTTGCCTGTGTGCACTTTGAGTGACACATTAATGCCATTTTCATGTGTCACTCTTTCTTTCATTTGAAGCCCCTGCCGGGACAACAACAACAGCAAACAGCAACCCGCTTGGGGACTGGAAAACTTGGCTGGGGTCGTTCGTGTCTTGTTTCTCTGTTAGATTTCATGTCAGACTTTTGTCAACATTACGTGTCTATTTAGTTGTCAGTTGGCAGTTGTTATGGCTATGGCTTGGCCTTTTTTTGCTCTATGTATGCAAACATTTGTTTTTGGCCGCCGCATTCCGCACTTTTTTTACAAGCTTTGCTGTTATTTGTGCACTTTCGTGCAAATTACTTGGTATTTATTTATTTCTATTTATTTAGTTATTTGCATGACAAATTTGGTGTTGTGTGTTACTTTTCTGAAATGGGAATGAGTCAAATTAGTAAACAGATCAACCTTGATATGGCCAAGCAACCGAAACTTCTTTAGAGATTCAACATTGTTCTCAAAACTGTTCCATTATCACGTTGAGAATATATGATTCGCGATTTTATATCAAAACTTATATTAGGGGTGCGTTCAGATACACTGGCAGGCTGCCAAATTTTTGTGTGCCAGTTATCTGGCAGTCTATTCAGACTAAGCAAAATAAATGGTTATATTGACAAGAATTTTGCTCTTGAAATCGAGCTTAATCATTCTCTGTTTAGTGCTTTTAGGCGAGGGAGTGAGGTAATAATAGAGGAGAGCAAGCACATTTGGGAGAACATCTCTTTGATCAAAAAAAAAGTTACCAAAAATGCTTTCTTGGATAAAGAACTTTGATCTTGAGTCAATAATTTTCATTCTTATCGAATTTCTGACTTCAAACATTCTTGATCCAAATATGAAATTCTCTTTTTTTTCTCTGAACATTTTATGAACATTTATGGCACCAGTCAACTGACACTGCCTCTGGCAGGTATTCACACTTGTATGGCAGCAACTGGCTCCAAAAGATATGGCAATCTGGATGTTAAGAATTCGAGATAGTTTCAATAACTTTTAGAGCTTAGTATAAGCTTATCTTGAAATAAATAAAGCTTAAGAACGAAAAAGGCTGGGATACTAAACAAGAACCAAAAATATTTCTTAGTTGTCCCCGGCCCGTTATTCTGCTAAAAGCAATGAGCAATAAAATATTCGACTGCCAAAAACAAAATACGGCCACAAAAGTCTGCTGTGCAATTAATGCTGCCCTTGTGTTTGATTTTGCTACCCAACACTGATCTACTTCATTGAATCTTCTTCTTCCTTAAACCAATCCTCTCAACAAGAACCAAAAATACTTCATTTAAGCCTACAACCTTCTTCATTTAATCTTCTTTGATCTGAAGCTGACCCCAAAATGTCCTAAGGCCAATCCGCTTTAACACTACTAGCCTATTTCCACTGAGCAACGTCTAACATCTTGAAGCAAAATGTTTCTATCCCACACGTTCCTCATAAAATAAGGCAGTGTCAGAGAAACTTGTCATGTACTTTAAAATTATATTTTGTTTTTAATATTAAGTCGGCAAGAAAAGCGCTTGAAATTGCCTTGCGTGGAAGCTGGAATGAGAAATATGTTAATGACATGTGAAAAAATAGTCCCGACATGATGCCGATCTTCCCACCTTCTTCACAAAAGACCTAATTGTCTTTTAATCAGTAATACTAATGCCCACATACCAAATCACATAAGGTAATCAAGAATTGATGGTAAATTTATCAAGTTAGAGACAGGAACAGTAGAGTTGACGAAAGTTGTCCCCAAACACCCAAAGAGTCTTACTTTGCGAGGAAGACCAAACATGACGGTCCTTCAACAACCCCCTTATGTTTCTTAAAGCTGCTATTGTTGACCAAATATTAAATAAATTTCTGTCAATTTACTTTTTCTTAAAATATTTGTATAATTTTATATTCAATACAATTTTAAGAGCATCATCCGACAGAGGTAAGATGTTAGATGTAATAGCCTATTCACACTACAGTCTATCTCAGCGGAAAGATGAGAAGATGGTGAAAATATGAAACTCGTGTTCATACTGCCACCGTCTACCGTCAGTGTCTTCTTCTTCTCCCCCATAATTGAAGCGCACATGTACTAGATCAAAATCAAATATAGTCTAAAATAATTGACGATATTAAAAAAAAATCCCAGGAGGAGCCCCTTAAATTCTGATAGAAGGGACTTAATTTTTTCGAATTTATTAACATCGATTGCAGATAAAGGTTTCTCCAAGTCAATTTGAGAAATGTCACCTTAAGCAAATGGCAAAATCGTCATCATTGAAGCAGGATCCAAAAAAAATAAGAAGCTATGCTTCTGATTGGCGACTCCAACAACAAAAGCGGCCTCTTTAGACATCTCACAAACAAGCTCCATCTCCATGCCACTCCCACCCTCTGAGGCCGACACCATCGTGAAACATCGATGTTTTTCAAATTTTGCAGTACCTTCCCAGCACTTTCGCTTGAAATTAAATAGAAATAAATTATAAACGTACATATCTTATAATAAAATATATTATTTAAATATATCAGCAATTATGCCTATGCAGCTCTAGTCACTCATTTCTTATTATTATTAAATCTTTTAAAGATATTCAAATTTGTATTTAGGAACATTAAACGCTCCAAAATCTTCGGCTTTAAAGCGCATCGTCTATCCGATAGGGTCTATCGAGCTTGACTGAATGTACTTTCAGACGCGGTGGATGTAGCCTTTTTAAATTGCAGATCTATGAGAGTTGCTATCCTTAACACTGTCCTGCTTTCAAATGTGGAAAGCCTTTCTGGCAGGCTTTTTTTTTGGAAATAAAGTATATCAATTGCTTGGACAGACATAAGTTCACTTGCAAAAATATATTCATGCTGATGCACACTCTCTAACACCAACGCAACTGAACGCAATATCTTTTAAGTAACAAATTAAATTAAATATTATACAAAAAGGTTCAAGAGACACAAATTGGTCATTTTACCTTTCCTAAAGGCGCCAAGTAAAATTAGAAGGAAAATATTGAGACCGATGCATCGATATGAAAAAAACCATCGATGTTTTTAGCTTCGATGAAATCATCGATGCATCGATGTTACCATCGATGTTTCTCCAGCTCTACGCGGAGACGTTATTTTTGTATCTAACATTAAACAAAGAATTCTTTTTTAGAAATACAAAAAAATTAACTTACCTTTTCTTCAACAGTCGAAATTTGATGTTTGTGACATGTCGTTTCGTTGCGAATGTCAATTTTTTTAGTGGTGAACGCAAAATATTGCACACACGTTGAGTGGAACAGCATGAGATAGGAACATCCCCTGCTGACGGGGGAATATATTGAGAAAATTTGGCACGGCAAGTTATTACGTACCATCTTTGACGGTAGACGGTGGACGGTAGATAGTGGTTAGTATAAATTGGCTATTACCAGTGCAAATTTCCATTTCACATCATCATCAAATTCCATGCGTTCCCCTAAAATGTACTCAGTGTGCGGAGACTATTAGTTTCATCCTGTGGTACTTTTAAAGCCAACCCGATTTATGTTTAAATCAATCCCGATTTATTCTTGAAACTATGTGAAGTTGTTCTTGAATCTAGAAGTTCAATTTTCAGAGAATGCACTCTCTCGGTTTTATTTGTTGTTATTTTCGCACGCTTAGAACAATTTGTACAAAAAGTACAAGAACAAAATGATCTTAATTTAACATATTATTTTCTTGATTCATGTGTTTAATTTCTTTTTTTTTTTTAATTTACAACATCAGTATATAGGTACGTTTTTTCTGTAAGTAAGAATACCCAAAAGTGAATCGTTCTTACCAAATTCCAGAACGAAAATAAATAAATTCAAGAATTTTTTTAGTATTTTCAAAAAGCCTTACAGTTTAAAGCTATAAAACGTCCCGTCAAGTGGAACTTAAAGCTGCAGGATAAGTTCGAGCCACCGAACGGAACTTTCTATAGAATTTCTGAAGGTTGCAGTCTGACTTGACAGAATAAAGTTTTTTGACACCTTAAAACGCGGTTAAAGCATTCAAACCCCAGATTTTAGAGCAGCGTTGGGCAAGCCCTTGCTCCCATTGCTCCCGAGAGTTGTTTTACGGCAACTGGCGCCACGCAGACGCACTAAAAATGGCTTAGCTTCTTGGCGCCGCCGCACAGAACGAGACAGGTCGACAAGTGCAATTGCCTCGCTTCGAGGCGAAAGCAACAACGAATCTAATGCGTATCGGGTCATGACGCCAGTCGTGATCGCGACTGCAAAAACAAATACATGCAGTGTGTGTCTGGCATGTGGACTCGAGCATCGGCAATTGGGGTTGTTTTTTCTTCTGTTGTTGTTGGACAGCTCCCAAAATCAAGTTTCTGGTCCACCGATGTTTTAGACTTAACTCATTCAAAGTGGAAGAAGTGTTTCATAAAAGTATTCAAGCTTCTTCAAAGTTACATAAAACGTGCATATTTGTCTACCAAATATTTACCACTGATATTTACCCCTAGTATACTTTTCCTTTTAATGTTAGGTTTAAATCAACTTACTTATTCAATTTCAAGCAGCTCGTACACAACAATTACTAATGTATGCATTTAACATTAAACTACAATTGTAAACACAACTGCGGTATACTTGACATTAGCCCTCTTTGTAGCCCGATCCCCTTTAACGATCAACTTCCGTAGCTCACACACCTTAGAAACTAAATTAACAGGGAATAAAAATAAAAAAACAACTTTGTTCAGTTTGAAGTGTCTAATTAAATTATCCGCAGTTAACAGCCGACTGTGACTCGATTGTGCAAAAGGCATAACCAAATACATGGACCGAGTAGAGAGACGCCGTTCCGTTTCGTGGTTGTGGTTGTTGTTGTTGTTTGCCCATATTTTTCACAAGGTGTAACATTTTAATTAACACAATATTCGTAATTTGTAAACGGATGCAAAATGGAGGCTTGCTTTTTTGTTGTACATTTCAAGTGCTAATTAAGTGTCATAACTATGATGTTAATTTGTATTATATTTATATTAATTAATTTAACGCGTTTTTTTTTAATGGCATGATAAATAACCTTGCTTTAATGAAGCCACTAAAAAGTGTTGAAGTTTATTTGTACAATAATTGCACTTAACTTGGCCCAGTTAGCGCCCCGCCACAGACAATAGTCAATTGACGAGCTCGTATATTATATGGAGCTTCAATAACAACAACTATTGTCCAATCATAAATTAAACACAGCCCCATATGGCCTATCCCTATCTGCATACTTTATTGAGCACTGTGTACATATTCGACAATATTTATAAACTAAATCAGAAACAAACACACAAAATGTGCGACACAAATGCGCGCGTAATACCAAAAATCAATACGGCCAACTTTATCAACATGAAAATAAATTATGACTAATTGTGCTAAAAACGAGACAGAATGGGACGCCTGTGGGGAGGGGCGGAGAAGAGGGGGAATATGGTTGTGTGCTGGGTGCCAATAATTAATAAAGTGTTGATGGAGTGGGCTGTCAAAAGGGGAAGGGGGTGAGGGAATAGGCAAATCAAATAAATAAGAATTTTATGATGAAAGAGGATTGGACTAGGCAGATACACTGCCATAAATAAGACTTAGGCTGACATCTATTGGAAAAATAATAATGATTCAGTCACAGAATACAAAAACTTTAGTTCTTATGATCTTTTGAGAAGCTGAGTAAAATTTAGAGTGAACATTTAGAAAATTTGCTTGAAAATTGCCAAAACTCAACTTATTTAAAAGCTTTACTTGAAGCACGGGCTTACAAAATACTTCCAGGCTTTTTCCAAAATACAGCCCAAAAGCACTTTTCATAGACAGTTAAAAGTACAGCAACCCAACATAATGCCAAAAATTCCATTTCTTTACTCGAATCCCATTGAGGGCAGCGGTGGGCATGTCTTTGCTCCCATTGCTCCAAGATTTTTTGGCTTCGAAGTGAGCTATAAGAATTAATGATTGCTGTACCGACGCCAGCTTGACGCACAAGCAGACGGCCCACAAACAAAATACAGGCGGAGAATCGCTGCTGGACTTTTTATCTGTTGTTGTTGTTGTACAGCTCCTAAACTCAAATTTCTTGCCCACCGCTGATCTGCGGTAGTGGAAGTAACCTTGCTGGATTCCTTTAAGGGTCTTACAAAAATCTGTCCTTAAAGAATGTATTTCTCATATGAAGCCAAAACTTCATGGAAATTTCGGATGTGTACAAAATGGTGCGTTTAAGTCGAAGATTAAAATTTCTTTGAATTTCGTTTGAAAATTATTTTGTTTTTTTGCTGCCAATTGTGTTCTTACATAAAGCTCGGTCCCAAAATATAAGCCATCATTAATAAGGTCGTATACTTTGAATAAACTCAAGCAATTATATGCCATCTTGTAATTTGATGCTCTTGAAGTCCTGTGGACGGAAGGCTATAGTTGCCAACAATCCTAGCCCGCTGCAATTCAGCGCTACCGAAATTTGCTGATAGAAACTAAAGTTACCTTTGCGAACTTTATAAGTATCTGAGACTGTCAGAGAACACAATTTGTCTACTGGCACATTCTAGAGATCATTCTCAAAAAGTGAATATTGATTGTTCTACTGACGGATTAGCTTTACGGTCCAACTTTTGTAAACAAAGAAGAGCTGGTAAGATTGCTTTGCTTGCAGTTGTGTATCAAAGTTCGCCTTCCACATGTCAAGCTACATGCTCTTATGGTTGGCCCTTCATGTTGCAGTAGTATTCGGAATGCTTCATAAGAAATATGATGGTAATTTACACTCCTTGGCCATGCACAATCCATGGACGTAGTCAGTTTTCAATGAACGGGCTACAAACTTCTCCCACTCTGCTAAACTCCCTCTCCTAGTTAGCTAAAACCCTCTCCACCCATGGCAACGCCACAGCTGTTCCTATTGGTGACTTTTCGAATTCGATAGCATTTCGATAAAAATCTAGCTTTTGGCTTAAAATGGCTAGATCATTTAGCCTTCGACTTGATCATCCGTTACGGATGATCTGCCGAATGGACATTTATCTCTTATGTGCAAATCATTTAGCTCATCCAGATAATGCCCTCTAGAATGTGCCAGTGGAACAAGGGTATAAGTCGCATTCCGCACTTCAAGGCAAGCAGGTCGACGTTGGATTTCTACCCAACTACTACACAGAGAGAAAAATTCTGTTGAGAAAAAGAAACTTTCTCAAAAATGTTGACTAAAAATGTTAAAAATATAAATCTTAAATGACCACAACTAAACTTTACTCAACCATAGCACGGAAAATTATAAGTAGAATCGTAGACTAAAAGCGATGCGGTGGTAAACGAAACTTGAAAAAGGGTTCAGAGGTTAATTCCAGTAAGGCTAAAAATACACTTTTTCTTTTTTTAAGAAACTTAATTGATTTTATATAGGGCATAATATGGCAGAGCTAAAAATCTCCTAAACCAAATCGAACCCGAGTAAGATTTGAAATTCTGAAAAAAATATCTCAAGATCTGAAATTCTGTCTACTAGAACCAATGAAAAAGAAGTTACGGTCCTGTCGTTTGAATCCGTTTTAAGGTCTTAAGTTTGGTTCTCAGAACGGTTTCCATACTTATCGAAAGAATTTGTTTATAATGTAATGACATTTTTTGGATAACAAATTTCAAGATATTTTTGTTTGGAAGAAGGCATCCATATTCAAAATTTAACCAATACCCTTGTAGACCTCATTCATTATATTCTTTCTTACGTAATTCACAACGTCATTAAAAAGTGCCTGGACTTCGAAATGGAAAGCTACTCTAACCATATGGATTTGCCTTGAAATAAAATCGGTTCAGCACTATAAATTTTTTTATTCTTTCAATATATTGTGATAGTTTAAATAAATAAAGTTTACTTTACAGCCCCAAAATGCCAAGCCGAGATTCTCTCAATCTCTTGGCTTGTGTGCTTCTAATTTTCGAACAAGAGAACCGGACCTACAGCTTAACGCCGAATCCGAACGGCTAAGTTTTAGAAGCTCTCTCATGAGAAGCTTTTTGATAGTTTAATTGGTTCTAAAAAACAGGGGAAAGTTTACTTCGCTCGGCCGTAGTTTTTCATACCCTTGCAGCCTCCATTGAAAACAAATAAGTTTTTCCAACTAAGTCAACTTTTCAGACCTTTACTTTTCTATGGGAGCTATACTAAAAATATGTTCGATTTCGACTTAAATTAATGGAATCATGGAAAAGCATAACAAACAAACCATTACGAAGTTTGGAGGCGATCCCATTTAAAACAAAAAGTTTTTCTCACAAGACCTTCTTCTTCGACCGATCATTTGTACTGCAGCTATATGCTATAGTCATCCGATTTTGTCAAAACTTTGTAGAATTGTGTAAAAGTACATAAAAAAGTAGAGGCCAATGATACGGACGTTTCCATTGAAAACAAAAAAGTTTTTCTCACTAGAACAAGTTTTTCAACCGATCGTTCCTATGGGAGCTATATGCTATAGTCATACGATTTTGACAAAACTGCGTAGAATTGTGTGAAAGCATACCAAATAAATAAATGCTAATTTTAAGGACATTTCCATTGAAAACAAAAAAGTTTTTCTAACTAAGACTACTCATCTGACTATACTTTTCTATGGCAGCTATACCAAATAGATGTTCGATTTTGACTAAACTTTGTAAAAACATAGGGAAGAATAGTCAACTAAGAAATACGAAGTTAAGAGGCGTTTTCCATTGAAAACAAAAAAGTTTTTCTCACTAAAACTAGTTTTTCGACCGATCGTTGCTATGACAGCTATATGCTATAGTCATCCGGTCCGGCCGGTTCCGACAAATGTGCAGCGTATTTGTACTAAAAGACTTCGTGCAAAGTTTGGTGAAGATAGCTTCAAAACTGACGGAGGAGATAGCATAGAAACAGATAGACAGATGGACAGGGCTAAATGAACTCAGCTCGTCATGCAGATCAAGAATATATATACTTTATGTGGTCGGAAATGCTTCCTCACAGATCCGCACAATTTTATAATACCCTTTGGGTTCGGGAGGTTAACAATTTAGAATTTTCGATTCTGCGTACGAGCCCGATCCGAACCGTTTCTACGGGGTTTGGTTCAGCACCGGTTTGCAGCCTGGCTTATAATCCTATTATTAATGTTCCAAATCAATCAAATTTTTTTTTCATTTTTCAATCAGTTTTACAAAAAATTTCATTCTTTACAGCATTTCAAAGCAAAGTCAAAATGATTCTACTTATAGGTAATTCTGTAAAGAAAGTAATTTTTGTCGCTTGGAGTACGTGGCTTTAAAATTAAGTTTGTGAAAACGGAACAATATCAAATCAAATTAAGGCAGTTATTGTTTTAGAGTGCGCAAGGAACGGTTCAGCGCTGCCAGCGACACAAGTTGTAACGGACATTCAAAGACCCTGCACAACGACAATGGGACCTCGCACCCGGTTGTAACATCTCCCGATCACTCTGACCAAGATACTCACCCAAAAGAACTTCCCAACTCCTACACTTTAGCAAGAACAGGATTAGAACTATGATAAGAGTTATAACAGGGTACTGCACCACCATGACACATGATCTTAGGAAACGCATTCTTCGGGCAAACCATTCTTCGAAGACCTGGGCACTTTTTGTGGAGAGACTGCGCAGAACCTGACCGTCAATACCAACTACCTTCCTCCCCTCCCCAAACCTTAAAAAATTTGTATATTCCAGTCAAAAACTGGTTACCTTTAGAACAAAAACCAAACTATTTAATCTACATAGTTTAGGTTAAAATAGCCTTAATAGGTTACTTAATGTGACCAAAGGAAGTGTAAACATAACTCGCTGAACAAATATTTGCCTTGGGGGAAATCGGAAATCTTAACAGAATCTAGCACTTAAATATTTTTAAATATAAAACATATTTGCTAAGAGTGAACATTTTTATATCAGCCTATTTTATTAATGGTAAAAACTTCAATGATTTTCTTAAAGTCAAAACTTACAAGTTTGTTAAAGCAGAAGCTAAAAATATGTTTCCAAATAATCCAAACAAAGAACATGCCCCCGACCAGTATTAGGGTATCTAAAGTACTCTTAAGTACCGATAAGAAATTTTGCCATTTTTACAATAGTATCATAATAATTTATGGCATCCCATTGAGTGTTATAAAAGCTTCAATATTTTGTAGTTTATGACTTGCGCCAGTTGGGCATGGGCGTAATTACACACACACACACACACACAAATCCCATACTACGTCATTATTTTCAATGTGCACTACGTTGGGGCATTGTAGTTGCGGCAATGAGTTATGGACATTCAACTCTTGCCTCAGTTTCGGTTTTTCCGCCTCTCCTTCTCACCCTGCCATAATTTATGGCATGCGGCGAAATGGATTTTATTGCAAAAAAAAACCATGTTTTGAGTTTATGGCACAACTGTGAGTGGGTAATATTCATTTCATTTATGTACTCACTTTTGCTTTGTGCTGTTTGTCGGCATTCCCCTTTCAATCGCTAATTTTCACTCTTTAGTTTCCCAATGGCCAAGAATATGACCCCGTAATTAGCCTGCCGCCTGCATATGCCCGTAAACTAATCAATTTCAACCACAAACTCGTATTAACTTTGTCATTGTTTATTAGCGCTTTTATGACCAATATAATTTCATTAACTCAATTGCAGTAATTTCGAAAATGCGATAAAAAACACGCTAAATGCTGATTAAATATTATATTTATTTGCGATTGAACCAACCCTAATTGATATAAAATTATAGCCCAACCCGCATTACGGTTTACGATTTCCATGGTAATTGTATGAGAAGTGTATCATGCTCTATTTTTAAATGGGGCAATTCGAAACAAATGTGATAATAAACTATATTTATCTAAAAACTGGTTGAAATTCAAATTTGTGGAATTGTAAGTAGGGCTAGCTGACTTTGAACAGAACAACTGAACTACTAAGAAGAAAGATATTTATGATAGTCAAAGCTTGTGTTAGTTATGCATATTTTGTCTTAGAATTTACATTTTCTTTTAAAGTTTGGGTTTCTTAAAACATCCTCCATAAGGAAAGTACTATTCCTTCTTAAGATCATTCCAAAGAAAAAATGAATTTGTGAAACTTTTTTATGATAACTTAATTCACAGCTGACGCCATTAGCCATTAGCTTGTTAAGGTGACCGGTTGAATAATGGATTTTTGAGCTGCTTGTTATCTCCCGCACACTTTAACACTCCACCACAATTGTACTTGAAGTTTTATTTTAGTTATTAGAAACTGAGAATTCACCTGTGAAATACTTCTTTCTTTCTCACTGTGTACCACTAAACTTTTTCAATAACAAACTAAGATTTTCACACAATGATGGCTAAATATGTGTGTTTCTATAATTTTTTAATCCTACTTAATAAATATTTCAAAATTCTCGCATCTCTAAACTTTCTCTACTCTCTTGTGCCTCTTTTTTTACATCCACAAATTCATTTAATTACCCATAGTACTTTAACCTGCCTGCTAGCCATGCATCATCATGTGTGTGCGTGTTATTTGCTCAGCAATTTACAACTGTCAAAAAAAGATGTTTCAAGCATTTAAACAGTTTATAAAAAGCTAAATGTGTCATATTTTATGTAGCGGCTTTTTGTTTTTTTTTTTTTTGTTAATAATGCGCCCTCGGCTCACTCCATGTAATGTTATGGCACACTCAACATTGACACATCAGCGCTTACAGTCATCGACACACTTTTGGGCCACCAAATATACACTTGAAACAATATTGAAGTCTTTCAAATGATTAAACAATAAACAACTAGAGGCACGCGAAGCATGGCAAGCGCGAAAATGAACTTTATTTTTTAACACCACACGCACTTGAAGGGCCCTTGAAAAATCATACTTTATGTTAATATGACAAACAAAATGTTGAAACTTTTTGTGAAACAATGACAATGACAGCAGCGCAGTCAGCAGTCGCTTAAAGCTGGGCTTAACGGGAGGAGGTGGTGCAAAAGGGAGGGTGTCAAAATTCAATTGTAAGCTGTTTGCTGTTGTTTTTCAAATTGAAATTTGATGGGATGACTTTTTGAGGGCTTTGAAGTTTTGCCGCATGACATTTCTTATGGAACGTGGATATGTGATGATGTTGGAGATTTGAATGGGAATTTTGTGGGTGAAGAACTGGGAAGTCCACACCGATAAAATGAGTTCTAGGTTAAATTCAAGTGAATTGTCATGAAATTAAATTGATATTTAGTTAAATAAATTTCTGTAGTTGTATTCGAATATATGAACACTAGGTAATTAGATAAGGGTAAAGAAAACCACAAAACACTTTCATCAAAAAAAAAAAGAAGAAAGCCAAACCGATGATTTATTTACAAGCCTGTTCCTGTATTTGATTTCATTCAAATCTTGCGGAATCAAACATGTTAGATGTTCCCCTTTCTAATATCCGAATGAGCTATTTGGGTATTAACTTCACCTTTCCATTTCATACGACTGGTTTAATATTACAAAGATTCAACATTAACGATTCAAGACATTGCTCGATAGTTAATACATAAAACCAATCGTCAATTTTTTTGATGGTTTCAGGCCAATGGTTATTCAAAGTTATTCCCTCTGTAGTATTCTATAAACGGGAGTATCACAAAATCGATAATTCATATATAGGCCTGTCCCCAAATCTTGTCGCCAATCCAGGTGGTTTCTGTTCGGAATTCCGCAAATCGAACAAATTTGTCGTATGGAATTCGGAACAGGCCAGATAGAGTTCAAAAATATCGATTTATAAATTACCCACTAGATATCTCTCTACATTAAATATTAGGCTGACTTATCAGGGATTGTGTTTTAGACTTAAGCCGGGGCTTAGAACCCGGTATTGAACCGAACCTTAAACCATGCCAAGTGTGCAAAAATAGCTGAATCAGAACCTCTTCCGAACCTAAAATTTCGGTTCGGTTCAACAAAAATCGTATACGAGGTGTGTTCAAAGGAAAAGTACTTATTTATCCATCAATGTCAATTTTGTCCCCTTCAAAGTAATCGCCCTCGGATATAATACACTTGTGCCAACGCTTTTTCCAATCCTCGAAGCACTTCTGAAATGCACTTTTCGGTATGGCCATCAGCTCGTTGTTCGATTCTGACTTGATCTCATCAATTGTGGCAAAACGCTATCCTTTCATTGGTCTCTTCAGTTTTGGGAATTGGAAAAAGTCACAGGCAGCGATATCTGGTGAATACGGTGGTTGAGGCATGATTACGGTTTTGTTTTTGGCCAAAAAATCACGAAAAAGCATTGATGTGCGAGCTGGTGCATTATCGTGATGCAGAATCCACGATTTGTTTTTCCACAATTCCGATCATTTGAGACGTACTGCTTCACGCAAACGTTGCATAACTACCTTGTAGTTTTCCTTATTAACTGTACGACCTCTTGGCAGGAACTCATGATGCACCACACCATTGTAATCAAAGAAAACAGTGAGCAAAACCTTTACATTTGATCGAACTTGGCGTGCTTTTTTCGGTCTTGGCTCATCTGGCCGCTTCCATTGGGATGATTAGGCCTTGATTCTTATGTCATAACCATATACCCACGTTTCGTCACCTGTTATGATCCGATTGAGCAAACCCGGATCGTCGTTGACGTCATTCATCAACTCCTGAGCGATACTAATGCGACGTTGCTTTATTTTTAGTCAAAAATCGAAGAGCACACAAAAACGTAACTAACCTTGGCTTCCAAAAATAAACTACTAATCGAAATTGGCTGCTAATGCAAACATATGATAAACATATGTGTCCGAATATAACAAGAACAAAATTTCGATAATCGAATGTACACAGCCCGCAAAAATTCAAAATTCACCTTTTCCTTTGAACACGCCTCGAACATTCTTAGATCTGATAAACTGCCTACTGATTTTGTAATATATGGTAGATATAAGTTTGAAGCGCTGATTTAAAATCTATTACTAATCCGCTCTACTAAGTTTAGACGCTACTACGAAAAACCAGTTATTGAGTAAACTCGTTCATATGCAATTAACATGTTCGGAAAGCCTCCTAATATAATGTGGGTTGTTGATGTAACGGCTGGGTCGACTTTTTGTTACAGAAGTACGAAAAGAGATAAAATAATGTGTAAGAAAGAAAAGTATATGTTGAGTTAGCTCGAGGAACGTCACAGTCTTGAATGGACGGGCTCAGAGTGTAATGAGGATGAGTGTGGTGGGACTTATGTAAAAATTAAACAAATATAATATCATGCGGACTTAAGTAGCATTAAGGTCAATGACGGTTGGGTTAATTCGTGCCAAAAAACTGTTCTGGGGTCAACTCTTTCTAGATCGCAGTTGAGCCAGAGCAATTCTTGTAGTCCTTGGCAGCGTTTTTTCACTGTTTTCAAAAGGTGGTCTACCCCTAACACTACGTTCTGCTGCTATGCTGCTTTCCACCTTACTAGGAGGGTGATGGCCAAGAAAACGCTCAATGTCGGGTTAAGCCGATATAAGTTCGAAACGAACTGGTCTATCTATCGCCACTACACATGGGTCCTCTAGTGATATTGTGGTTGGGGGTAAAGAATGTGTTGTGCTCCTTGATAGGGGGGATCTTGGTTTCCTGATGCAGGTAGTCCATGTGGGTCATCATGTCACAGCCAGTTGCCAATCGGAGTGCTGTGTTTTAGACGGCTTGCAGGTTTCTCCACTGAGTGGCACTGATTGACGTGGACCAGATTGACGCTGCAGAATTTATGAGAGATCTTCCGATTGTTTTGTACGTATTTGCAATCGTCTCCTTGTCTTTGCTTAAGATTTTAATACCTTAACTCTACTCCTAGCCTTCTTCCTTTTACTTTACTGTATGTCGAGTATCTGTTGTAACGAACTCTAGCCTTGGGAGTGCTCGCCGAGTCTAGGGATACAGAAATTTATAATTTCTTATAGTCGTGGTTGCTGCAAATAAATTCCCTAAACAACAATCCAAGATTCCAATGTGATCCCTTTTGGGTTTTATTTCAGGATATTCTAAGTGATAATATTAATTCTGGGTACTATTTATGCTAGATATGCTGGGCCACGTGGTCCCTCGGGGTATCTGGGGGGTTGGCTCCTGCGGTGGCCGTCTGTACCTGGTTCCTTGGGGCTCGTTCCGGCTATTCTGGCCCGCGGGGGGAATTATCCGGGGAATCTTACTATGGACGGCGGGCCCTCGAACTTACCCAGGAGATCGGAGGAGGCTCGATTGCTCTGTGCCGGGTTCCAGTTCTGGGGAAGATTGGCTATCTAAGGTGCAGAGATGAGTAGAGGCACGACTGCTCCGTAGAGTATTACAACTCTGGGGAGGATTGGCGCTCCAAGATACCAGAATAACTAGGTGGAGGCACTACGTCTCCGTAGAGTAATGGGAAGGATTGGCACTCCAAGAGACTCAAGTACTAGGTGGATGCACTACAGCTCCGTAGAGTATTGGAACTCTGGGGAGGATTGGCAATCCAAGAGACAAGCTACTACCATTACCACTTGCTAACTACGATGCTAAGAACTTCTGCTGGCTTACCTTTGCGCTTCGAGCTCTGGTGACTGAGTGACTTCCTAAGCGTTGATGCCGATTTTTTATATGCTTTGCTTGCGCTTAGCTCACGCCACCATGAGCTTTTTTAGAGTCGCCATCGATAACTATCGATATCGATCGAAGGCGCCAATACGTTGCATTTGAAATTCAAACCAGCCGTTATTTCAATTGTGCGCGCTGGTAAAGTGAGTCACACTGTTTGACTATAAGTTAAGTTGGTAGTAATCCTTACTGTAATTTATAGGAGAGGTTTCCACCAGGAATGCAAACCGTTGGGAAATAAAGACTGATTCGGTCTCGTTAGATCTTTCGGTGGAAATGCCCAATATATAAATTTAAGCAATACAGAACATGAAGCATCGGATGAAAAAGGCTATAAAGATCAGGAATTCATCGTCCCTTAGAAGAAATGGGTTACTCAAGCAAATCAATTAGCAACTTCCAAGGAAGGAAGTGGCGTTTTTCTTTGTGGTTTTGTTCAGCTCTGATCCAGTTTGCATCCCAGGCTTCATTCTCTCTAATTTTTTTTGTACGTTTAAAGTTAAAGTTTAAAGTTTTGTTCTTAAAATTAGAGATTTCAATGATTTTTATTTCCAATAAGCATTTAAAGATTTTGTTCATAAAGTTTTGCCAATAAGACTGTAGAATGAAGATAAATGATAATAGGAATGATAAAACAGAATCGATTTTTTGAAAGCGGAAACATGCAAAAGCTTAAAACAGGAACAGGCCTGTTTATTAATTGTATTCATGGGTAAATATTTTAATAAAATCTCACTGGAAGATTAGCTAGGCAAAATTTCCATCCTCATATTTAATTCTCTTTATTTTCCTTCTTTTCGGAACCCAAACATTTTCATGCTAATTTCAACCATCGCCCCCTCGGGTTACATTTTCCTTCCCCTGGATTTTCTTGCTTCATTCAACACAACATTGGCAACATAATGTTAATGTACTTTTTATATCTTTTTACTCGGGCAGCCTTTTTTTAATGGCCTCATAATGTTGGGATTATAAATATTTATGGCCAAAACTGTCCTTATTTATGGTGTGTCCCCCGTGTAAGGACTTTCTGATCGGCACCAGTTTTGTGTTGAAAGATTAAGATCAGGGCAGAAAGCGTGCTCAAAGCGACCTGTGGCGGTGGTGGGCATGTGGGGGAAAGTGTTTAAAGAACAAAGACAAGACGAGATCTTATCGCGGGGCAAAACGCAAACGCACGACATCAACTTACTTATATTCGGTCCTCTTCTTTGCAGCTGGACAACAAGAGCAGTCCATTGGCGCTTTTGGCGCAAACATGCAGCGCCATTGGAGCGGACACCACAAATCCCAAATTGCTGGCGGCCAACATTGAAAAGTCCACAAAGCAACAGCCCAAGGGTGGCGGCGGCCTGGGCAGCCTGGGTATGGGCATTACAGACAACGCACGCGATAAATCCTCACCGGTTAGCAGTCATTCATCCAGCGTTAGCACCGGCTCTGTGGAGCAGCAACAGCTGCCGCCGGCCCACAGTAAAACACCCAGCACCTTTAAGCCCTACGAGCCCAATAACAACAACGAATGCGGCGCCACAAATCTCACCAGTCAGAACAGCGGCAGCAGCCAGAGGGTAAAGACTCCAAAGGGGACGACAAACGGACAACGCTGCGATTCGAACCAAAGTGCCAGCTCGCACCGAGAATCACCCAATGCTAATTCTCTAAGACGAACGCCCAACTCAACGGTGCCAGCAGCTGGAGGAGGAGGAGGAGGAGTCAATGGCAGTCCCACGCCCGGACGCAGCAATTCCAAAGAGTCCGCCGCTATGCATAGTCCCAGCGCAGCAGCAGCAGCTGCAGCAGCCGCCGCCGCTGCAGCCAGCTCAAATCGTCTGCAGGAGGCTGCCGCTCTGCAAGCGGCCAAAGAGGCTAGTTATGTGAAGGCTTTACAGGCGGCCAGCCAGCAAGGAGTTCCAGCGTCAGCGGCCTCCTATTACACAACAGGTGAGACTTAAGATTAGACTAAATTTGGTAGTTCCCCAGAGATCCCTTAATAATTTTACAAAACTTTTTTTACTTAGGACTTAAAACTTAATTGTTTGCATTTATTTTCTTCCAGGTTATGGCAGCCCTTATCCCATGGACTTGATGACAGCCAGCTCTCTGATGTCGCCCCATCATGCCATGTTCAAGGCCTCGGCCATGAATCCGTATCTGAATTATGCCCGTCTCAAGGGTCTGACGGATCCCTCAATGATGGCCGCCACGCCCAATGTATGCCGCGATCCCTACTGCACCGGTTGTCCGGCAAGTCCGCATTATATAAACAAAGCGGCTGGACAACCCTGTCCCGCCGGCTGTCCACAGTGTGAGGCGGGAGGCGGCGGTTCTGGGTCAGGTAAATCAAGTGGTTCATCCGGAGGCTCCTCTAGTGCAGCGGCTGCTGCCGCAGCTGCCGCCTCATCCTATCATGCCCAGTTGGCCGCTTTGGCAGCTGCCTCACAGATGCCCTACGTCTGCTCCTGGATCGGTAGCGATGCGGCCTATTGTGGCAAACGTTTCGGTACCTCCGATGATCTGTTCCAACATCTGCGCACGCATACAGCCTCCGTACCGGACGCCGTTTTAAGTGCAGCGGCCGCTGGGGGTATACCACCGAATCATCCGCTGTTCCAGCGCACGTATCCCACACCGCCGTTGAGTCCCTTGTCGGCTGCAGCACGCTATCACCCGTATGGCAAGCCCTCCATGTTGCCGCCCTCACTGGCACCGCCTGGTCTGCCCGGACTACCGCCACATCCCGCTTTGGCTCAATACTTTGCACCGTATTCCATATACGGACCCCGTATGGGTTCTTCCCATCCGTAGTAGTCAGACAACAACAGCAAATCAAATCATTTCTCACTCGTGAAACGAAAAGCTAGTGATCTAATGTACTATAGTTACATACAAATGTTTACAATTTAGATTTAGGTGCGACTTGCGGCAAAATGGAAAACAAAAGAAAATGATAAGAAAATGTTCTATTCAATTTGCATATTTTCGTGTGTGTGTGTAACCTAAAGCTTATGGTAATTTTAATATTATTTATTACATTTAAATAAACCACAACAAAAACCAATTATGAAATGAAAAGATTGTCCAAAAACTTAAAGTTGTAAAATTCTTGTACATATATATATATTTCTAATTATATATGTGCATATGTATGGATAACTTATATGTATATGAAATTATGAACACTATTTTAATGTTCAATTAAGTCACTACAACCACATCAATAAATCAAAGAAAACTAAAATACCAAAGGGATTTTACTTGTCTCTCAATAACGAGGGGAGGGAAGCTGAATGTCATGGCTCAGAGAGCTTTAGAGAGGTCTAATGGAATCGAAGCAAATAATTCATTGTCTTGTTGGTTGCCGAAATTATCGGACTGAAGCAGCTGCCCAATAACTATTTATGCTCGGAAGCAAACCAGCGTCGGCCGGCTTGCCTTGAAAGTAAGGCACACAAAGGCTGATGCAGATTTGTAAGCACGTTCTTACTCCCAGAAAAAAGCAGAACGAATAATTTAAGTACGAACGCTCTTGAAAGTATTTAGTGTTATTAGGCGAGGGGAGTGAGGTAAGAAAACTGAGAGAGGAGAGCAAGCACAGTTGAGAGTATAGCGTTGAGTCCCTGTAACAGGCAGAAGGAAGCATCTCCGACCCCATAAAGTATATATATTCTTGATCAGCATCAACAGCCGAGTCGAAAAAACCATGGCCCCCTGTCCTTTTCTGTCCGTCTGTCTGTTTGAACACCTAGACTCTCAGAGACTACGGGGCGGCGTCCCAGAAATGGCCGACCTAGCACAGTAGTGTTGGAAAATATTCACAAAAAATATTAAAAAGGGGAAGTACCGACTATTAAACGCTTAAGTTTGAAGTTTGGTGCCTTTACCTTGCACAGTTTTTTTGGTCGGTTTTTAATAGAGAACGCTTGTTATTGATTTGCAAACATGGACAAAATTGGTCATCGTTATGTGATACAATACTTTCATATAAAAAGTCTTAGTCCAACCAATATTAAAAGGAGCTGGATTCTACCTTACGTAATTCTGCTCCCTCGTTTACAACAATAAAATATTGGGTGGCTGAGTTTAAGCGAGGTCGTTTGAGCTGCGAAGATGAACATCGTAATGGGCGTCCAAATGAGGTGACCACTTCATAAATGGTGGCCAAAATTAAAAAATGTGTATTGAGTGACCGGCGATTGAAAGTTCGTGAGTTAGCTGAATGTGTAGGCATTTCAAAAAGTGCTGTACATCGCATATTGATCCAGACCGAAAAATTGGCCATGAAAAAGTTATGCGCAAGATGGGTGCCGCGTTTGCTGACTTCAGAACAAAAACAGCCGGTTCACACCTCTGCCGTTGCAATGGCTAAAAATTAATGAATTAAAATTTGAATTGCTACCTCACGCCCCTTATTCGCCAGACTTAGCTCCCTCTGATTATTTCTTATTTCCAAACTTCACAAAATGGCTCGGAGGGAAAAGATTTGGCAACAATGAAGAGGTGGAGTCCGAGGTTAATGCCTATTTTAAAGAGCTTCACAGTTCTTATTATAAAAAAGGTATCAATATAATTAATAGCTTCCATTGAACATCGCTGGGAAAAGTGTATCGACCTAAGAGGATCCTATGTTGAAAAATAAATGATAAATTTTTGTGTTTTAGTAGTTAGGTCGGCTATTTCTGGGACGGCCCTCGTATAAACTCGATACTCAAAGCTCGAAACTCAGTAAATGATGATAGTACTCCATACTAAGTACTCGACACGACATACTCGATGCGATGCCAAGAACTCAATTGTCAGAATTCGATACTCAGTAGTCGGTTCTAAGAACTTTATACTAAGTACTCGATGCTAAGTACTCAATACTAGGTACTCGATACTCAGTATTCGATTAGGCAGTATTCGATTCTTAGTGCTTGATACTAAGTACTCGATACCAAGTACTCGATATGTTGTATTTGGTACTCAGCAACCGATGCTAAGTACTCGATACTAAGTACTTGATACCAAGTACTCGATACTCTGTATTTGACACTGAGTGTACTCTTCTCGAAGTACTCAATACTCTACACTGGATATTCTATACTCGATACTCTATACCCGGTACCCCCAGCCAGCCCCGGGGCCGAACACTCGGAAATCCACAACACTGGAGATCTAGACGTCAGAGAGCTCTTTTGGTATACTCTATTCTCAGTACTAAATTCTCAGTACTCAATACTAAGTACTCCCACTCCCCCTTCACCTAAAGAACGACACCACAAAATATGGCAGTCAGCGTGCCGCGTGACTCTTTTTTATGGCTTGACAGCCCCAAAGGGCCAAAGCCGAGATCCTCTTAATCGGACGCGATTTTTAGATCACATAAGAATATTCAAAATATAATTTACTGTTAAGTTCCATTTCATTTCGTGATTTGAAAAACAGTAGTGGTATTCCTGAAATTGATTTGCTTTCGATTTTGATTTGCCTTGGATTTCGTGCATCAGCTGCTCACGACTGCTCCATACAAATTGTGCAGTGTGCCCAGAAAAAGTAAGGAAAGAACGAAATCAACTTCGAGCCTGACTTGGATTTGATTTCATTTTAGTGTGACGATTTTCTTGCACTCCGAGCTTGACGGCTGTTTAAATTCTGCTGATACTTTAATGTGAAAAAGTTGAAAGTTTTTCGCATTTCAAATTTGAGTAATTACAAATAGACCAGCGGCCTAGAGTGGATGATGTCATAAATGCTCGAGTTTTTGGAATGTGTTCGGGATTACTTATTTGCAAAATTCTCCCTCAATTCTTCCACAATTTGGTCCTGCCTTTTCCTCTTAAGTTCTGTCAAATGGCAAAAGTCACTTCGCTTATTTGATTGAATTAATTGAATTGAACTTTGTAAAGTTGCAAAAATTCTAGACTACAGCACTCTGCCCACAAACTTACCTAAGAAGAATAGAAAAACTAGTTTTCACAATTTATTACGAAATTTTGGTTTCGCGCCTTTGTTTAAATTGACGCCAATTGCTCTGCAAACGAAAGCAAATCAAAATGAAATTAGGGACACTCCGTCAACTGATTTTGATTTGCTTTCACGAAATCAAAATCGAACGCAAATAACTTTCAGGAATACGACTATTACCCATGTAATGTAAAACTATTGTTTTTGTGATTCAGTTAAAGATCTTAAAAAGGCAGAGGCTATTGAGGACGTTATTAGGAATTCTGAACGTTTATCAAGACTTTTTTAATAAACTTTTCTGACGATTTTAAGACTCAATTGCCCAAAACCGACTAGATAAAAAGAAGAAGTCGCTAGGCAGTATCGCTAGGCAGGTCACGATTGATTTTGTCTATCATTTTTGTTGAACCGAACCGAAACTTTAGGTTGGGAAAAAGGTTTAGTTTTTGTATTATTTTTTTAGCGGGGGGTTTTCCTTTTTTTCAGTTTAAAAATAAATTTTTTTGGGATTCCCGGTTTCCACCCTTTTTTTTCCAACCCCAGGTTTCCCCCCTTTTTTTTTCCACCCCAATTAATCCCCCCCCTTTTAAAAATTTTTTAAAAAAAATATATATAAAAATTTTTTTTTTTTTTTTTTTTGGCCCCAAACACAAAACTTTACCTTTTTCCCCGTTTTGTGTGGTATCCCCCCGCTTATCACCACAACACATGATTGTTACCCTATGACTAAAATGATTTGTATTGTGATTTATATACGCTCTTGTTCCTAATTATGAACATTGTGATCTCGAAAGGGATTGAAGTAAGCACATTTGGAATGCAAAAAGTTCGAAAGGCTTGCGCCAATCCTTAAAAGCTTGAATTAAGCAGAATATCCTTTAAGGCCCGATTTCTCAATGTGTGGTTAGTCAACTTGACAGGCAGGTTAACCAAATTTTGCGTGTCTCATGATGTGTGTGGCGAACCCGGAGGAACAGACTTAACCGCAGCTCGAGCACTGGTTAAAGTTAACCGCGAGTTCAGTGCCGATGGAATCCAGCATTTGATTTGTTTAGTTTATTATTTGCTGCCACAAAATGTTTATGAATAAACGAATTTTTCAACTTCACGTAATGGAAATGGTTTTTGAGCAGGCAGAGCAACGAATAATTAATGCAAGAGAGTACAGGAAGAGGCCTAATTACTTAACTGATCTGGATGCCTCATTTGTTCAACGATTCTGGTTGACAAAATCTACATTTAAAACAGTTTATTCTAGGATCAGAGATTAAGTTAAAGCCTTGACTTCAGCTGCGATTGAATTTGTTGGAACTAAGATTGTTAGCAGGACTCGGCGACGCTGCGTTTCTATGCATGTGGCAATTTCCTTATCACTGCGAAGCCGTGCAGGTAAACAAGTGTGCCCAGCTATAGCTTTTGATTCATCGCAATCAATTTTTATAAATTTTTCGCAAATATATTACCAGCAGCATAACAAAATTACCTAATTTGTAGACCGTGTCTGGTCACCCTATTGTATCGATAGGAACTTATCGATATCAGATGAAACTGCTGTTAGGAAAGCCAAATGACTTGACCGCTTGTCAACTGGAGGAACAAATTTGACCGGCGGTTGGCCAACCGGAACCTTTGAGAAAACGGGCCTAAATCGAGATTGAATTTTAAAGCTTGTTCCGGGATTACTCCAAGAAAAGAAAGATTGAAGTTATCTTTCCGTGTTTTTTTTCTGTGTAATGAAATAATTTAAAATTGTAAAATTTTATTAAAAATTAGGACAGATGGTCGGCAAAAGCCTGCTGTATTTTCTCTGTACTTACCAAAGTGTTTGGAGGATCGTTAAATAGTGATAATAACTAAATTTGTTCAAAAGGTATGTTACAACCATCAACAAAACTGTAAGATGGGGAGGCAGGTTACATCTACTGTTTTCTTACATCTACTGAATAATCAAACTGCAAGGACAAGGCGGGTTAATAATTCTGTAACTCAGTGTCAGTAACTCTCAAGCATGTCACTTGGCTTCTTTTTCATATATTTCACTTTCAACATCTCAATGCTCAGGAAGCGTAGCGCCCATACAAACATACATACCATTCAAGACACCCATAAATCAAAATGACATGACCAACTCTCGGCATTAATATTTCAACACCATAAATGCGGCGTCAATTCGCACATGGATTGGATGGCGCAGGAGACGTTGACAGACAACGACGATGCCTGCAAAATTGTGTGCATAATAAATAAATGAAATGTGTGTGTGTACATATGGAAAGCCAGCCAACTCCAAAGTGCAGCTCACTTTGAGCAGCAAATCAAATCAAGGCAAGCGTTCAAAACTTGCCATGAAGAAAAACAAGACGAGACACGGTCGACTAATTATGGAAATGTCATCAGACACAGGGAGCGACATGGGATTTCTGTGAGGTCTACGAAAAGTTATACAAATATAGTGCGCATAATTTGCTTGCAATGCGTCAACACATGCGATAATTTCAGTCGCCACTTGCATGGCAATTTATTAAAAAATTAAAATTTTACCATGTAAGTGATGGGGGCATGTCGAGGTGTGCCCGGGGGCTTTTCGGGTGACGACAGACATTGGTTAAGACAGCCGAGCGACGCCTTTTAAGTGACAAAAGTTCAGCTCGTGGGTGGTAAAGTCAGACAAGAAGCGTCGGTTTGTGCCTCCATGCACAATGATATATGGTTTTGTCGGCTGTCATTTGGTTTTGAAAATTATTGTTGTGGCCCGCCAGCCTGCCAACCAGCCAGCCAGCCAGCCTGCACTTGGGCTTTGGCTTGGGTGCCTCTTTTGTTTGTACCCTATGGAGGGATACGGGTATTAGGAAATTACTAAATTTGTTCCTCCAACAAACTGGCTATTGCTTGAAGAATATCTTCAATCTTAAGAATCATTTCTTGAGTTTATATCAAGTGAGAATCGATACTTTTGGAACGGATAAGAGCCAAGTGACATGCTTGCGAGTTACTGACACAGAGTTACAGAATTATTAACCCGCCTTGTCCTTGCAGTTTGATGATACTCTATATGTATGTAAACATTTTAGTAGATGTATGGATGTATCATACCTTCGAACAAATTTTGTTATCATCATTATTTATCGATCCACCTAAAGTTTGGTAAAAATCGGATAATCGATAGTCAAGTTAATAAGAGCATACACTTTGGTATATACAGGGTATACACAAACTGTTTTCGCCGAATTTCTGTCTTGATTTTTATTGAAAATTTACAATTGGATATAAACTCATTATTGTTTATCTTATGAGATTTATTTTATGTTCTCTTATATGTTCCGAATATGTTCCGTTTTTCATCGCATCGGGGACACACCTCGTAGACCCCTTTATCGCAACAACGCAATTGTGGAATTGCTAAGGATGAATTTAGCATGGTTGCCATCACCAAAAGTAGAACAATCTTCATGATGTACTTAAAAGCTTAAAAAATGTAAGAATAACTTTGGCCGGCTTTGCTTTTTATGGATTCTTAATCGATACTTAAATAATCAGTTTAAAGTGTAACCAATCGAAACTCTTATGTAATACAGGAAATCATTCCAAGCGTTACTAATCTGATCAATAGCAGAGCCAACGACATCAACATATGAGGCTCTTTTTGAAAACACTCTCACTAAATATTTAAGTCACTTCTGGCGATCCACAAGATAGGCATCCTGGATGTTTGTATTTTAAACACTTCAAAAGTGTATTATACTTTTACCCAGAAGTTTTGAAAGCACAGAAGGAAGCATCTCCGACCACATAAAGTATATATTCTTAATCAGCATGACGAGCTGAGTCGTTTGAGCTTTGTCCGCCCGTCTGTCTGTTTCTACGCAAAATAGTCCCTCAGTTTTGAATATACCTACAAGGGCGGTCCCAGAAATAGCCGACCTAACTACTAAAACACAAAAATTTATCATTTTTTTTTTTATTTTTCAACATAGGATCTTTTTAGGTCAATACACTTTTCCCAGCGATGTTCAATGGCTTCGATAACTTTTTTATAATAAGAGCTGTGAAGCTCTTCAAAATAGGCAATAACCTCGGACTCCACTCCTTCATTTTAGCCAAATGTTTTTCCTCCGAGCCATTTTTTCCAGTTTGGAAATAAGAAATAATCAGAGGGAGCTAAGTCTGGCGAATAACTCATTTATTTTAGCCGTTGCAACGGCAGAGGTGTGAACCGGCGCATTGTCATGATGGAACAGCAAACGCGGCACCCATCTTGCGCATAACTTTTTCATGTCCAATTTTTCGGTCAATATGCGATGTACAGCACTTTTTGAAATGCCTACACATTCAACTAACTCACGAACTTTTAATCGCCGGTCACTCAATACACATTTTTTAATTTTGGCCACCATTTCTGAAGTGGTCACCTCATTTGGACGCCCATTACGTTGTTCATCTTCGCAGCTCAAACGACCTCGCTTAAACTCAGCCACCCAATATTTTATTGTTGTAAACGAGGGAGCAGAATTACGTAAGTAGAATCCAGCTCCTTTTTAATATTGGTTGGACTAAGACCTTTTATATGAAAGTATTGTATCACATAACGATGACCAATTTTGTCCATGTTTGCAAATCAATAACAAGCGTTCTCTATTAAAATCGACAAAAAAAAACTGTGCACCAAACTTCAAACTTAAGCTTTTAATAGTCGGTACTTTTCCTTTTTAATATTTTTTGTGAACATTTTCCAACACTACTGTGCTAGGTCGGCCATTTCGGGGACGGCCCTCGTATAATATTTCTGCGCGTCGCTGCAGATAGAAATAGCAGGCCACGATTTCTTGCATTCATTTTTAAAAAGTTTGTGCCCTTTATAAATAACAAGGTATTTCTCTTTTAAGCAAACAATAAATAAATTTCATAGAAAAAATTTTTTCCAGTATTATTTTGTCCAAAAAATATATTTTCTCAAATATTTTTGTAGAAATAAGCAACCTACTAAGCTGACTCGAAATTCAAAATTTTGCTTGGCTTTCTCTAACATCTCTATCTCTAGTCATATTTTATAATGTTAGAGTAACATACACAAATTTTTAGGGATGTCGGAAATAATATCTTTTGTATGAAATATCGATTTTACATAAAAATATCGATATTTTCATACAAACGATACTATTTCCGACATCCCTACAAATTTTAGAACTTAATTTTCGAGTTCAGCGCTAAAAAAACATTAGTCTAAATTTTTAACTTCATTAGGTTATTTTGGCAGTAAGCTAGTGTAATCAAGCTTAATAAAATTTAATATTTATCAGCGGCGAAATCTGGACGTAAACATTTCTTTTGATCCAAGCACTGCTTTAATAAGGTCAGCTATATCGGCATTGATGTCTATCGAACGCCAACGGCTTGTCGTACTATTTCGCACTTTTGTGGGATGATCAGCAAGTATTATAATATTACCTTCTCTGACTATTTCATCAGTAATCTCAATTTTCGGCTTATTTTTGGAAGATACTATTGTAGGTTCAAATTTCAACTAGAAAAACCAACATCTTAAAGAAATATAATAAAACTTCGCTCTTAGAAATAGAATTTAACTGGTGATCTTTATTCTTGTCGGATTCTAACTCATCCTACTTTTTAAATGTATCTGGAACGCTTATTTCACTGTCAAAAAACTCTTTTCATGTACCTACCCAAACTATATTTAAGGCAACACTAATGCTTAAGGAAATATATTGACCAGCAGCAACTACTTCGTAAAACCAATAAGTGTTCATTTTTCAATGTGTGTAGTCGAAAGCAAAGTCTATGTACTGCATAACCAAATGGAATGATACTTCTTTGTGTAAGAGCTCCCTTGTTGTATTCATAACTTTTAAGTGAAAACATATTGAAATTTTTCATTTTAAGTTTACTCCGGTACGACCAATGAAGTTGGCAAACAATCGATGGCACTATCAATATATCGAACTTTTTTAACTATCATCAGTTTTTTATGAGTATTTTTATGACTTTTTTTATGACTGTTTTAATGACCTTCATAATGTTAAATTGCAGTTTTTACTGGCTCGAGGTCTTGTTATGCTATTGGCATAACTTTAAACAGAGGCACACAGCACAACAAAGAAGGCTTCAGGTTGATCGGACGCGTTTCATGAGGGGCCAAATCCTCACTCATCAGCGATCTTGAGCCTGAAATGTCTTTCCAAAGTATTTTTATGAGTTTCACATCACTTTAATCGCAAAAAGTTTTCGGCTTGGCAATTGCAACTGACCTATGGAAGTCTCTGGCAAATGAGTTTGATACATGCACCTTTGTATCAAAAGATTAAGATCTGCGAACTGGTGCTCTGTCGACAAACAAATTAATTGTCGACACGAACCATTTATCTCAAAATATTGTAGACTCTTCACGAGAAGTGTTTTTTGAAAATGAAATGTTATTGCTACTGCAAGTTCCATGATAAAAGATAGCGAAATTCTCCAAATAAATCATTTACTATGCTCTGCACATTCAGTCAAAAACCTGCGTATCCCTGCAGCAACCACAGAATCGGAAAGAAATTTCAGTAAGGCAATATTAATTATAACTTTTGGTCGAGCTGCGCTTAAAGCCAAGCAATAAAATATGCTTATATTTATTTCTTAAAAATAAAATCGTGCATTTCTGACTAAATTCAACTTAATCTTTTTAAAATAATCTTAAGTATATAATGTAGGATTGTATAATAAGCAGGGCTGCAAACCTACAAATTTTTGGGCTTAAGTTAAAGCTTGAACAGTCAACCAAATGAATCAAATCGAAATAACATTGAATCAATTTAAAATTTTTATGCAGCACAACATATACTACGTTTATACTTGCAAAAAACCATGATATCAGATCATGATTTTTACAAAAAGTACAAGCATAAACTAAAAATCGGGTTATTTTGTTGTACACGAATTTTGGCTATGATTTTTAAGAAAAACTACAGTTGGAGTCGAGGATATCAAAAAAAGAGGCTATTATGGGTGGGGATTTTATAAGTAATTCTAAAAGTCTTTTTAGATATTTAATTGAGCTTTCCAGGCGATTGTAAGACTTAGTTGCCAAAAACAACCTAGATAAGAAACGAAGTCGCAAGGCACTAGGTCAAATTATTTCCTATCTATAGTTTTTGTTGAACCGAACCGAAATTTTAGGTTCGGAACAGGTTCAGGCTCAGCTTTTATTTCTAATGAGGTTCGGTTCAAGGTTCGGTACGCAGCAAAATAAAAGTCGGAGTTCCGGGTTCAAACCGGTTCGGTTCAAAACCACTTTGCACCCCTGATAATAAGAATGTAGTATTGGATCTCAGACTTATTTAAAGTTTTTATGTGTATGTATATGTGATTTAGCGATCTGTTTTGCCAAGGTCACTTTAGTCAAAGTGGTTGAGAGCCGTCTCGATGTCAATGATTGATTTAAATTCAAAAAGATTTTGAACATATGGAAAGCAGGTACTCAGACAGACTGTTTCAAATTCTTCCCGGCAACATCTCATTAGTGAGCTCCAACGCTGATACACCAGCAAGCCGTTGGAACTTTTTATGCCCGCTACTCGTGGAGTAATAAGGGTATATTAAATTCGTGTAAATGTAAGTAGCAGGCAGAAGTAAGCATCTCCCACCCTATAAAGTATATATATTCTTGATCAGCCTCAACAGCGAAGTCAATATTGCCTAATCCTTTTGTCCGTCCGTCTGTCTGTATGAACACCTAGATCTTAGAGGCAAGAAGAGCTACAGCAACCAAATTTTGTATGAAGACTAGTATAGTCTGCACGCAGATCAAGTTTGTTTCAAATTTTTGCCAAGGCCTCTTCCGCCCACGAAAAAAATATGTTAAATAAATTCAACAATTTAATAGATTTTGCAGTGTAGTGTATGTGCCCAATATCTCCAATCTCTGAAATGTTCATAAAGATCGGATATGAAATGACAAAGTTATAAAGGTTATAAAAACGTTGCATACTCTTCTGCGCCGCTTGCGCTGTTAGTTAACATAATGTTGAAACGTTTACATTAATGATAATTCTCTGTTAATTTATATAAAGGCAGTCTTTTTAACTTTAATTGCTCTAAATAACCGGTATATCAAAGGCGGGGCAGGGCAGACTTTTACTTCAGCTTAATTTACACGACCTGATCGCTCAGCTGAGTTTTTCCGACCTGAGTGTCAAAAAAACTCAGCTGAGCAACTCAGTTCAGCACTTACATATGTCTGAGAAGCTTAGTAAAGTCATTTACAGAACCAATGGTTCATTAAGCCCTCTGCTGCGCGGTCAGTTCAATTTGAGCCGGTTCTATTACACCTGATCGCTTAGCTGAGTAGGCTCTGACTCCTGTTTACACGGGCTGACAGATACTCAGATACAAAACTCAGCTGAGGAATCAGGTCGTGTAAATTGGGCTTTACGCTCTCCGTTATATTCAGTTTGTTAGTTACTTTTTTGCTACAACATGAAATATTTTAGTGGGATGAAATATTATCAATAATATGCTTAATTTGAAGTTGAAGTTGAATGAGATTATAGAAAGAACGAAAAAACTATCGAAAATATCCAACGGAGTCACTATCGATAGTTTGCCAGCTTTAATGACCAATACCGCAGTGGTGCAGAAAGAAATGTATTTAAATAATTTATTTCAAAGAGTATTTGATCTTCGCTATATTCATTCTTCAGCTCTTTCACCTTTTTCCCTGCTCTTTTCCCTTCTTTTGTTTGCCTGTAGCTGCTGCAATCGTAAATTTCAATGAATTACGATTTTACCTGTTTACCAGTTTTGCACTATGTCTGCATTTTAAAATATGCAGTCAACACTTATCACGCAGCTACCAACAAGTCGTCGTTTTTAATGGTCTCTTCGAAAGTATTTTCTTTCGTTGCCAATTGGCTTCTTGAAAATTTACAGGCAGAGTCATATTTTATTTTCCATTACTTTTGCCATTTTTATTTTTAGTTTTTTATCTTTTGCCGATTTTTCATCTCCATTATTTTGCAGGAAAAATAAATTTGCAAACGCTTGAAAAGAAATATTTTCACAAAATCCCCAACCAATAAATTTTCGCTACGCCCCACAACCCACACGCGGGTGACAAGTCCAGCTTGGTGGGGGGTTCAATGATAAATGGACGCAGCCGCTAGAGGGAACTACTAAAATGCCGGTGGCTTTCACCTGCGAAAAAAAGAAACGAAACGAATAACAGAGAGATCTTCTTCCTTCTCCGCTTGTCAAATGCATTGAACGGGAACATCACTTATGTAGAACTCTCCGCGCTCCCAGAACGATTCTCGACTATATGTGGCGAAATGGACATTTATGAAAGAATTATTGATGCCCCTGCCAATGTGTGTGTATGAGCCTGACCTGGCTCTCCATGTGGGTTGCCAAATGCCAAACCGTATAATACAATAAATTGTCAGGTAGGGCGGCTGGCTGTCAAAATGCCAGGGCATAACTCTCTGTTCCCCATCTATGCCAAAAAAAAAATGAAAATTTTAATTTATCGACACCATATGTGGGCAGAGAACTATTGGCAGTCACTGTGTGCCGTGTGCCCTGTTCGCCCGCTCCCATCTTGCTCAGCACTGTAACTTCTTTTTGGGTGGGGGAAATATAAAATTTGATTTACTGCGTCGCAACGTTGGGCTAGTAGCTCCAGTAGCCAGCTTCTAGTCGTTGGCTTTTGGTATAATTTAGCAGCAAACGTAGCCCAATGTTATGATTTGTGTGCCCAATGGATATTTTCAAGGATTGGGTGGTCTGTGTGTTTGTGTCTGCTCCCGTATTTAGCGTTGATTTAAAGAAATTTAAACGATTTGAACCACTCACCTGTGTAAGCCAGATGAAGTTGATGAGACTATTTGAAATTGTAGACTAAAATGGAATAGCTATGGTTAAATTTAATTTTTATGTATTTTATAATATTATTCTAACGAGTCACCAACTTGCATTTATTCTGTAAACAGTAAATTCAATCTTTATTACCAAGGAAAACATCTTCGACCCTCTAAAGCAGAGGTGCACACTTGGCTTGGCGAACTAAACAAACCAATTTCTCTACGATTCTTTAAGATGTTTGTTATGCCCCGCTGCCTTAAAGTACACATTAAGAAAATTTCAAGCCGTAATAATAATATTGCCTGAACTCTTAATAGAACTTTTAAATCTTAATCTTACAATTTAATATTAATCTTAATTATAATTCAATAATTCTCAAGAAATCAACAACAAATGATATGAACATATGGACACAAGCAGGTTAAGGTTTCCCAGACATGATCACGTTTCGTCTACTACCAATGTAGACTCATCAGTGAGATGTTAACCGCTTCCACACCAACAGCCATTAACATTCGCCTATACAAATCCACATATCTAGGGGAAGAGTTCATGACAATGTTGCGCAATTCTATTGGATTTTAAACGAACTCAACAGACCAAGAGGGGAGGCAAAGTCATATCAAAACGAGGGCGAAAGTTAAAGTCGGCCTTGCCCGACATCGATATACCCATTACTTAGGGGAACTATTGTTTAATAGCTTTGCCATATGTTAGTTAACATAGCAGTAACATAGTGAACATTTCAAAAGTATTTTAGCATTTATAACTCCGCTATTTATTATCCAATCTGTATGAAATACTCAGAGATTGTAGATGTTGAGCACATACGGGTATAAACAGACAGAGTTTCCCTTACTTAACTATTGGGTCGTTCACTAAGTGATTGCGTTTGATGACAACAGCTGATCTTATTGAATTTTTTTGCAGCCAACTTCACACTTAACCGCTTTACCGTTTTTCGCTTATATAGTAAGGCTTGTTTGTTAAACATTTTGTTAAATTTTTTGGAATAGTTTTTGTTTGGTGCCCTATTAAAGAAGGAAGATCGAAAACCGCATTTTCGGTATATTTTACTGTTTTACTATCAAAAGGGCAAAAATGCAGTTTCAGACAAGACGAAAATTATGTGATGAGTACGGAGAAGATGTGTTGACCGAACGCCAATGCCAAAATTACGATCTTGAGGATGCACCACGTCCTGGAAGGACTCTTGAAGCCGAAGTGGATAAAATAAAATCGATGCAAATCGTCGAAAAACCACTCGAGAGATTGCTAAAAGATTAAATTTGTCTAACGCGACCGTTCACAAGCACATGAAACGTCTAGGACTAATTTCGAAGCTGGACATATGAGTTCCTCATGTTCTTACAGATCCAATTTGAGACCTCATACAAGTTTGATGACTCGGCAAAGGCTTTTACAGCTTGATTGGGATGTGCTACCACACCCGCCATATTCTCCAGACTTGGCACCTTCGGACTATTACTTGCAAAATTTTTTGGATGGGAGAACCTTCACCTCAAATCAGGACGTAAAAAACCACATGGGCCAGACTTTTGCCTGCAAGAATAAAAAACTTTATGAGCGTGGAATCAATCTTTTGCCCGAAAGATGGCAAAAGGTATTGGATCAAAATGGAGAATATATAATTTGTTAAAATGTTTCACACAATAAAAAATCGTTTTAAAGTTGCACCAAAAAAAATGCAATTACTTAGTGAACGACCCAACAGATACCAGGGCATGTACCCATAGGGCTCCTCGATAATGTAACAACTGAGATACCGTCTAGTTCTGATCCTCCGAGTGAACTTTCCCTTTCCCTTAGTGAATAAGGACATTTTCGTTATCTCTCCAGTTTATTCTTGTTGCTACACAGAGCAAAAAAGGATATTAACTAAAAAATATAGTAAAGTAAAAGTAAAATGGCTTGTCAGGTTGACACAGCCCCAAGGCTTGCCAAGTTGACACAGCCCCAAAGGGCCAATCTCTTGGCTCGTACGCTTCTAATTTTAGCACAAGAGAAAGGGACCTACCGCTTAACGCCGAATCCGAACGGCAGTTTCAGAAGCTTTTCATGGCTAATTACTACAAAGCTGGCGCCAACAGCAGAGAGGGGTGACCGATGTTCCTAGGCGGGATCGAACCCACGACCTCTTGCACAGCGGTCGCGCACACTAGCCGCTGAGCCACCCGGCCACTAAAAAATATCCATTGGATGATTTCCTGTATCCACTTGGACTTGATTAAAGACATATTCAGTCCAAATGGATCTTTCTTGCTCTTTTATTCTATGTAGGGAAGACAGATTACCATAACCTTTTCTTCCCCTTCAATATTAAACTTTATTGCTTTTCGAATTTTTATCGGCTATAGGCTTCCCACTGTGATTACGAATCAGGTAGTTTCATGTTTTTGCTAAATCCACACACATACTCCCCCACAATGTCTTGGATGCTAAAAATTTTATTTCTAAACCCTCTGTAAAAAATTATTTTCCATTAATTTCATGACAATGTCTTGAATACTTGACCATATTTGCGATATTTAACGATCCAAAGTCCCTTTGCTAGCATCATTTAAATACTTTCAAAAACCGAGTCTGAAGTTTTAACCTGTAATACCTGTAATAAAGATCATCGATTACACAGTTCAACAAATATTGGGTCATCACTAGCACTTGAATGAAATCATTACCGTTTGACAGAGGGTTTCAAGCTGAATTCAAGTCAATTTCCAGAAATTTTCTAGCAAGTCAAGTTTTACAGAAATCAATGGTCAAAGTTGTTAAAAACGGCTAAAATGGCACTTTTAAAAAATTTATTAAAAAGCCAATATGAACCGAATGAAATGCTTGAAATTTTAGATGCATAGAGGGAACTATAATCTTTGGAAGGCAATATAACAAATTCCTGGTTGCTGGTCCATGATCCATATATAAATTGAAAAGGATGTACAATTCATATTTTTTTAACAATTAACCTAAATTAGCTGTGTGTCAGTTATTTATATTTAAGTTAGAATCAAGGGTGTGCAGTCAACAAATTACCTTGAGCTGGCAAGAACTTGCTGGTTTAAATATCAAAAAGGTCGTTCCATGGTGTTCATGTGGAAAACTTATTTTGGGATAACATTAAGTTTGAATGTAGAGCTCAAGTCAATCTAGGTCGGTTTTAAAAAATTTCTTTTCGGATTGAGCATAGTTCAAATATCGAGCTCAATTTAATATCGGGTTATTGCACCTATACAAATTCAAAATCAAATGTAGTACAAATGTTAATTTGATTTGATCCGACGGTTCGAGTTCGAATAACAAGTTAAAATAAATGCCGTGTATTGAGGAAATAAGCCTTTATCGCGCATATTTCAAGCTCTCCCGAGCTAAAGTCAAGATCAAGGAAAAATTCAGCGAATGAAAAGTCCGTACTAAAGTCAAGCCTATCGTATTTTGGATTTGGTTTGTATTTGTTTTGAGAGAATTTGGGATTGACTAACTTCTAATGTCGTTTGCGATTGATTCTAACCCGTAAATCTCAGTGCTTTTATACTCTGTACCAGAGTTTGACATATATATGGGGCAAAAACTTCACATACTTGAAGGCAGATCAAGTTTATTTGGAATTTTTGCCACGCCACCTGCCGCCCCCGCAAATTGGAAAAATCATCATATCTCCCACAGTTTTATGGATAGAAGGTTCGTTCCTCTGGACATATTTCGTAATCAGGATTATTTATCGATCTGTTTTTAGATTTTGGGAGTTTGGAAATTTTTTTTGTTGCTGTGATTGGATTTTGGATTATAGTTCCCTTCCTCAGCTATGTCTAAGTAGTATGCGCGAGAGACCACAACACTTTCCTTCTGATAAGATCCACAGAATGCTATACTTAACTGAAGTCCAAGGCGGAACATGTAAAATTCCTGGGTGGTTAACAGAACTTGCTGTAATTTCTTAAAGACAGGAATCAGTGAGATTGCCATGAAAAGATTCACTTAGTAAATAATTCGCTGTAAATCTCAGGGATGCAAGCCGGTTCTGAACCGAACCGCTTATTCCAGCTTATGAACCGAACCGCAAACCGAACCGGCTTCCTTACAGAAATGCTGAACCGAACCGAAAACCACAAAAAAAACGGTTAGGTTCGGTTCATTTCTCCGACGAGTTTTAGGACGTGAATCGCTTTCATCTAATCAATGAAACTTATTAATTTGGGAATTTTAATCGTTTCCTTAAGATAATTTTTATACGATATTACCGTCGATCCTCTACAAAGGAGATCACTGAGAGGCCTAATTGATCCTTAGCGATGCCGGATCGATATAACAATTAAAGATGACTTGACACATCCCACCCAATATTTGGAAGACCGTTTTAACAAAAATCACCTTAATGAGGCATTTTCAAGCCTTTTTGTTCATTAAATAGAGATTAGTACCTAACGATTAAAAGAAGACTGAAAAATTACTGAAGAATGTGATTTATTGAATAATGACTCGATATAGACTCGCAAAATGATTCGAAAATAAGTCGAAACTGACAGAAAAACGGGTCAAAAACGGCTCTTCATGAAGTGTCGCTGGTAGGGTACCATTTTCTCCCGACATAAGTATAATTTATGATCAGAAATCGAGCGCATTTGTGACTATTTTAATCAGACCATGGGGTCGAAAATGTTTCGTTTAATTAAATATGATTGCTGGGGAGCTTACTCCAAAAACGCTCTTAAGCTCGGCTCTTTTCATAGCGCTCCGAACTTTGCTTGCTGGGTGTTATCATGTGCGATTAAAAGACGACTCGAAACTTAATCATGCATATGCTCAAAATGTGATTTATTCAAATACGCCTCGAAAAAGACTCGCAAATAAGTTATAACTGATCAGAAGAAAGGGTTAAAAATGACTCTTACAGAAGAGTTGCGGCTAGGGTAACATTTTCTCCCGACAAAAGTATCGTATATGATCAGAAAACAGTCGCATTTATAACTAATTACATCAGACCGAGGACTCAAGAAATTTTATAAAATGTTAGGATATAATACAACATGAAGTCATATAAGTCTTCAGCAATTGCCCGCCGATCTCTTAATACACCTGCTATCAATCTGCACTCGTTTCTTAATAGTTGATAATTGATTTGTCGTCCTCTGGTGGACCATATTTCAAATTTTCTAAAATTCATAAAATTTCATAAAATACGATAAATACGGTCATGTAAGATGCATGGTACGAATTCTTTTCAAGCCGACTTTCTCTGTTTCCGAAGGTCATTCGTCTAGAAACTTATAGACGAATCTGCAAAAGAAATTCAAATGGACTATTGGAATTCAATTTCCAAAGTTTGCGAAAAGTCACATTACGGCGGAAATCATAATATTGCATAATGTGCCCTTATGAACCACTGAACCGAACCGAAACCGTGGTTCAGTTAGCTCCAAAAACCATGTAATGAACCGAACCGGCGGTTCGGAAACATTGAGAACCACTGAACCGAACCAGTACTTATTTTCGGCTGGTTTGCTGGTTTGCATCCCTGGTAAATCTACCGAAACCAAGTACGTTCGTTGCCAAAAGAAAGTTAATACCGCTTTTTATTAACCGTTTACAGTGGTTTAATTTCAGGAACGCAATTTTAAAGCCTGCTGAGTTGGAACTTTGAGCTACTGTTAGACTCTTTTTTAATATCGGTTTAAGACCACGTTGGTCTGATTTTTGAAAAAATCTAATTTTTTTGTGGCAGCTGCATTGATACCGTAAAATCTACATAAAGATTGATCCTGTACCTCAGCTTTTGGATCTCAGTTACAGCTTTGCTAAATTATAGCTACATATCCAAAACATATCCATAACTATAAAATTTTTACATTTTTAGTTAGTGTTAACTAAATAAATAAATGATTCATTAAATTATGGTCCAATGGTTATGGTTATGGTCCAACCGAAGAATTATATAATTAATTCATTCTGATATTAATTTCCCACAACAACCACCAAATTTGGATCCTCTCTACAGCGAACGATCGTGGCAGGCTTCAAATTGCCTTTGACAAACGCGCGTGCTAAGTGGTAGCCATTAAATCGTGGCATATATATTCTCGTTATATATAAAATTAACATGCAACACGACAACAACCGATGACAGGAGCCCGCGAAAAGGAATGGGTGAGGAGAGTCAGGGACAAGGTACGAGGAGTGTCAAACTGCCAGCGAAAATTCTTGACAACATTGCCAGGGAACATTGTGCTCATATTTAAAATGGCCAACGATGTTGACCACAATGGGACTCCACAGTATTTCGTGCATTTCCCCCCGTTGCCCTCCCCACCGATGGTGGCCTGTCAAATGCGTTTGGTTTCATGGCGGTCCCCTAGCCCGCACCGGACCATTGCGTGCCTGCACTCTTTGGGCAACTTCGACACCTTCAAACGGGCATCATCATTACCATCATCATCGATAAATGCATTTGCAAGCGCGCTGCATACAAACTGCTTGCTAAATTTATTTATATGTAATGTTCTCTCATGCATATTTAATGTCCACGCAGGAAAAAAAATAAAGAAAGAACGAAATACTCGTAAAAGATAAAATGCAGTTGCCGTGGCGACCTCAACCTCCAGCACCACCTCCAGCCTCCAGCTTCAGCTCCAGCATCGTTGTCTGTTGTCCACAGCAAACAAGTAGCGTCTGCTTCTGCTTCTGTTGTAGCTGCTTCTGGTTTTGGGATACGGGATTGCGAGGCTGCTCGTAAGTAGCTGTCTTTTGGCTTGTTTTTGTCTTGTATCCCGATTGCCAATGGATGCTGAGGCGAGGTGAGCTTGGTGTTAGGATTTGCTTTTGTTAACCGTTTTTATTTGGGTTTTTAGTGGAATTTGGTTTTGATTTTGATAGACCAGAACAATTCCAGAATTGAATTGAACTGGTGAATGTGAGCACATTTTGTGGCTAAAGAAATTTTGTGAGATTCACCTTTCGTAAGCCCAGTTGTTGGGTTATAATACGCTAAATTGTTAATTTGAACTGTTTTGAACTTTTAATAATTTCTAGCTTTGCTCTTAATAAAAGAAAGTGAACCATTTGGCATTTGATTCGATTAAGAAAAAACTCCTTAAATACAAATTTATGTCCTTACTGCATACGCTTATGATCTCATCAATTCCACCTGCATACCATCGAGTAGGTATCCATGGATTACAATGTATACATTCATAACTCCTTCAAAGTCCCTCCCAATTCTCTCTTTCTCTCTCTCCTGCCCCACTTTGATGAACGACTGTTATTCCCTTCTGGCCATCTTTCTCTCTCGCATTTGTTTATAAATTATGAGCCAGACCCAAAGCTGACTGCAGCTGCTGATGAGTTGGATGCCTTTCATCCTCATCCTTGAGCGCTCATCTCCTGTAATAAATCAAAAGCAGTTTCGTCTGCAATTGTCTGTCTGCTTGATGTCTACCTGTGTGTAGTCAGTCCCTGCACTTGTAAGCTACGAAAATTTATGCTTGGTTTCACATTTCTTCGAGTTATCATTTGTTACGTAAATTATGCATGTTGCAGCTGAAGTTTCTGCTGGCGAACTCACTACACTTCAGACAATTAGCCCTGGGTAAAAGCGGTCAGCAGCATTTGTTGCTCTGCGCCAGTTTTGTGCCCAATTACCAGTTCAGTCACAAGGTAAATACCTGCTAAGATTACAAAATGCATTCTAATTAGGTGGCTAGAGAAATGTCAGCACACAAATTTCAATTATGAAAATAGCCCCAAAATTTCTTTATAAATAATAATTAAATTTATAATTTTCAGCAAATACTATGTACCCCCCGATGGGCTTACCCACAGACTAAAGTAAATTGTTTACAAATTGCTATCATTTAATTTCAATTGTGCTACAAATTAGCTGAGGCAACTTTTGTCCCAAATGTCTGCAATTTATAATTAGAATTTTGAATTCTACACGCAGCTGCTAATTATCTCATGCACATTTCCAATTAGATGACATTGTTTTTCCGGAGAGTTTAAATTGATTATACATGAAACAGAATAAGTAGTAGGATATTTTGATGATTATAAAGAAATAACTAACATGTGTGACTTAAAGGAGACTCGAAAATGAGAAATGCATTTGCTCAAAATGTGATTTATTGAATTCGACTTGAATCGAAAATGAGTTAAAACTGATCAGAAAATCGAGTAAAAAGAAAAAGATTCGCGGCTAGGGAGCAATTTTCTCCCGACAATAGTATCATTTATGACCAAGGACTCGAAAATGACTATAATGTGAAACTTCATAAAATGTTTGCTGGCAGTTAATAGACCGCTTAGGCCAGACATCAAGCCTTGATATTGGGCCGAAGTAACCACGATAACGCCCCTGCTCACACATCGTTGCTTATGCGCGACTTTTTGGCCAAAAACAAAACACTTATTACACCACAACCACATCCCCCCCCAAACACATATTAATATAAACTCTGGCCGCCTGTGACTTTTTCTTGTTCCCCTAAACTGAAGAGGCCCATGAAAGGACGACGTTACGCTACGCTTGACAAGATAAAGACGGCATCGAAGGAGGAGCTGAACAAGATAAAAAAAAATGATTTTTGAAGTGCTTCGAAGATTGGAAAAAACGTTGGCACAAGTGTATAATATCTCATGGGGATTACTTTGAAGGGGACAAAATAGATATTCATGAATAAATAAATAATATTTGAAAAAACACAAAATTTGCGATACTTTTTGAACACACCTTGTATATTCGAATTTCGATTTTTTTATGGCGTTATGTTGGTACTCATGTCTCTCACTTATGCCGACAAGCTCGGCCATTTTGAATGTTCACTTAATTGTTGACTGCTGCTTTGCTTGCACGTGTTTTGGATCGTCTTCGATTTTTACCTATTCAAAAAAATGGATCAAAGAACCTGTATCAAATTTTGTGTGAAAAACGAAATTAAGTGCGCGGATGCATTCCGAATGTTGACTGTGGCATACGGAGAAGCTACCTTGGACCGAAGCAACGTTTATCGGTGGTACAAAATGTTCTCAGAAGGCCGAGAAGATGTGAACGACGAAGAGCGTGCCGGACGCCCGAGCACTTCAACAACAGACGAAAAAATTAATGAAGTGGAGAAAATGGTATTGGCCAATCGTCGAATCACCGTTAGAGAAGTTGCTGAGGACCTAAACATATCGATTGGCTCGTGCCATTCGATTTTTATCAATGATTTGGGCATGAGACGGGTCGCTGCGAATCTCGTACCAAAATTGCTCAATTGCGACCAAAAACAGCATCGCATGAACATTGCTAATGAGATGTTAAACTCTGTCCGCGACGACCCAAATTTGCTCCAGAGGGTCATAACTTGTGACGAATCGTGGGTTTATGGTTATGACGTGGAAACCAAAGCTCAATCATCTCAATGGAAGCTGCCGCACGAACCAAGACCGAAAAAAGCGCGCCAAGTTCGGTCGAATGTGAAAGTTTTGCTGACAGTTTTCTTCGATTGCTGGGGCGTGGTGCATCATGAGTTCTTGCCACAGGGAAGAACGGTCAATAAGGAATATTACCTGCAAGTTATGCGCAATTTGCGCGAAGCAATCCGCAGAACAAAAATTGGCTTTTGCACCACGATGTTGGGAAGTTCTTGTTTTAAGTTTCGATTTAGTTGTTCCAATGTATAACTTGTTGCAAGTGTTCTCTACTTTTCCATTGCATGGTATCCTGTATATCACATTACTCTTATCTGATATGGCTATTTTCGAATTCGTCCTATTATAAAAGGTTTTCACTGTGTTCGAGGGTTTGTGGGCTATGTGTATATTTTGCTTTTCGAAGCAGTCGGAATGGGCGAATCTTTCCGAAAGTTGTGGAACATATGTAAGCGATCTGTATGATTTTGTTTTGTTGTCCTGGTTTTGAGCTTCGTTTTCCGTTCTTGTCAATAAGTGATTTTATAATTCCCAATGGAAAGTCATTATCCGTCAAAATTTGCTTTATTTCGGAAACAATTTCCTTGTGATATATTTCGTCACTTATATTGAGCATCCGTTGTATACAGCCACGTGCCGTATTAATAATTATGTTTTTTGGGTGTTTTGAATGCTAATTAATGATCCTTCCTGATGCTGTGGGCTTTTTGTACCACTTGATTTTTAGTTGGTTTCCATCGGCGGTGTCCCAGAAATCTCTTCCAACCAAATTCCAACCCAAAACCAATTCTCGGTGTCCTAGAAATCTCTTTCGGTTGGTTTCAAAGCTCTAGTATTTTGTTTAGAGATTTGGAGAAATCGACCAAAGCCAATACACAAACCAACAAATGCGACTTCGCTAACTTACGCAAGCTTAGCGAGCTTAGCAAAGACACAAACAGGGCTGGCAAGTCTGAAACCATCAATACAGCTATGAACAAAATTTGTTATCAATTATTTGCGAGCGACGCAGCCCTGTTTTTGTAGTTGGACCATAATCTTATACACACACCTTCTAACTAGACTTTTTAATAAGAAAATGAAATCTCTCCAAGTTCTGGGACACCGACTGATTTTTCGAGCGTTTTGCAAACCAACCGAAGCCAAAGGAAACCCCGCATGTCTGTTAATTGTAGAGTCTAAATATGGTAGTCTATCGTCTATTTTTTGTTCCATTGTGAGTCTCAGATTCCTGTGTAATGAGTTAAGTGCGTCAAGAGTGTTTTGAACTTGGTCCTCTTTCGTAATGGCAAATAGGTCGTCAACATATTTTGTCAATAATCTTGGTAGCGGCTTAAGTGTCTTCGTTGTGCTGTCCAGAAGTTCCTCCATCACTATGTCAGCTGTAACCGGGGATGCTGGAGATCCCATTGGCATACCTTTTAATTGGGTATATATGTGGTCCTCAAATTTGAAATACCTAATTTCCACTATACAGAATTTCAAAATTTCCATAAAGAGCGTTTTGGGTATTTTTGTGTACTCTTTTATGTTGTTCCACTTTTTGTTAATAGTCTCTAATGCTAGTTCAATGGGAATGCTAGGGAATAATGAGACTACGTCAAATGAGATCAGTATTTCATCGTCACATATGTAGGTGTTGTTCGTCCGTTCTTTAAATCCGACTGCATTTTTTACATTGTATGTAGAGTCTGCCGTGAGATTTTTCAAGATTTTAATTATGAATCTACATAGGCCATGTGACTGTGCACCAATAGACGAGCAAATTGGGTCGAAGTTTTTATCCTGTGGCAGGGCAGTGCTTGTTATCAGCTTTTCTTTTCAGCCTTTGAAATAAGCTCCAACGTAAAAACAGTTTTTCCACCAAACTGTTATTTTTTTTTTTTTGTTTTTTTTTTTTTTTTTGTCTTAATTTTCTATATGTGCACATATCCCCTAAAATGTCTCTTATTTTAATCTTATAGTCTTCTTTTTCTATTTCTACTGTTTTTTTTTGCTCTTCTAGCATTTTTTTATTCTTGAGTTGTTTTTTTCTTTTATATCACCAACCGATTTTCATTTCTCTGTTTCCTCCACTACATTTTTTTGCCTAATTCTGTACCATATTTATTGTATTATGAGAAAAAACTCTACTATCTAAGAATTACTACATAAAATCGAAAATTTTGTCCAGTAGAGTACTAGAGATTGATAACACGTATATTAAGAGATCGGCGAGCAATTGTAAAAGACTTATAGGATTACATGTTGTAAAATTTGTGCTGTCATCCTAAAAAGCTATATCGATCCGGCATCGCTAAGGATCAATTCGGTTTATCAGTCATTTTCCTTGTAGAAAGTCGAACGGAATGTCGAAAAAAAAATTATCTTAGAGAAACGATTAAAATTCAAAAATTAATAAGTATCATTCGCTAGAGGAAAGCGATTCTCGTCCTAAAACTCGTCAGAGAACTAAACCAAACCTTTTTTCTTAGTCGTTTTCGGTTCGGTCCAGCTTTTATGAAAGGAAGCCGGCTCGGGTTGCGGCTCGGTTCACCAGCTGGAATAAGCGGTTCGGCTCGTTTCAAAACCGGCCCGGTTCAGAACCGGATTGCATCCCTTTTTTCTGGTAGGATGCTCGGAATGCCCTTGGGTTAGGTTAGGTTAGGTTGCAATGGCTGAGAGCAACAAGTCGATCTCCTACATAGGCCACGTGGGCCCGTTGCGATGCCATATATTCCCTGTTAAACCCTGGGGTTGTGTTCGGTACTGAACCATTGTGTGGGCAGAATGTAATTAATTAGATCTGGGATCTCTATGTCGGATGTCTCTGAAAGGTTGAGTAGGAGGGGTTGACCAAGAAACCTAAGTCTCCTCCTACTTAAAGCGGGGCAATGACACAGAAGGTGCAGTACCGTTTCTTCCTCTTCCTCAAATCTGCAACTTCTACAGAAATCAACATGATGTACGCCTAGGCGTGTTGTGTGCCTGCCTATAAGACAGTGACCCGTCAGGGCTTCAACCAGAAGTGATATGTGTTCCCTTCTGTATTCTCGGAATGCCCTTAAACTTGTTATATTGCTGTTCTGTTGTTCTTCTTGTTGATACTTGATGAATATTGAATATTGCAAAGCTGGCTTAAAAGACATAAAATAAAATTCAAGGGTAAGAGTGCTACCCATAAAAATTAAAAGGTTTGGTCCTTTTAATCATATTTTCTAAACTAAGGACTCACTAAAGCAATCGATTTAAAGTATTTTAAGCTCGAAGCATTCTGAAACCGTGGTTCAAACTAAAACACGCTCTGTTTTAAGACATTTGCAAGACAGATTTTTTATTCCCCAATTGCTTTAGAATTAACTAAGAATTTTGTATAATTATTAAATTACCTTGTTTCGAAATCTCCGCTGCACTTAATAATATATTTTGTTTTTTAGCTAAACAATTGCTTATAAATATTAATTTCAACCATCAAGTAGATAGAAATAATGATAGTATTATTATTCATTTGCATATTTTGCTAACATCTAGAGAACATTAAAATCAACTTGAATAATAAATTGTGTCGATTTGTCTGTAATAGCCCCCCTATTCAGAACAGTTGCTCAACAATTTATGATGCATCTGTCGGCTATTCATTTCCCGCGACAGTTATGACTGGCAAACAGTATATTATAATTAAGTTCCTAACTACTTACGTTAGATTCGACGTCTAAACAAGTGTGTTTTGTGTGTAGGTGCATTAGTAAGTACCTAGCCGTATCTATGTACATTTGGCGGCTATGTCAACGATATTTATCATGCGGTTACATTGTCATTAATAATGCCGCCAACTTGGGCGAGAGAACTCGAACTGGGAGTGAAGTGTACAAATTGCAATTTCTATGCAAATTTATAACAAATAATTACGGACAGCAATATTTCATTAATAATTGCAAGTACGACGCGCTCTCACTTCACTAACATACAAATATTTTCCAGATAAAATGGCAAATGCAGCGCAACAACTGGAACAGCGAGTGCGAGCGGCACAGTGAGGCAATTAAGCTGATGACGTTGATAAAAATCAACAGCAGTTGCCGCTGCCAGAGCCCATAATTTATGGCCTACAGCAGCCGAGTGAGGAAATTATCTCCATATGAATATGTGGCGACACATTATTAAAAGGTTGAGAGTCTCTGTCGTGGTATAACAAGTCTCATATCGTATGTAGATGATATACAACGATAGTTAACAAGTGCGACCAAGTTGGTAAGTAAATTATTTGCCATAATTGTTGTTGTAGCAAACAACGAGACAGTTAGCGGTCGCTGGCCTTTGAGAATTTGACCTAGTCTTTTGGGTAATTTGATAAGATATTGAAATATATGTGAAGGGAAGTACGAAATATGCTTAAAATATTAACAGAGTAAAAGCATCAAGGAGTTTTAAAACTCCTGCTAAACAATATTTTGTATAAAAACTACCGACTATTTAAAATAATTGAGAGCTTAACTTCTTACAGCAAAAATCTTAAGAAATATCACGAAATCTTATATTCCAGGGATGCAAACTCGAAAATAAATACAGTTTACGAACCGGCGGTTCGGTTCATTATTAGATTTTTGGAGGTAACTGAACTGCGGTTACAGTTCGGTTCATTGGTTCACAAAGGCCTATTTTGAAATATTATGATTTCTGTGGTAATATGAACTTTCACACACTTTTGAAATTGAATTTCTAAAATTTAATTATATATAAGATCCTTATAAGAATGTCAAAAATGTATGAAGACGGATTTGTAGAATATGTTGATTAGTTATAGGAATTCACTTCGATAACGGAGAATGTCGGCTAAAAAAGAATACGTATTAGCAACTTACACACCCTATTAATCGTATGAGAAAAACTCTCTTAGCTAAGATTGAATTTAGATGAAGTAGTACTATTGAAAATTGAGAATTTTCTCCAGTAGAGGACGAGAAATATATTGACAACTTTCAAGAAAAGAACGAAGACTGATGACAGGTGTATTAAGAGATTGGTGTACAGTTGCAGTAGACTTACAGGTGTACATGTTGTAAAATTTTTTCAAATCATCCCTAAGGGCTATATCTCTCCTAAGGATCAATCCGGTCTAACTGTGTAAAGGGTTCAGCATTTCTGAAAGGAAGACGGTTCGGTCACCACGAAAGCGGTTGCATCCCTGTTTAATCAGTTATCCGATCCAGCTGGTTCAAGCAGTAAGAATATGATTCTGAAAAAAATGTTAATTAAAATCAATCCCGAAAATTTTAAAACCAAGTACAAGAGGATTGATTTGAGTACGGATATTTCAATCCAGAAACTTTTATCTTGATCCCGACTTTTCCTCCGTAGAGCTTGGCTTTAGCTCTATCTACCATATGTAATTTCGTGTCACAAGTTTTGTTAGCAAGCTCCTCCAAAACGGGTTGACCGACTTTAATGAATTTTTGTTGTATTTATTTGGCAGGTGTAGAATAGGTCTTTAATTTTGGGGATTGGTCGTACGCTTGCCCTGGAAAGTTTCTAAGTTGAAGAAACGGGCGGAAAATGGCCCAAAAACACCAATAATTTGCAAAATTTCCGATTGCGATGAAGCTCTTGGGCATGGTTGGACGCCGTACCGGAAAGGTTCTGCGTTGAAGAAATGAGTGGAATATAGTATAAAACAGCGAAATTTAAAAATAATACCGTTCATTCAATTGCGATGAAACTTTGGGGAATGGTAGGACGCTTGCCCGCAAAGGTTTCTAAGATGATGAAATAGGAGGGAAATGGTCCACAAGCGTGAAATTTGCTAAATTATACCGTTTATCCGATTGCGACGAAACATTACGGAATTGTTCGACGCTTGTCTGCAAAGGTTTTCAACTTAGAAATAGACGGAAAATGATCCAAAAACCGCGAGATTTGCCAAATTATGCCGATCATCCGATTGGGAAGAAACTTTGAGGTATGGTTGGATGTTTGCCGGCGATGGTTTCTAAGTTCCAAAAACCACGAAATTTACGAAATTATCAAGTGATCATAAAAATGAAAGCGCTTAGTTTTTAGATTACAATGCAGGCGTTGGTAAATGAAAGATGCAGATTGAAAATGCTAGGAGGTGTAAACCAAAGGGTCAAAGAAGTCGCAAAATTTTCTATAGTTTAGATTATTATTTAGACGGTCAAATATGTAGAGGCGAAGATCGAACGGTCAATAATATCGCGATATTTGCTTATTTGTACGTCGCATCTCGAACGCGAACATTTCCAATTGGATTCCCAGTCATAAATGCTTGAGCAGACAACGGTTTAAAAGTGTTTCACCTCCACCTTTCAATCAGAGAATTAGTATTTATGTTAATATTGTGAGTTAGACGTTTTACAAGTCTCAGAATTTAGTTAAGCTATATACTGGAAATTTGGTGTATGTGCTGAAAATTCGTAGTTTTCCCTATGTAGAACGGTTAATATCGATTTTCAGCCAGTTGTACCTTCGGTACAGAGAACAACAACCGAAAAATTCACAAAAATATAAGTTACTAGAATCAATTTATATGGGAGAACAGCATTTGCCGGGTCAGCTAGTATATTATGCAACAACACTCGGGATTGACTTAAGCGTTTTATTCGAACTCGAAATGATCCCTTAGTCGGGTCAAATCAAGAAGGCCCGATATTGATTTTTGCTCATATTGGTCGGTTTGGCCCGAGATTATATTGAGCTCGATATTCCAACTACTTTCAATTCGAAAAGGATAGCTTCAAAAATGGCCGAGACTTACTTGATGAGATCCCAAAATAAGATCACCATAAGAACACCATGTGACTTCTTTAAAGACCTTTTTGATTTTTAAACTAGCAAGTTCTAGACGGCTCGAGTTTATTAGTTATTTACATATCTTTTGTAGGTTCTATCTTTAATAAACTTTGTCCATTGACTGGCAATCAACAGCTCCCTTCTCATATCAGGAGTGCTAAAACTGGTAGGGAATTTCAAGGCAGCACATGAGCAAATCCTGACATAAACAAGAAAGAAAGTTGGTCAAGCCCGACTATAACATACTCTGTACCTGTGAAGTGCTGCCCATCACCGTTGCGACCGGTGCTGCCCATAATTTCCCTATAACTCGACAACAGTTCATCCGATATTCACCATTCCTTTGGCGGATCGATAAATAATCCTGATTACTAAATATGTCCACAAGGAACGAACCTTCTATCTATAAAACTGTGGGAGATATAACTTTTTTTCAATTTGCGGGGCCGGGAGGGGGCGTGGCAAAAATTGAAAATAAACTTGATCTGCCTGCAAGTATAAGAAGCATTTGTCCCATACAAATCAAACCTCTATTTCTTACTATCTCTGATATCTGTTTGTTCATACGGACAGACAGATATACAGACAGACGGACGGACTGACGGACATGGCTAGATCGACTTGGCTGTTGATTTTGATCAAGAATATATATACTTTATATGGTCGGAGATGCTTCCTTCTGCCTGTTACATACTTTTGCACAAACTTAATATACACAGAGAAAACAAAATTAGCTACACGCCACGTGTAGAAATGACAATCCTAAACGAAACGCTGTTCACCTTGCAAAATCTCACACGAAAATGTAGAAAACAGAAAGCTACACGTGGCGTTTAGAAAAAACTACAAGAACGTGTAGAAACTAAAAAAGTAAACGAGGCATGCAGAAAAGTTAAGTGTGGCGTGGACAAATGCACAGGCTACATGACAAGAGAAAATCGGCAAAGTATTTCAACATTTTTCATTAAGCTTTCTGAATTCCACACGGAAATGTAGGATTTCTACACGAACACTTAGATATTGAAAACTTACACGCGCGTGTAGAAATTCTAAACGAAAATGTAGCTCAAAATCAGTGCAGAAAAGTTAAATTTTTCGTATAGAAAACTGTCTTCCACACGTGCCGTGCAGGTTTTCTAAACAAACGTTAAGGATTTCAAATGCTAAATGCTACCTTTAGAAAATCTACATGAAACGTGTAGCTTGTCGTCGCTTTTCGCTTCCCTTTATAACAGTGATTTGCGGCATTGCCACGCGAGTGCTTATATAGTCGTGTGGGCTAAGCCGCCGGCAATTGTGCGTATGTTCCCGAGACAAGGTAAGTAAGTTGTGAGTTCGAATGCCAGACAAGGTAAGTAAAAAATAAGACAAAATTAAATTGTAAGTTCTCTTTCCTCTTTGTGCCCCTTCCGCCCATCCCCCCCCCCACATTCCCTTGTGTAAATAGCATAGTTGAAAGTAGGATATTTTTTATATGTGCTAAACGTGGCGTGTAGAAAAGCTACATGCCGCATTTAGAAATGAAAATCTTAAGCGTTCATGTAGAAAAGCTACTTAGAAATGGGAAAGCTAAACGTGGCGTTTAGAAAAGCTACACGCCGCATGTAGAAATAAGAAAGCAAAACGTGTCAAGCAGAAACACAAACATAGTGGGTTGAAAATCCCTGTGAATCGTGTAGAAAAACATTTTCGAGTAGTTTTTACATATTCTTTTTTCTCTGTGTACAAAGTTTTTAATTTTCTCAAATCGGAACTCAACGATTAAGTAGAAATAGATACGCAGATTTGCAAAACTTATGGGCCTATTCTACATTTTCGTATTAGTAATATTTAGCGTAGTACATGTAGAAATGCGAAACGACTCCTAAGCATAGCACGTAAATAACTCTCAACCCACCTCTTCAGTCCGTTATCCTTAAAAGGTTGCGAGAGCAGACTCTACTGCTGGGTCCGCAAAAATCACAATCACATTTTGGCAATGGCATGTGTGCGCATCAACATATGTCTGTTTTCCTCTGATACTCAGTGCTGATTGAAGTTAAGTGTAGCACATAATCTGATTTACATTGCTCTGTATGCTCTGCTTATACTGTCTGTGTGACGGCAGCGCTGCCTTTGAGAGTTTGCCTATGCCCAGTAGATAGCAACTTGTTTTCTCTCCAATCAACACCTAACATAAGCAGAAACCGCAGTTGAAGGTTTTTCTCTTCCCCCTATGCAATTTGTTGCGCGAAAACGGTTGATTTCTGACAACGGCAAGGAGGATAATTTGATAATTTGACAGCAAACAACTCACTTAATTTTGTGCGAGCAAAAGAAGAGGAACGAAAAAACGCAAATGGAGTGAGGACGAGAAGAATGATTTGATTGACTTGTGGGCCGAAAAACAGATCTACGTGGATCTGCCACTGCCGCTTTTCAGACCGGGAAAGACCCACATTGGACCGTCAGGCGGCTCTGGTGGCTCAGTGTGCACTTCGAGAAACTGTCCCACGTGCTTGTGGGTTCCCGATCAAAAAAAGGTTGTGGCCCATGTGGAAGAATGCTATAGTAGATTACAAAATTATAGCATCATTTTAACAAAACTCATTCATAAGGTTTTGACTCTGCAATACAAGCATCTCGACTCCTTTTGGTTAACCACCTGCAAATGAAACCTAAAAGTCAACCGACAGTCAGAAATATTGGTTTAAACACTTAGGCCTTCCGGCAGACCGCTGAGAGCGTGGCGACCAAATTCATCGATTCTTTGAATCTTGGAATTAATAAAAGACTTGATAAAACCATTGAGCTTATAAAGTCGTTAATTAAGTTCAATAATTACAAAAATGATCAGCTATGACATTTTTTTATAACTTCCGTCGTTCTTCTGCGTTCTCCGATAAACAGCCTCAAGTTGGGCTGTTCCCTCTCGATAAGAATAGGCCCTTCGGAAAATCCTTCATGTGCTTCTTCTTTACATGCAATTACAAAGTTGGGTACGACGCATGCGCAAGTACTTTCCCAATACTTCTGAATCTTCCTTCGAGAAGTCCAAACGCGTATTTCACAACCCGCTTGCATTTTGAGAGCTCTTGGTTGAATTGGTTCTCCATTTGCGGCACCGTCGGAGAAATCAAAATACACCGCCTCGAATTAGTGTCCTGCTTGGAAAGACCTGGAAGTCTTTTTACATCCGAAAGTTTATAGGTAATTACTTGAGCTTACTGTGGTCCACACAGATCTACCTCCTAGTACAGATGGCATTTACATCAACCAAACTCAGTTGCTTGCGCTGTGCTTACCAAAAGACATTCATACACGTCGTTCTCTATCTGTGCCTGAATCTCCTTCTTTTTGCTCCATTTTGTTAAATTTTCTTTCTAATATTATTTTGAATTTCTTATTTATTCAGAGTTGTCAGATATTTTTGAAGCTGCGAGTTTGGTGAGAACGCATGATGCAGGTTTTCGCAGCTTCGCCTTTGCTGCGCCCAGTGTGAAAAGAGTATAACTCCGTCATGGTTTCGGTTTTTCGGTATTTTCAGTTGCAACTAAAATAAGAAACTATTTTAGGAGTTAAGTGACGATTTCGATTTTGTTAAAGGAATCATTGTTAAGTTATGAAATATTAAAAATAAGCTTGACATAGATCCGATGAGATTAAAAAAAGTTACTAAAAAAGGTTCTTGTAAGATAAAATACTTTTACCAAGCAGCATTGAACATTCAGGATAAATAACTTTGGTCTTCTAGTTACCATTTAAAATATTCTGTAACTTTTCATAATCATAAATAATGCACTGAAAATCTCTGCCAAAATAAAACCAATTTTAAAAATGCACATTTCTAAATTTTTCCACACATTTTCACAAACAAATCCTCAAAGGAGAGAGTGCCTGCATGCATTTTGGCAAGCCCTCCTCAAATCGTCAATTATTTAAATTGAATTGCTAAAATGTGTAGACTAGCCAATTAAATTACACTCCCATTCAAGTGCTTACAAAAAAATACAAAAATTCCAAATGCCCAACGTCAATGGAGTTTTCATTTTTTTTGGTCCACTTATCCTGGTCTGTGCTATGAGATTTGGCACTTAAAAATATGAATAAATAAAGAAAATGCTGCATGTTTTTGTAATCAACTTTTTATTTATTTATTTCAATAAATTCTAATTGCGTCTCGCAACTCACCATTTTTAGACATGAGTAAGTACTATGCATTAAGCTCATTTGTCATTCCAGTTGAGGGCATGTAAAACCCACGACACTTAATTTTTATCTCTAAAAGCCTAATGACTAATATCCAAATATAGGAAATTTAACGCCCCCTTTAAACTTTTAAGTACAAACGTATCTACATAATAATTTACTGCAGGCCTTTACACAACTGATCTGATATTGAAATCTTGTTAAACAGTAGACAAGGCGTTGTTATTGTAGTTGTTGTTGCTGTTGTCGGTCGCAAAACAAACAATAAAATTAAATAATTACAAGTCGTGAGTGAATTTCACGCGAAACCAAATGCTGATGCACACACTCCGATAGGGGGAACGAAGCGGCGGCGACTGACTATGCGAAATATGCGCAACGAATGCCTCTTGACCAAAGCCCGTTTCATATCGATGACAATGTCGCCAAATAAGTGCCAACAACTGACTGAGGCTACGCAGACAATATCAAACCACGCACGAATGCAGACGTTGTTGTCGATGCCGTATGTGACCACCATTGGGGCTCTGCAGCGCAAAACGCGCGACTACCCACCAAATTCCAGGAACATGTTTAAACGATGTCGAGCATTCAGGAAAAAGAGTAATGTGCGCAATGCCAATGCCATGGGTGACAATGTTTTAAGCAAAAAAAAATTAAAGCAAAGCCTTTTGCAAGCGATTTGCACTACCAAAATTGGTTGAGTCGAGAAAACTATACATAGATAGATGAACAGATATATCTGTACTTATAAGTACTTATAGACAGAAGTAATAAAGTGTGGCTCTATTCCTGTGAGAGCATTAATTTAAATACGAGCTAAAAAGGGTTGGCTTGTTTTTATTTTTGAATGAGGGAATAACGATTGGTTCTCAGAACCCTTAATCAATAAAGTTCTGTTTTCAAGGTCCCTAGGTTTTCCCTAGGCTCAGGGATAAACAAGAAAGATCCCACTGAACCAAAAGCTCGTAAAAAATATCGCTAACGATACTTAAGCGAAACATAAACGTGCAAAACTATCGAGAAAACACTCGCAAACGATCCGCAAATTAATCACACGTCGCTCAGTTTGTGGCAGAGAAAGTTTCGTTCTCGATAGCTCGCAAAAGATTCGTTTGCGAGCCTTCTTCGATAGTTTTTGCGAGCCTTCTTCGATATCGTTTGCGGCTCACTTGACCACTCGATTGCGAGCCTTCTTCAATATCGTTTGCGGCTCACTTGAACACTCGATGGCGACCCTTTTTCGATATCTGGTATTCCCATTAAATTAATACACTTTAAACAATTTTAATTTTAATTTTACATTTTATTCAAATTTCACCAAAAAAATTTCTAAATCTAATACAGAGATCTAATTCAGAGATAAATAAGAAGTTGAAGCTAACATTTCAAATTAAAATAAAAACTAAATGAAAAAAATATTAAAATTTATAACAAAATGAACGTTTGAAGCTGAGAAAATCAAAATTAACGTTTCAAATTTAACCTAAAACTATGTAAACATGCACCATCAGATTACTGAGTTGTTATTGTTGTTCACGCTCCACGAGCAATGACGAGTACACACAAAATTAAAAATTCTTCTCTTGCAGCTGTTGCTTTTAGGCATTTAACAATAATCGCTCAACACTTTAAGGGTGCACATTCACAAATAAATTTATTACTTACCGTCAAATTTAATTATTTTATTTAACACTTCACAAAACACGTCTGCGTCGATTGCCGGTCAGTGCAAAATGCAAAGAACGCAAGACGCGCGTAAGAATAACGGCAAGCAAAGAACAAGAACAAACGCAAAAGAAACAAACTAACGAATGATGTCGGATTTTTGGAGTGAGTCGCTCGCTAAAGCACGCATATTCAAGCCCGAATGCGATAATTTGACGATACTTTCGCCTATTGTATTACATTTGAGCTCGAATGCGATAGTTTTACGATACTCTCGCTTGACTTTCGCTTTGTGGTGCAGTGGGATAGTCGGTCAAGCCCGACTATAACATACTCTGTACTTGTGAAGTGCTGCCCATCACCGTTGCGACCGGTGCTGCCCATAATTGTTTGTTTTCCTTATAACTCGAATATCTTTCATCCGATCTTTAAAATGCATCAAAAAAAAACAGCAAATCGATAAAGAATCCCGAATACTAAATATGTCCAGAAGGTTCGAACCTTCTATCTATAAAACTGTGGGAGATATGACGTTTATTCGATAATGCGGTGACGGGAGTGGGCGTGTCCAAAATTGAAAACAAACTTACATGTCAAACCTCTATCTCTTAACATCTCTAAGATCTGTTTGTTTATACGGACAGACGGGCAGACAGACAGACAAACGGACAGACGGACACTTTTGCAGAAACTTAATATGCTCTGTGTACCTCTGCTACAGAGTATAAAAATAAACAATAGTTTGAAATTGAAGTAGGGATATCACTTTAGAAATGTAAAAAATATTATTTTAATTATATTTTGAAAATATAAATGTTTTAAAGGATATTAAATACAAACAGAGTTATCGCATATATTTCTTTGTTTAACGCCGAATCCGAACGGCAGTTTTAGAAGTTTTTTCATGGCTAGTTACTTCAAAGCTGGCGCCAAGAGCTAGCTAATGAACCCACGTCCTCTTGCACAGCAATGCATTGGTCGAAAAAGACCTTTTTTTGACATAATAAAAAAAAAACATTTTTTCACGTGTATGGTTTTTTTCCTTAATTCCAAATACATCAACCAGGATTAAAATACCAAAAAAAATATTTTTTATTCATGGCTCACCAGCCGAGTGCCGGTTGATGGCTCTCGGCACCCGAGCTGTGGCTCTAAGCTCAGAGCAGTGTGCTATAGCTCACTAGCCGAGAGCAGGTTGATGGCTCACGAGCCAAGATCTGCGACTCACAAGAGCTGGCTCTCGAGAGCTGCGAGCAAAGACAGTACGAGGTGGGTTCAAGGTGAATTTTGAATTTTCGCGGGCTGTGTACATTCGATTATCGATATTTTGGTTTTTTATATTCGGACACATATGTTTATCATATATCTGCATTAGCAGCCAATTTCGATTAGTAGTTTGTTTTGGGAAACTGATATGGTTAGTCACGTTTTGGTGTGCTCTTCGATTTTTGACGAATCTTGAGCAAAAGCAACGTCGCATTAGTATCGCTCAGGAGTTGTTAAATGACGTCAATGACGATCCGGGTTTGCTCAAACGGGTCATAACTTGTGACGAAGCGTGGGTATATCATCCCAATGCACAGTGGTACAAATGCCAAAGATTTTGGCAGAAATTCAAAAAAATTTTTAAGTGTAAAGCAAAACCAAATTTTTTTCCAATAGAGTATTACCTAATGCTTAAAAATCATAGTGTTACAGTTGGAATTGAAACACTGCGAATTTAGGCAGCCCTGGAAGTCAGCTGATCGTTTACCACAAGCTTTGACTTTGTTTGCCTTGCAAATAATAGGACATTTCAAATCAGTATAAAATAAAAACTGCATCGAATATTGACGTAAATCAAAATGGAAAACAAAGTTGAAGGTGTATTATAAGTGATATCATGCATTTTTTGTCTTATGTGATTTGTCTATGTTTATACATGTGTTTTTGTGATGTTTTCTGCTATTCTAACCGCAAGCTTGTTGTGTTTCGTGGAACAATAGTATGTTGGATTGACGTGGATTAAAACAACTATTAACACTTTATTATTCTTCAATATGTATATAATGCAAGGGTATCAATCTTTTTTGCACCTTTTTGCCCCTTTCTGAAAATTCTATTTTAAAAATCGACAAAAACATCAAATCAGATACAAGTCGAATAAATCATTTATATGGCAGCTACGAGGGCCGTCCCAGAAATGGCCGACCTAGCACAGTAGTGTTGGAAAGTGTTCATAAAAAATATTAAAAAGGGGAAGTACCGACTATTAAAAGCTTAAGTTTGAAGTGTGGTGCCTTTACCTTGCACTGTTTTTTTTTTTTTGACGATTTTAATAGAGAACGCTTGTTATTGATTTGCAAACACAATATCGGTCATCGTTATGTGATACAATACTTTCATATAAAGGGTTTTAGTCCAACCAATATTAAAAAGGAGCTGGATTCTACCTTACGTAATTCTGCTCCCTCGTTTACAACAATAAAATATTGGGTGGCTGAGTTTAAGCGAGGTCGTTTGAGCTATGAAGATGAACATCGTAATGGGCGTCCAAATGAGGTGACCACTTCAGAAATGGTGGCCAAAATTAAAAAATGTGTATTGAGTGACCGGCGATTGAAAGTTCGTGAGTTAGCTGAATGTGTAGGCATTTCAAAAAGTGCAGTACATCGCATATTGACCGAAAAATTGGACATGAAAAAGTTATGCGCAAGATGGGTGCCGCGTTTGCTGTTCCATCATGATAATGCGCCGGTTCACATCTCTGCCGTTGCAATGGCTAAAATTAATTAATTAAAATTTGAATTTCTACCTCACGTCCCTTATTCGCCAGACTTAGCTCTCCCTGATTATTTCTTATTTCCAAACTTGAAAAAACGGCTCGGAGGAAAAAGATTTGGCAACAATGAAGAGGTGGAGTCCGAGGTTATTGCCTATTTTGAAGAGCTTCACAGCTCTTATAAAAAAGGTATCGAAGCAATTGAACATGGCTGGGAAAAGCGTATCGACCTAAAAGGATCCTATGTTGAAAAATAAAAAAAAAAAATTATAATTTTTTGTGTTTTAGTAGTTAGGTCGGCTATTTCTGGGACCGCCCTCGTACAATCTGTTTTCGCCGAATTTCTATCTTGATTTTTATTGATAATTTACAATTGGATATAAACTCATTATTGTTTATCTTATGAGCTTTATTTTATGTTCTCTTATGAACACCTCTTATCACACCACACGTTGGTATTTCCAGTGCAACAACGCAGAGTGGTAGGAATTGCTAAGGATGAATTTAGCATGGTTGCCATCACCAACAGTAGAACAATCTTCATGATGTACTTAAAAGTTTAAAATGTAAGAATAACTTTGGCCGGCTTTGCCTTTTATGGATTCTAAATCGATACTTAAACAATCAGTTTTAAGTGTAACCAATCGAATTTCTTATGTAATACAGGAAATCATTCCAAGCGTAACTAATCTGATCAATAGCAGAGCCAACGGCTTCAACATATAAGGCTCTTTTTGAAAACACTCTCACTAAATATTTAAGTCACTTCTGGCGCTCCCCAAGGTAGGCATCCTGGACGTTTGTATTTTAAACACTTCAAAAGTGTATTATACTTTTACCCAGAAGTTTTGAAAGCACAGAAGGAATCATCTCAGACCACATAAAGTATATATTCTTAATCAGCATGACGAGCTGAGTCGTTTGAGCTTTGTCCGTCCGTCTGTCTGTTTCTACGTAAACTATTCCCTCAGTTTTGAATATACCGAGCTGAAATTCAGCACAGTCATCTTTTAGCTGCTCACTGATAACACGGTGTGACAGTCAAAAAACTTCTGGGATGCGACCTAGTGTAGGTTGTAGATATAGTTAAATGTAACATTGTGGCATACCACAAATTTTTCGTGCACATCAAAATTTGGAACAACGGTTAAAAGTCCGTCTTTTTGAGGTTGATATAGTTAAAAAATCATATTTCTTAAACTAGGCGTCCTATAATAGTTTGCAATGCGTCTTTGGAAAGAGAAATGTAACACCTTTCCAACGGTGTACTACATTGCAATCTCGGATAAAAATTGGGGGGAGCTACATGAAAAACAAATAGAATTTTTCAGTTTTTTGCGACTTCACCGTACTTTAAATGAAAATGAATAGGTCAAGTTTATATAAAACTATTTAATTTTGGTATGCAGTTTCAAAAAACATTTAATTTTGCGTCTTCTGCAACTTAGTTTATTAAAATCGAGTAATATTTGGTTGAGTTATTTAACTTTTTAGGAAAAAAAACCTTAAAAAGCCAAATTAAAACAAGTAGGAAAGTTGGGGAAGCCCGACTATAATACACTCTTTACCCACAAAAGTGTATGCTCAGTGTAAATTTAGATGCTGCAGTAGCTGCTGAAAGCAATGCTGCTACTGCGCTGCAGCAGAGAAGTTTCTTTCGCTTATATCTTGACTATCGTTCATCCGATCTGTACCAATCCTTTGGTGGACCGATAAAGAATTCCGATTACTAAATATGTCCAAAAAGTACGAACCTTCTATCTATAAAACTGCCGAAGATATGACGTTTTTTCTAAATTTCGGGGGCGGGAGGGGGCGTGGAAATAGTTGAAAGCAGGGACCGAAAATAATAATTATTTTGAAAATTTTTGATTAGATAAAAAAATATGAAGGATATGCTTTAAAGGTATTCTGTTGGATGAGACACTATTAATTTCGGTTCAGCTTCTCAGACAGACCATGATATCTTATTTTTGATTTTTATTGAAAAAAATTATTCGATATTAATTATTAAATATTTTTATTTTATTCTACGTCAATAATAATTTTGAATGATTTTTTTCATATTAATCGAATTTACTATTTATTGGTAGATTTTTATTTGTTTAAATCATCGATGATTTTTTTGAAGAGTTTTATTTTTATTATTCAAGCAAGATGATTATTCTTAATTTTTTCGTTTCTAATCAAAGCATACAAATTAACAGAGATTTTTTTGTTTGAAAATCAAGAATATTAATCCCAATAAGAATTTAGTTCCGAACACATTTAGAAATTTCATAGCAAGCTGTGCAATCGTTTTGAGTATTTCACATTTTTACAAACGAACGCCAAAGTGCTCTGTGGCGTTGTGCTATAGATGCTTAATTCATATACTCGGGGTTGTGTGTTCGAGTTCTGGTGCACACCATCTTTTTTATTTTTTTATCGCTTGTGTAAAAAAAGAGCCTTTGCTTTAATTACATTAGCAAATTCGGTTATTGAATTCGTCTTGGCATCATCATGCTGCACAGGACTTTATTGTTGTCGATGAAAGAGCATTTCGAGTTACGCTTAGCCAAAATGAAGAACAAAAAATTAAATACCTCACAGCAGGGATTTGAACCAGCCAATCCAAAATTTAAGGCGGCAACACAAGTTAGTGTCGAACGGGCGTTTTCAGCACTTAAGCTTATTCTTTCTGACTTGCGATGCAATTTATCGCCGTCATCTATGCAAGATATTTTATTTGTTAAATTAAACACATAAATAAAGTGACTTTAAGCATATAAAATTGAAGTAGAACGTAAATTGATAGATTTTTTAGATATTATAGATGAGCTAGCTGACAACAGCTCCCAAATTTTGCATCTGGCTGCTTTTACGAGGTTCCATATATTGAAGTTTTGGCTGAATGGTTGGGCTTGCCGCCTTAAATTTTGGATTGGCTGGTTCAAATCCCTGCTGTGAGGTATTTAATTTTTATACCCTTGCAGAGGGTATTATAAAATTGTCCGGATGTTTGTAACGCATAGAAGGAAGCATCTCCGACCACATAAAGTATATATATTCTTGATCAGCACGACGAGCTGAGTTGATTTAGCCTTGTCCGTCTGTCCGTCTGTTTCTATGCTATCTCCTCCGTCAGTTTTAAAGCTATTCTCACCAAACTTTGCACAAAGTCTTTTGGTACAAATACGCTGCACATTTGTCGGAACCGGCCGGATCGGATGACTATAGCATATAGCTGCCATAGGAACGATCGGTTGAAAAACTAGTCTTAAAGAGAAAAACTTTTTTGTTTTTTATGGAAACGCCTCCAAAGTCCGTATTTCTTAGTTTACTATCCCTTCCCATGATTTCACTAAGTTTGGTCGAAATCGGATGACTATAGCTTATAGCTGCCATAGGAACGATCGGTCGAAAAACTAGTTCTAGTGAGAAAAACTTTTTTGTTTTTAATGAAAACGTCCTTATCATTGGCATACACTTAATCTATATACTTTTACACAATTCTACAAAGACTGGTTGAAATCGGATGACTATAGCATATAGCTCCCATTGGAACGATCGGTCGAAAAACTAGTTCTAGTGAGAAAAACTTTTTTGTTTTTAATGAAAACGTCCTTATCATTGGCATACTCTTATTTTATATACTTTTACACAATTCTACAAAGATTGGTCGAAATCGGATGACTATAGCATATAGCTCCCATAGGAACGATCGGTCGGAAAACTAGTTCTAGTGAGAAAAATTTTTTTTTTAATGAAAACGTCCTTATTATTGTCATACACTTATTTTATTTACTTTGGACACATTTCTACAAAGTTTTATCAAAATCGGATGACTATAGCATATAGCTGCAGTATGAATAATCGGTCGAAAAAGAAGTTGAAGTGAGAAAAACTTTTTGTCTTAAATGACATCGCCTCCAAATTTCGCAATTAACAGTGTATTATGCTTTAAATTTTGGATTGGCTGGTTCAAATCCCTGCTGTGAGGTATTTAATTTTTTGTTCTTCATTTTGGCTAAGCGTAACTCGAAATGCTCTTTCATCGACAACAATAAAGTCCTGTGCAGCATGATGATGCCAAGACGAATTCAATAACCGAATTTGCTAATGTAATTAAAGCAAAGGCTCTTTTTTTACACAAGCGATAAAAAAAATAAAAAAGATGGTGTGCACCAGAACTCGAACGCACAACCCCGAGTATATGAATTAAGCATCTATAGCACAACGCCACAGAGCACTTTGGCGTTCGTTTGTAAAAAATGTGAAATACTCAAAACGATTGCACAGCTTGCTATGAAATTTCTAAATGTGTTCGGAACTAAATTCTTATTGGGATTAATATTCTTGATTTTCAAACAAAAAAATCTCTGTTAATTTGTATGCTTTGATTAGAAACGAAAAAATTAAGAATAATCATCTTGCTTGAATAATAAAAATAAAACTCTTCAAAAAAATCATCGATGATTTAAACAAATAAAAATCTACCAATAAATAGTAAATTCGATTAATATGAAAAAACCCATTCAAAATTATTATTGACGAAGAAAACAATAAAAATATATAATAATTATTATTGTAAGAGGAAAAAAAAATAAAATTCAAAAATAATTATTATGTTCTGATTTTTATATAAAAGGAGTGATTTGTTCGGTCCCTGGTTGAAAGTAAGCTTGATCTGCCTGTAAGCATATGAAGCTAATGTTCCATACATGTCATACCTCTATCTCATACCATATCTGAGATCTATTTATTAATATAGACAGACGGACTGACAGACGGACGGACAGACAGACAAGCGGACAGACTGACGGACAGACGGACATGGCTATACAATACATATTCTAAAAAAAATTATTCAATAATTTACTCTAAAAACACAACAATTTTTCGGTCGACAGTGCTATTATGGCGCGACTCATCCCCATATTGCGAAAATTTCGTTATCCGAAAAACTTTCATAACTTTGCTAATTATTGACCGATTTTAGAAAATAGGCATACGTTCTAACCGTGAAGATGTGTTGTTCTTAAACAATAAAACAAATATTGGGGGTTTCTAACCAAATAGTGTTTAAAAACGTCACCAAAGACAAAAAATGGGAAAAAAAACCAATTAAAAATGGTTTACGTAGCAAATACTCCAAGATAAGAAATGAATCCTGATCAGTCATATATAGTATCTTTAAAGACCAAAATTTCTTCTTTCCAAAACCGGTAAGAAAATAAAAATCATTTGATATATGACAAAGTTATGGGCGTATAAGTGAGTGTTTGTGCGAAAAAAGGCTTTTTTACCGTTATTCAAAATTTCGATGTGCACTAAAAAATTCTAGTATGCCACAAAAATCTACTGAACCATATCTACAACCTACGCTACGACTTATCCCAGAAGTTTTGTTTTGATTTTTTTTTGTCACACCGTGTAATAGGTCGAAACCTCACGAATCGGATGACTACTTCTTGTAGCTGCCATAGCACACTGGACGGAAAGCCCGATTTTTTGGCATAAAGTCTAATCCTGTAGGTAGAGAGTTGAAACTTCGTACAGTTCTTAGTAATAGTGTGTGTAGTAACTGTTTAAAATTTGAAACAGATTGGACCACGCCCACTCATGCCGCCCCTATAAGAAAAAGTTGTGAAATAGTCATTTTTTGATTTAAAGCTCTTTGACGCGTTTTCACCTAGACATCCAACAGGCATAACAGAAGTTTGAATTATTTGGGATCCATGAACTAAAATCTTATGTACGGTAGGGGACATTGGAAACCATGAGTACTTATTTATGTAAAATGTAAAAGTTTCTTCGCAGAACTGTTGAAATTTTACATGATGAATCGGAAATTCACAGGAAATGGCAATTAAAATTATGTGAAACCTTTCTATAATAAATAACTCACTATCCAATACTAATGTCAGAAGGATTGGATTAGAAAATGCTTTTCTCGCAGTGTTTACGTCATTCGTATTGCCAAAACCATTTTGTTTGGGCTGATCTACCAGTATTCCCATTTCAGCGCGAAGTCTCTTCTGTATATATTGTTTTACTCATCATTTCCAATTTGTTATTTTCACCACTTATTTGCCATTTTTTAAAATTCATTCTGAAGATAGTTTTAAAACAAACTCAAAGACTCGTATCCATGCATGGAGTGGACTAATACCATACTAAAGACTTCCAGGCCTTGGCATATATTTTAATGAGGATGGGTTTGTAATACTCATAAAATCTTTCGGTCCAGTTCCACAAATTGGGCATAATTGAGATGAATTGTTTGAAGTTAGAGTATTCAAGACCTTACCATCTATTAGTGTAATATACAATTCAAAACTCACAGAGATTTTCTGATTTGCAATTGAATATTCAAGCTCTGGCAAATTCTGTATTTGCGAGTCCAAGTTTTGTTTTTCCGAAAGAATGTGGTCATTTGTTTCCTTAACAAACTCGACTTTCAGGGGTCTACAAAATCGGACCGATTGAGGTGAGCTATTTATCCAAATATTTTCCCCAAAGTTTCCCATCAACTTAAGGGGTATAAGGCTTGTCACAAATAGAGCATGGTCATTGCATATGGGTTCCTCATTTGAAAATCGTTGTTTGTATAAGCTTTGTCCTGTTGATCCATCAAATCCATAACTAGCCACTAGTTTGACGCTTGTGATATTTTTATACCGCTTGATCACATCTTCTTGCATATTAAGAATACGGCTGACAGTGTGGTTTAATAAATTTTGCAAAGAAACTTCAGCTTTGGTTTCTGTCACTGATATATCATTGGGCCTGCATTCTAATTTGGCATGCTGTACCTTTTCATAAGAAGGATAAATATCACAAAAATGTTTTTTTCCCATCTCTCGTATACTATTATACTGCTTTTTAGAATAAGAATTCTCCAGTAAAAAAGCTAGAGAGTCATGTGGTGTAAGCGGAACTGGATCAGATGAAAATAATTTTCTTTTTATATAGCTGGGACTTTTTTCGTCTTGCATACATTTCCTGAGCACTATTGACGTATCCTTATCGTTGGATTTCTTTGCTGAAACTGCTGCCGCGTGTAGCAGAAGAGGTGCTGGACTATGTATTGCCAAATCGGCAGCCAATTTTCTCTTTAATCTTGAACCTGCTTCTGAATACCCTTGATGCGGACGTCCCATTTTACTTTGAACATTTGTAGCATGTCTTTGAGGACCCAGTTCAATTGACGATTCCAACGAAAGCCACTGTGAGTGCTTCATTTTAAAATTAGAAACATTTCGGCCACAATTTGGCAAGTAATTGTCAAAACTTTTGGCTTTTTGATTAATTTTGGCTCTCGTGCTTAGGTCATCATCATCCAATCCGACTTGACCGCAAATCCACTCAGATATTGCCTCTTCTGTCCTCTTGTTGCTCCATGCTTCGAGCAACTGAAAATTGCTGAAGACAAAAGTAGCTGCAATACATTCAATGTTTCGGAAAACGCGCAAATTTGCGCAATGATAATTATTATTCTCTTAAACTGTATATTTTCATTCAAAACGAGACATATTTACTTTTTGGCACAGATTGGCAGGGAACTAGTTCTACTCCACAATTCACGAACACTGGGTTAAACTTTTCAACATAAGTCGGTTTAACAACACAAGACACATAAGCAACAAATAACACAAATTAAACAATTTTTACTTGGGATTAATATTAAACATACCTTGCTCTTCATTATCCATTTTAAATATAGTTTAAAGATAATTACTGTTCAAAATTACACAGCTTGAAACTTTTAAAAACTTTCGCACGTGGCAAATGTAAACAAAGCGCTGATATAATGTTTGACTTTGACGCCCTGGTACAACACCAGGGTCGCAACTCTACTTGTTTAATTTATCGATTAAGTGTGTTTGGAATATCTATTTTCAATATATAAGATCAAAATTACAAAAGCTTTTCATGACTTTTTGGACTTTATGCCAAAAAATCGGGCTTTCCGTCCAGTGTGCATAGGAATGATTTGATTCAAATGTGTTAAAACTACGGCTCAGACGAAATTAGCTTGTTCAAAAACGACTTACCTTCTGTCATTCGAGCTATGATAAAAACATTTATAAGCAACGTAAAAATGACATAAGCCGCCTACAATCCTGGTGCACCAACTATTTGCTCAACCTTAACCACTGCCACTTTTATGGGTAACTGTATTCTCGGCGCGGACAACCTCAAGCGCATACGTGGTGTGCTCAAAGGATAAGGTGAACATTCGATTATCGATATTTTGTTTTTGCTATATTCGGACATATATATTTATCATAAGTTTGCATTAGCAGCCAATTTCGATTAGTAGTTTGTTTTTGGCAACTGAAAAGGTTAGTCACGTTTTTGTGTGCTCTTCGATTTTTGACTTAATTTTGATCAAATGCAACGTAGCATTAATATCACTCAGGAGTTGTTGAATGACGTCAACGGGGATGCGGGTTTGCTCAAACGGGTCATAACTGGTGACGAAACGTGGGTATATGGTTATGACATCGAAACCAAGGTCCTATCATCCCATTGGAATCGGCCAGATGAGACAAGACCAAAAAAAATCACGCCTTGTTCGATCAAATGTGAAGGTTTTGCTCACTGTTTCCTTTGATTACAATGGTATGGTGCATCATGAGTTCCTGCCAAGAGGTCGTACAGCTAATAACGAATACTACAAGAAAGGTATGCAACGTTTGCGTGAAGCAAAACGGCTCAAACGATCGGAGTTGTGGAAAAACAAATCCTGGATTCTGTACACGATAATGCACCAAATCGCACATCAACGCTTGTTTGTGATTTTTTGGCCAAAAACTACACCGTAATCATGCCTCAACCACCGAACTCACCAGACTGGGCTCCCTTCGACTTTTTCCTATTCCCAAAACTGAAGAGAACCTTGAAAGGAAAGGGTTTTGCCACAATTAATGAGATCAAGTCAGAATCGAAGAACGAGCTGAGTGCTTCGAGGATCAGAGGGCGATTACTTTAAAGGGGACAAAATGGATATTGTTGAATAAATAAGTACTTTTCAAAAAAATTCAAAATTCACCTTTTCCTTTGAACACACCTCGTATAAGATAGTTTTATATCAATATATGATTATTCTTTATAAGTCAATTTATTGTACTTTCAGCAATGGGCTAACATAAATTCAAATTGCTTGAAAAGTAAACATAAATTCTTAATCGTGTGCCGGTTTTAATAGTGGGTCAGCACAATCCTTCGTGAAACATTTTCGGGCACTCTGCCTAACCAAGGCCACGGTTCAATTAGCGCCAGTGTTGCCAGTTTCGCTTTTTTCCCGTCAAATCTGGCTTTTTTCAAATCCGGATTGCGCGAAAAATTTTAAAACAGCGGGCAGCGGGAATTCTGGCTTGTTGAAAAGTGATTTCGGCTTTTTTCAGCTTTATTTTAGATTTTCAGTCTTTTGAGTTAAAACTTATAAGTAACTCGATAGTTTGTCAACTGTCTCAGTCGTTTAAGGACTCCAATAGCTATCTCCAACGCTCAGCAATCTGTCATTTCTCAGTGCATGCCAAGGTTATAGATTGATTGAGAAAAATGCCGAAAGTTTTTAAACAATAATGTCGTAGAGTCTGCCCATCTATCTGATGGCTATAAATTCGCAAAAGACTTTTTCACCAGATACTGAAATCGATATAATAAGATTGTGAGAAATTTGTTGCCAAAATTTATATCAAACTAGAAGAAGCAAATCGGGAACCCCAGTTGAGCTACTGAATTGATGAGTTGAGGAATTTTACATTTTCTATAAAAATGTCAGTAGTATTGTTATGATTTATTCTTCTTATTTTCGATTTGTGGAAAATTTTAAAAATTCCTCAATTCAACAACTTCCTAGCTCAACTGGGGTGAATACCCTAATTGTATTAGGCAATATAATTGTTTTCAGGTTACCTGACCATATCACCCTTCTTCAACATTTTGGAAGATTTTCCGTAGAATATATTGGTGGGGAAAATGGAGTGTCAATGTAATGACACATTTATTGAAATGAAAGAAAAACGGCGAAGTTACGTTATAGGCCTTACCGAGGCCTACGACAAGGATGAGGGCGAGAAACTGTATCAGACAGTTGATATTTTCAATAAAATATATTTATACAATTATAATTTTACATAGATAATATGAAAAGCCATGTGCTTTTTTCAGCTTTTTCAATAGCATTTTTTCCTTCTCCGTCCCGTTAAAAACAGCTTTTTTTCTCGATAAATGTTGGCAACACTGATTAGCGGAAAATAACAATGTAATGAATCGAAGAAGTCCTTTTTTCCGAGAGGTATGCTGCCTTGAGTTATATAAAGAAATTTGCTACTGTACTTTTACTGTCCAAAGTCCTATGAATAATTTCTTAAGGATTTTCCGCCCTGAATGTTAAGATAAAGATACTTAATATCTAACCGTTGATTCCTTCTTGCTTACTTAGGCCAGCAACTTGTCAGTCGACCTTCTTTGCTGCCTTAGGAGCGATCTGTCTGCAAATGGAGTTGTACAAAAGGTGAGTAAGGAGTTGAGATTTGAATAAAAGCGAACAAAAATTTACCACTTAATTAGTTTAACGGATATTTAATGCACATCTCTGACACTTTGAACACACATTTTGTAGCATGATGTAAATGAGAAATTAGCTGATGGCACAGCCACACTTTTGTGTGTTATTTAATTCAGTAATTAATACGTTGAGTACTTACATGAAATTCTGTCCCTGAGCTCGAGGTGTTGCACATCCCACAGGAGCCACAAAACGCACCCAGTTTTTTTTTGTAATTTTCTACCAAGTCACGACAGCTATAAAAGGCCACATCACCAGGCAACTTGGCTTAGTTGTTGACGCGGCTCTTGGTGAAAATGCCGGAAACTGCAGAGGAACGAGAACAGGAGAAACCGTACAGCATACTGGCGGATCCTCAGCTTTTGACTTTGCCCGGTGGCTTGGATCAAAGGGCTAGCATAGCCTCAGCGGCTCTAAGTGATGTGCCCAGCGATGTGATTATAAAATCCAGGATAAGATATGGCAGCCCATTGTCAGCCTGTAAGGGTTTGCTGCTGGAATACTCAAAGAGTACGACTATACATGGCATACGCTATATCTTTGAAGTGCACAGGCCCATCTATGAGAAGTGTGTGAGATGTTGAATAAGTGGGTGGATGACGTTTTAATCTCTTTTCAAATTCCAGACTGTACTGGCTGGTATTCACTTGTATATCGGTATACTTTGCCATTTCTCTGATATGGGATACGTACTTGAAGTGGCAGGATTCACCGGTTATATTGGGTTTTGATGAGACCTTGGTACCGGTGCATAAGATACCTTTTCCCACAATTACCATTTGTCCCGAAATCAAGATGGAACGCACTAGTTTTGATTATACGAATGTTTCACGATTACTTTGGGAGGAATATCTACAAAATGTCAATGTATCCAGTTTGGACGATGAAGAGTTGAGTATTTGCGAAATGGATTTAGAGTGATCATTAACTAACATCTTGTCCCATATAGCTTAGCTCGTATGTCGGCCGCCATGCATATCTGTGATGCGGATGTGGTGGATCGTTTCACGCCTCTACTTTCCCGTCTAAGTCCGCCTGCTTGGGATGTGACTGAAACACTAATTGATTTGAGTATATCGAAAAATATTACTGGACCATTTTGTAAATGGAATGGACGTTTCTATTTTTGCGATAAGATCTTTGATTTTGTGGCCACCGATGAAGGCATTTGCTATCAATTCAATGGTCTAAGACCGAAGGACATATATCGTGATCCGAAGTTTATAAGCTACAATGACCCCGATGTGGTTAATTTTCAAAACTATTTCGATGTAGGTCTAAAGCCCTGGAACAACATTACGGGCAACTGGTCACTGGACACGGGCTATGTGGATCAGGGTCAGAATGCCTATCCGCAGCGTACGGTTTTTTCATCGGTGCGAAATGGTTTCTTTGCTTTTCTGCAAGGACTGGAGCATAATTTCGATTACGACTGTCGTAGTTTCAGGCAGGGCTACAAGGTGCGTGTGTAACTATTAGTAGGTGTGAGCTTAAACAAATGTACTCATCATCATCATCATCATCAGGTGTTCCTCAACTCTCCTGAGAGCGTGCCGCTCACCACGGGTAATTATATACTGGTGCCTCATGGCGATGAAGTGATGGTTAGCGTGTTGCCCCAGTATGTCATGTCTACGGATAATTTGCATGAAATTAGTCCAGAGAAGTAAGTGGCAATTTAAATACGAAATGAATTAAATACCAAACAAAAGATATTGTTTCCATAGACGACAATGCTTCTTTGATGATGAGCGTCATTTACGCTTCTTCCGTTCGTATTCGCAAAGCAATTGTCAGGTTGAATGTCTGGCTAATTATACGGTGGAAAAATGCAAATGTGCCAAGTTTTGGATGCCCAGTAAGTAACTCAACTAAGTTGAATTGATTAAGATTTAACCCCTGTTTTTTATGTACTCTGCAGAACCTTTGGATACGCCTGTATGTGGTTTAGATGACATAGCTTGTTATACTGCGGCGCAGGATGAGCTGAATGTGTTACTACAAAATAATACCATGCAACAAAGTATCGATCCCAATGCCCAGGTCAGATGTAATTGTATGCCGGCTTGTACCTCGTTGGAGTATAATTTTGAAATATCCAGAGCACGCTATGATATTATCAAAACCATTATAGCCTTTCGGGAGGAGTATGAGCATGATGAGTAAGTAAATCTTTGAAAATAAACAAAAATCTAACAAGTTTCTATCGATCTAAGTCTTCGAAATGTTAAATAGTCTAGGAGTCGGCGTAGGCATAGCATTTAAATCTATCGTTGCTCTCAAAAAAGAAATATGTTCGAAATCTACCGAAATCAAGACCATTCGTTGACAAAAGTGGAGTAATCACGCTTGGAAACTTTTTGGGGTCAATTAAAGAGCACTTAGTGCTCGTTTTCGCATCATTTTGCGAATATTTTTGGAACATCTCGGGCTCATTATACCCTTGCAGAGGGTATTATAAAATTGTCCGGATGTTTTAAACGCATAGAAAGAAGCATCTCCGACCACATAAAGTATATATATATTCTTGATCAGCATGACGAGCTGAGTCGATTTCGCCCCGTCCCTCCGTTTGTCTGTTTCTATGCTATCTCCTCCGTCAGTTTGAAAGCTATCTTCACCAAACTTCGCACGAAGTCTTTTAGTACTTATACGCTGCACATTTGTCGAAACCGGCCGGATCGGATGACTATAGCATATAGCTGTCATAGGAACGATAGGTCAAAAAACAATTTAAGTGAGAAAAAATATTTTGTTTTCAATGTAAATGCCTCCAAACTTCGTATTTCTTAGTTTGATATGCTTTTCCATGAATTCGCCAAGTTTGGTCGAAATCGGACATCTACATAGTATAGCTGACATAGAAATGTACAGTCTGAAAAGAAGTTAAAAACATTAAAAGCAGAACAAAATTCTTAAAAAAATTGATTTTTGACACCGTTTTTCTTGATTTAAGAGCTTCAATACTTGAAACAAGAACAAAACATTTTGAGTTGAGTAGGACTTACCATTTAAGAGTTTCAAGGTATATTCTGACCGCTTGCGCAACATGTGGCCGAGCGTTCTGACCGCTTTTGCTGCAATGCTCGGCCCAAATGCATAAATTGAGTTCGGTAGAGTTTCCCTGTAATGGTTACACCCGGCTCACCATACATAATTGGTCACACCAAATACAGAGCATGACCTTACCATTATACATTCATCTTTGGCGTCGATTTTGTAGAATGGTCGAGCGGGCCATATCAAAATCAAAATCGAATATTTTTCACACTCAAGCTATATCGATCTAGACCAGTGGTGCCCAAAATGTCACAAACCTATCGCACGGGATAGGAACTCATAGTTCTGACGGCGTCGCAGCCGAGACACGCATTGAGAGAGAACACGTGTGTTCTATAATTGCACGCTCGGCGGCTTGCTCTCTCACGACGCGTGCTTAGGGCTTTTCGTTCTCTCTCGTTTGCTTGTTGCTTAAGACCCTGACGGACTCACGACTTAACGAGAAGTTTTATACAAAAATTGAATGAAGAAGAAGCACGCGTAACATTTTTTTTTTGCACTTTACATTTTCCCCGCTGGAGTGAAAAAGTATTTTTGCACTTAACAGCGCTTAACATCACATACGTGGACTCTATGTTAATAGGCAGTGGGTCTTATGTTGCGTTGACCAGCTGGTGCAATATTGTTGCCATCGATCAGCTGGACTTAGCTAAAATAAAATAAGATTTTAATTGTGAAAATATGGCAGAAAAAACCAAGCAAAAGTTCCGATTGGAATTGTTTTCGCATGAAGACAAGGTGGCGAAGATTTTGGCGGTGAGAGGACCGTGATGCTATTTGGGATTTAAGCCACCCCAAGCATTCAGACTTAAATTTTGTTAACAAGGCATGGATTGAGTTGCCCTAACTTGTTCAAAATGATAAACTGATTATAATTTCTACCAATATATGACAGTTGCTGATCGCCGAACTGGATTTAAGGCTTTGCGGGAGAGCTATTGCTATCATGGCAGAAGCACAATCGTAAAGCACTTGTCATCAAAACAAACCACAGCAGATTGAGTTGTGTGACCCACCACCAGCTAATTTAAAAATGCCATGAACCTGAAACAACGCGATGCATTGGTGTAATTTTTATACCCTTGCAGAGGGTATTATAAAATTGTGCGGATGTTTGTAAAGCATAGAAAGAAGCATTTCCGACTACATAAAGTATAAATATTCTTGATCAGCATGACGAGCTGAGTTGATTTAGCCTTGTCCGTCTGTTTCTATGCTATTTCCTCCGTCAGTTTTAAAGCTATCCTCACCAAACTTTGCATGGTGTCTTTTGGTACAAATACGCTGCACATTTGTCGGAACCGGCCGGATCGGATGACTATAGCATGTTTTTTATACAAACAATTTTTACCATTGAACCGCGGGAGTCCCCCGCGATCTGAAGACGTCATAGTTCTTGTAAATTCGCGGTCCATCGAGGATATTTTTTTCAGAATTTTTGGTGAGGGGTAGCTCTACTAAACAATTACCAAACTTTTTTGTTTTCAATGGAATCTGCAAGGGTATACAAAACTTCGGCCGAGCCGAAGTTAACACGTTCCAGGTTGACGCAATACGTCGTGAGTCCGTATCAAGCGCAAAGCTTGATTGTGTGAGCTTGGGCACCACGGATCTAGATATAAGTTCTTTACTTTAAGATTGCAAAATTGTTGATATACGAAACTTTTTTATTTTATTTTTTCAGTTCGGTTGGCTCTCGTCTTTCCGTGTACTTCAAGGAACATCAATTTACGGCCATCAAACGTACCATTTTATTTGGCGTTTCCACTTTGATATCAAATTGTGGCGGCATTTGTGGCCTATTTATGGGAATTTCCTGCTTAAGTTTCCTGGAGCTGCTTTACTTCTTCTGCATGCGTATTTGTGGCAGTTGTCGCGATCGACGCAAGCACAAGAATCAACCAATATATTCAGAAGATGAAATGGAGAATTAACCAATGACCCAATGGTAACAAAAAGGATTTTACTAAATAGCGAAATATTGTCATTGTTTTTAAATAAAATATAAGTGTCATTTAATTTAGAAATTGGATGCACCGCCTACCCTGTACTCTGTATTTTGCGCGTTTTCATTCAAAGTCCAAAATTTTAAATACTCTTGATCTTTGTCTGTTATAAAATTACAAAATTTGTGGGTAAATATTATAGTCTGTGAGATGTATCGATAGCTAAAAGAAGTACACTCAGAAAAAAGTAGAACGAATAATTTAAGTAAAAACGCTCCTGAAGAAATATTGATTTATATTCTTGAATTTTTAAGAATTTCGCGCTTGAAATCGAGCAGAATTCGTTCTGTTTGATGTTTTTAGGCGAGGAGGGTGAGGAAAAGAAACTGAGACAGGAAAGCAAGAACATTTGAGAGAATAACGATAAACCCGCTTTCACTGCATCGTTTTTTTTTTTTTTTGTGAGAGGGGTGTGTGGGGAAACAATCGAGTAAAGAGCGCTCCCCGTCAGTTTATAATATAAATTTGGACGATGCTCAATGTATTCTACATGTGGTGCTGTTGTCTAAGCGGTGGTGTCTGTGAGTGCACTCTTTCAAGGTCCCGAGTGCGAGTCGCAGTAAAGGTAAGTAAAAAATAAAATAAAAATTTAAAAATAATTTACAATAAATGGAATGGGGTGTGGTGGTGGGTTGCAGTGGTTGGTACCAACCCCTCACAGGCCACACCCAAAATTCCCGGGCAACCCCTACACCTCCGAAATCACCCTAAATTTCACTCCCCCTTCTTTTTTTACACAAAAATTTTAGTACCCGATTTGGATCAAGAATTGCAGCTTTTGGATTAAGAAAAACGGGATCAAACATTTATAATTGGATCAAGAATTTCGTTCTTGGATCGAGAATTTCCACTCTTATCGAACTATTGAGTACGAAATTCTAGATCCAAGTAGGACATTCTATATTTTTTTTCTGAGTGTAGTCGAATATTATTCGATATTACAAGTACATTTTTCAGATGAACTTTTAAATAGATCTGTAAGTGCTTATCGCTGGTCCAAGAATCACTTTTTTAATTACAAACAACAACAGCGCCTGCTGGGCGCACATACTGACGGCGAAACAGGTGGAGTGTGACAAACTCACATTTCGTATCCACCGCTCTTCTAAGCTTCTTCTAAGTTAAGAAGTGAAATTTAGATACCTTAAAATATAAAATACTAAGCTGAACTAAAATCGCGCACTTCATTTGAAGAACCAGATGCCAAAATATTTCAAATAAGATTTAATATTATAATTATAACATTTTTTAGCAGATTTCAATACCGTCTTAGAGCTTGATGACTAAAATTTTTAAGCAGAAATGAATCTCAAAGCTTTTAAACAAATCTTGGTAAGAGGTAATTCAGCTAAAAGAGACTCTGTACATCAATTAGGCTGCTTAGCTTTGTGGTCGATACTTCTGAGACTACTAACTATCTTACTAAACTGTTTTTTACATCGAAATTAAAACTAGAATCGAATCACTTAAATTTGAATCTCCAAGTCATTCCAAGAAATAAAACCAATTACTTACTTAGCTCTTAACACTCGTACATACGTACTAGTTGTTGCACCTTAATTGATTACAAATTAAAAATGCATTTTAATTAGTTCATTGCAATTGATTAGCTCTAATTAAATGATAGTCACACCTTGGTAAGCTCTTATAAATGTGTTGAACTAAAGAAATGAGGCAACCGCATTCCGAGAATGCTTTATGTTAATCTGTTAGCACAAATGTCACTTCTAATGACTTTTGTCACTAGTAACAAATCATAAAAAAATATTAATAAGGCACAACAATTCTCTTTGATCTGGACGTCGTGTGGCTGTCAGAAAGGGGGCTGCAAATGAAATTTATGTGACAAAAATATTTTGCCATCATGAAAAATCACTCAGAAATTGTTTATAGAGGTTAAGTCTCTAAATATCTATGTCACACCATTTGTTAGGAAAATATGATGAAAATTTTTATTTCCAGAACCTTTCTGTATCAAAAAAAATTATCATGGCTATGGCTGACAAATTGTTGGCACAGCTGTTTGTGTTCGTAATAAGCGGGCGGATTTTAGTTAATGACCCTCAACCGATTCACTTAAGTTGTTTATGACTTTTGTGTGACGAAAATAAATTCCAAAGGGGAAATAGCGGAAAAATTCATAGTATTATGTTTGCATAAATCACAACAAAATATGTACGTATGCACAGTTTTAGCTCATAAATTGTAATATGTATTTCACCCACATTTTTAAAGTAAAAGTGAACGAATAGGAAATGCTCTGCGAATTCTAAAAACTTAAAAAAACACCAGAAAACATGATTTTTTTCGAATCTGATAGGATTTTGAGAATGTATATTTATCTTTACGGAGAATAGCCAAAGTGCTTGTTAGCTGTCTCCAGGTAAAAGATTGATAAAAAAGAATTGATTCTCCGCTTAGCTTAAGGGGGGAAAACACTTTGCGGAAAAAAAATTTTTCTTTTTTTTTGCATATTTTTGTAGCTTGGATAGAAGATATGGGCCTTTTTGTGACACAAGGTGACCCAAATGTCCTAGCAACTGCAAACTTTAAACGCGTTTATCTCGAAACCACGTTTTTCAAACTGGTGGCCACGATTCAGAGGAAACCAGTGGACCGATTTTACTCCGGAAGGGCTTATACGACGCAAAATTGTCGTCGCAATCGTTCGGCCCTCCAACTTTTGGATACATATATTTTAAGAGTACTTTTTTTACACTTTTTTGTTTTCAAATGTCCGCCATTTTGTCAAAAAATTTTCAATTTTTTTTCGGAGGGCCGAACGATAGCCGCATTAGTTCTAAACATAACCGCATTTTTCTTTTTTTTTTCAGATCATCCCAAGTGCTGCAACCATGGTCACCATTTGGGCACCTTTTTTTATTCATCATTTTTCGGAGGCCGATAACTTTCTGAACGGCCCTCATATTGACAACAAAAAAAATTTTGTATTTTCCTTTCATTCATTAACTATTTAATAAAAAAAACAAAAATAAAATATCTCATACTTTTTTTTCTGGAATTTTTTTAAAAACCATCTACTTTTGCTCATCGCAAAGTGTGTTCCCCCCTTAAGGGTGTGTTCCCCCCTTAAGTAAGTAGTAATTTGCAAACGGCTGGATAGTGTGACTGCGGCTAAAGCTCACTGATGAAATGCAGCCGGGGGGACGTCGAAACAGTCTGTCTGAGTAAACCTCATGTACAAAAATCTTTGTTGTGATCTGTTGTTTATATTCAATCCTTGACCTAGAGACGGCTAGCAAGCACTTTGCCTAATATCAAAATATGTCGCTAAGGCCCATATACATTTACGGAGAATATTTTAATATTTCATCAGTTTACTAATTCAAATTTTGCATATCGGTAACAATAAGAAGCCTGTCGATAAGCCAATGCAGCTGCTGATAGCAGTGTCACTTGAAAAGGGCGTACTATTTCCACCATACATGCTCCTCTATCATGATACGCCAAGTTAGCTATCATGATACCGTATCAGTAGAGATCAGCAAGAAGATCATTGAAAATGTATGATTGATCAGTGAGCAAGTTCTTCTGCTGAACTCACCCAATGTTACATGATGTTAATCAGTTCAGTTTCGCTTTCAGTTACGCTTAAATTGAGTTACTTTTTACAATACAATCATGACAATTATTCGATTGGTCAGAGGGTTGGTCAGGGTTTTTCAATATCGACAAAAATACACAGGGACGGAAGCTGACTTCGGCACTGCCGAAGTTTATTTTTTATTTCTATAGTCGTCCGATCCGATCGGTTTTCATACTTGTGCAGCGTATTTGTACTGCAAGAGGAAAGTTTCGTAAAGATAGCTTTCAAACTGACGGAGGAAATCGCATAGAAACAGACGAACAGACGGACATGGCTAAATCAACTCAGCTCGTCATGCTGATCAAGAATATATATACTTTATATGGTCGGAAATGCTTCCTTCTATGCGTTACAAACATGCGGACAATTTTAATATACCCTCTTCAAGGGTATAAAAACCAAAAAGAATTTAATGCCACAGTCAAACTTCCATCCATTCATATTATTGAATTGTGAGAACGCACCTAAAGAACCGACATAGAACAGCATACCCTAGCTATTTAAATAGCGATAGAGGGTTAGCAATTCCCATTGGTTACTAATCTGTATTGGTTTCTTAAAAAGGGGGAACGAAATGTAACTGCCCAGTGGACCAGAGAACGATAGTAAAACAAAACTATCGTTTAATGTTCGTAAACGGACTAACAAACGAGACAAATCTGCGACAAAAGTTTCGCCAAACTATCATAAGCGGGCTTAAAAACGAGTGATATGCGGGTGAAAAAGAATACACAAAAATGAAGAGGACAAAGAAGGGCGGAAAGTAGCTAGTAACGACGAAAGTCCCGCCAAACTATCATTAGCGGGCTTAAAAACGAGTGATATGCGGAAGAAACATCAAAGCAGGCAACAGCAGAACATTTTTTTCCGATTTTGTCTCTCTGCAGTGCGTTTTGCAGCAAGCAAAATGACAAAAGTTTTCGGTAAGTGCGATTTGTTGTTGCACGCGGTGCGCTTATCAGAAAGGACCATAAAGATATCGCAAAGGCTCGCAAACGAATCGTTTGCAGCTATCGATACGAACTTTCACACCACAAACTGAGCGCCAGTGTTCATTTCGTATCTGTTTGCGATAGTTTTACGTTTTGTTTCGCGTTCCGTTTGCAATATCATACGTGCACTGGTGGTGGAATGTAACCGTGAACATTTCCTCAAAGTGATTTAGATTTCGTTTAAGATTCGTTTAAGCAAATCTTAATCAGTTGACGGAACGACACTTTTTGCGCAATGATTTGATTTAAATTTCGTAAACAGCTGGGAGTGTGACCGTAAAGCTGGTTGACCATTGTCGCGAAAGCAACACCTGCTTAAAAAGTGAGAAAAATATTCTTGTAAGCTTTTTAATAATAGTTTATTAACAGACTATGTAGTTTGAGTATGAACGCAATTTAACAAAGGTTAATTTAAGTAATTATAATTTTGTTTACGGGGAATTGAAGTTACCTATGCAATTTGCCAGATCTCAAGTGGATGAGGCAGGATGAAATTGAGGAAGAATTTGTGGCGTACAACATTCTAGGAGAGCTGTGCAAGTATGGAATCATCTGATAAAGATATATCAATTTTAACGGTTTGCTGTAAGAGCACCCTTATTTTTAGTAAAAGAGCTCTTATTTTTATCTGCCGCAGGCGTTTCATATTTATACGACACATCTTCTAAAATGCGTTTTAAGTAAAAGCATCAGATGTAATTTGCCCGGAAATCGAGTTTATTCAGAATTTTGGTGAAATCAAAGTAAATTAACAATAAATTGTCACTTGCAAGTCGTTTAACGGATCAGGATAAAGGCATGATTAATTCATTCAAACAATAAATTGCATTTATTGCCTAAAATCAAAACTTTCTCATCTAAACAATCGTCTAATTATACAGAAAGCGACGAATTCAGCATCGCTCTATGGTTTTTTTAGAAATTTTTTGGCATAAATTCAAATTTTTTTATTGTTTCGATTTGAAATATTTTTTTTTTATCATCTACATATTCAAATTAAAAGAAATCATCAACGGTTTTGCATGGAGCTGCCACCTTTTTTTTTGTCGGGCCATCCAAAACAGCTGATTTTTCGAAGCGCGCGTCATTGACAAATCAGCTGAAAATATTGTCTGTGTGTACTTGGGCATACTTCAACAAATAAAAGCTAAACAAAAAGTGTAAATATGGAAAACGCAAGTCCAGGTATTTAAAAATCTAGTATAATAAAGGTTTTGTTATTGTTGAGTGGTTTTGTCATTGTTATTTTAATGTGTTGTTATATGTTTTGTTAAAATAACTCCTAATTAATTTTCTTGTGTTTCGTGAACTGGAACTTCTGTATGGCAAAGAGTTGCAAAAAGGTTTAAATGCAATCTTGTTAAGGCAAGTAAGCTAATTTCAATGTCATTAACATTTCCTGCTCATATTTGTTCCATTTAACAAAAATTTGCTTTATTGCAGCTAAGATCGTGTTTAGCCATTCTGAGCTAATTGATGTTTGGAGCAACAACAAATCAGTAGAAGCAATTGCTTAGGTTATATTAGACAAATTATCTCAAAAACATTTAAACGAAAGAGTTAATAAAAAAAAAAATTGGCCAAGTTGCAATAGAAATTCGATAAGATTCAATATTAAGCATGAAAAATGGGTTAATTCAAGTCTTGTTATCGAAATTGAAGAATATACTAAGAGCGAAAATAAAGCTGGTCGACCAAAAATGTAAAAAAAAACATTTATTGCGTATCATAAACAATATTCTTGGTATCCTATGTCTCCTACTGTACATAAGGTGTTGGTGCATGGACACCAAATAATAAAAACTTCAATAGTTCCAGTAGGTTGCCTTGGTGAGCATGCTTCGGAGTCTCGGAACAAAGTTTATAAAAGCGACAGAAGATCTCATGCGAGAAAATGCAGTCGATTAGACAACATTACAGATGTATTTAATAGAGCCATGGATAGTTCGGATCCCCTTTTATCAACTTTTTGCCTAAAAGAACCACAAAAAAACAATAAAATAAAAAAATTACCAACGGAAGTTATAGAATTACTACAATCACCCCAAAATACATACTGCTGCGGAAATAAATAATAATGTTGAGGACTCAGGACAGGACTCTTCGGACGAAGAAACTGATGAGCAGGATAACCTTGGTCTAGACGAAATTGTTTTAGAATAAGAATAAATAGTATGAAAAATATAAAAACAATTTATAATAAATACGCAAACCAATCCAAATTAGAATTTCTGTGTTCAAATTAAATTTCAGCTCAATACCTAAAAAAAAAGAATTTATTCCAAAAATCTATTAAATATTTTATATGGTGACTATAAGATATAGTGGTCCAAATCAAGCGAAACTTGGTAAGTAGTTTAATGAGCTTAAAAAACGAGATCGTACCAAATTTGAATCCAATATCTCCATAATTGTAATTTATGCCCAAAAAAAAGCACAAAAAAACCACAGTGCATCGTCTTGCAACCAACTCGCTGCTTTAGATCCACTTCCATTAGAAAAATTATAATTAAGCGAGATTTTAAAAGCTTTTACTACATGATCAAAAGGGTGATAAAAGGATATAATATTTTTGGTGACTCGATATCGTTACTATACTTCTTAGTTACAGAGAAACAATGCTTTTATTTTTTCAAGTTATCTTTTATGATGATCCGATTTACAAGTCTCAGAATTTAAATAAGTTCTAAGCCAGAAATTTGGTGTATGGGCTGAAAATTCGAAGTTTTCCCAACGTAATATCAATTTGCAGCCAGTTGGAACTTGCTTATAAACGCTTTCATAAGAATCATATTCTAACAATGCAAAGGATCCGGACGAAGCCTGGTATTCAGCTAAGTTCTAATAAATATTGTGCACTTAAATAAATTTCCGATGATGTCAGCAACTATTTAAATTTTTTGCTAACACCACGGCAAATGTAATAGAGAACTCGGAAAATTTTAGGTCTTAGAAGCAAAAGTTAGTTGTGCACAATACTCAGTTGACCTTTAAACAATGTCACATGATGTTGATCCGTTCAGTTTCGCTTTCAGTTACGCTGGAATTGAATTCTTTTTTTACAATCTCGTCAAATAGATTGGTCACACTTACGACTTGATTTTTCAATATCGACCAAAAATAAATAAAAGGCAAAGGCTTCTGATATTATTCTTACATTTTTTCCGACTATTGGGTACATCATGAAGATCGTCGTATTGTTAGTGCTTGCAACCATGCTACACCAAGCCTATTCGCAGGCATGCTGCTTGGCTAATAGCCCGAGATGTCTGGAGTGCCAAAGAAAATGGGGTCGTAATCTCGGCTAATTTTCTTAAAAAACGCAACAGAATAAATATTTTTATTTTGTAATACTAATAAAATTCCAAATTTGTATGAAACAATTAAAAAGAACAGTATGCTAAAGTCAAACTACCATCCATTTAATTGACTAACGAATTTTGTGTGAACGCTCCTAGAGAACCAACAGCATGTCCTTACACAGAAAGAAAATAGATCCAAAAAAGATCCATTTGGACTGGATTTAATCATCGAATGGAAGATCATTTTTCATATCCCGTTGGATGATTAAAATAATATTAATGACATACCCTGTCCAAATGGATACGGGAATTCATCCAATGGATATTTTTTAATATACTATATTTCTCTGAAATCAGGGCTTTAATCCTCCTAAACATCGGGAGGGGTTCTCTCCGGGGTCCGAAGCCGCGATACTTCTTGGGTTTGGGTTCACGAAGCGGGCTTAGCGACCTTCAGGTTCGAACCAGAGTTCAGTGATACATTGTTTCGCTACATGCTTTTAAATTGAAAGAAAATTAAACAAGAAGTTATACAGCTGTGCGAATATTGAGAGAAGAGCAAAACGAGAAGTGGTCTTGGCTTATCGGATATATTAGCAATCCATTAAAAAACTATATTGGCGCCAATATTAAACTGGAATTAATCGCCGCTAAATCGGACATTTTTCCCATATTGGTCACAGTTTTTATAAATGACTTTTATACGATACTAGCTGAATACCCGTCGTCGCCCGGGTTCGTATGATTCTAAAAAGAGCGATTATATTCAATCTAGTGCAGGCTGCATGTCGGTATAAACATTTTGGACCGTTCGATCTTTTTCTCTATATAAACGTCTTCATGATAGTCTAAAATCAAGAATATTTTGAAAATTTCGTGACTTTTTTTGACTTTTTTTGGTTAATACTTCCTATTTACCCGTCTACAATTGCCGTCTATCAAATCTTCACAAAATCCAGGCTTAAATCAAAAATTTGCAAATTTCGCAATATTTTGGACCGTGTAATCTATAGCTTCCATTTACCAACGAAGCACTAAGCGCTTTCATAAATACTGAAAAGGTTGCAAATTTCGCGATTTTTGGACCTTAGAAACCTTCGCGGGCAAGCGTTACCCAAAGTTTTATGGCAATCGGATGAACGGTATAGTTTTAAAAATTTCGAGGTTTTATGACCATTTCCGGCCCATTTCTTCAATTTAGATACCTTCGCGGGCAAGCGAACAACCATTCCTCAAAGCTTTATCAAAATCGAACATTTGGCAAATTTTGCGGCTCTAGGACCATTTTCCGCCCATTTCTCTACTTGGAAACCTTTCCGGGCAATCGTCGAACCACTATCCAAAGATTTACCGAAAAAGCAAATTTATTAATTTTCGCGGTTTTTGGACAATTTTCTGCCAATTTCTTTAACTTAGAAACCCTTCCGAGCAAGCGTTTAAATTCATTCCCCAAAGTTTGATTGCAATCGAATGACGGTTATAATTTGCGAATTTCGCGATTTTTGGACCTTAGGAACCTCCGCTGCCAAGCGTCTAACCATTTACCAAAATTTCATCGCAATCGGATGAACGGTATAGTTTTTGAATTATCGCTGTTTTTGGACTATTTCCGCCCATTTTCTTGAAATCATTTCTTTGAAATCCTCCAAAGTTTTATAACAAACGAACATTTTGCAAATTTCGCGGTTTCTTCTACTTGGAAACCTTCCTGGGCAAGCGTCGATCAATTTCCCAAAGTTTTTGCGAAAACTTAAATTTTGCAATTTTCGCGGTTTTTAGACCTTTTTTCAACTTAGAAACCTTTCCGGGCAAGCGTTCAACCATTCCCACATTTTCATTGCAATCGGATGAACGGTATAATTTTGCAAATTTCGCGGTTTTTGGACCATTTCACAGACATTAGACATAGCCTATGACACTTTCCTGATCGACATGAACTTACTGTGAAAAATTCGTGAAGATCGGTTCAGCGGTTTAGACGCCCATGAGGGACAAACATACAAACATACTTTCACTTTTATATAGATGTTTAGATGATTAGATGTATAGATATTCATCCGATTTTCATTGAAAACCAAAACCTTTTTCTTACTAAGAACATTTTTAATTTTCATTTTTTAGTATTAGTGCAGAAATATGTACAAAGCCCCTGGAAGGTAATAAGGTAAAAATAATACTAAAAATTTAATCAAATTTCTAATAAAACTTTTACACTTCCTTGTATTGCTGATTGGCAAAAATTTGTTTTCGATATTTTTTCAAATTTTTATATTTCAGGCCTGATTCCCGTATTTCGATTTCGATCAAAACATGCGGAATTGCGAATTGGTAGCTGTTCCCGTTTCCGAAAAACTCGGTTTCAAAAGTTTTGCCTAAGAGTCAGTGGAATGAAAAGTAAATGCCAATTTTCTTGGCAACTGTGATTCTTTGCCTCTTGCAAGTATTTTTATTTTAACATGTAATATTGTGAAGATTGTGAAGATTTTCGAAGTATCTATAGATAAATAAAGCCTTCAATTTGATTTAATGAATCATTTTCATTTCAAATTTGTACCTCAGAAATTTTTCAAGTTAAGAAAAAGAAAACAGATCGAAATGAAACCGAGCTGTTCGCAATTCCGAATCAGCGCATGCGCAGTGCTGATCGAAATTGTCCAGCGCTGCCTTTATGGCTGAATTAAATTTCGATAAGGATTCAAACTTTCATTCATTCGAAATGCCTACACATTCAGCTAACTCACGAACTTTTAATCGCCGGTCACTCAATACACATTTTTTAATTTTGGCCACCATTTCTGAAGTGGTCACCTCATTTGGACGCCCATTACGATGTTCATCTTCGCCGCTCAAACGACCTCGCTTAAACTCAGCCACCCAATATTCTATTGTTGTAATCGAGGGAGCAGAATTTCGTAAGGTAGAATCCAGCTCCTTTTTAATATTGGTTGGACTAAGACCCTTTATATGAAAGTATTGTATCACATAACCAACTTTGTCTATGTTTGCATATCAATAACAAGCGTTCTTTATTAAAATTGACCAAAAAAAAACTGTGCAAGGTAAAGGCACCAAACTTCAAACTTAAGCTTTTAATAGTTGGCACTTCCCCTTTTTAAATTTTTTGGGAACATTTTCCAACACTACTGTGCTAGGTCGGCCATTTCTGGGACGGCCCTCGTACTTCATTCAAATAAGACAGCTTTTCATAAGCATTCAGAATTCAAAGCAATTCAAAAGTGTTTCTTTTCATGCGAAGTTCGACATTAAAATTGATTTTCGTGCGATCTGGATATGAGCCTAAGGTAAGATTCAGAAGTTTTAGAAAACACGACCAGTAAGGCTGTATTTTTGTTCAACTTCTAACAGTAACAGTGGCTATTAAATGAAAAAAGATCCCCCTCATTAATTTAAAATGTGTTTTCCATAACAAAACCATAAATCAAATTACCCAAACACTTTGTATTTCATTTAGTAATAACCAACAACAAAAACATATATTTGTAAACCCCCTCCTAAAAACAAAATTCCCTAGCGATTTTCCCCAAACGTAAACCTCATAAATAAATCCCACCAAAATACAACGTACTTAGCATTAACATTTATATTTATGTATCGATATACGAGCATTTCGGGCCAGAATGAAATAATGTGTACGAAAACACAAATTAGAAAAACAAATAAATAAAATTCTTAAGCTGCCTGACTGAGTGTGTCGCTGTGCCACCCCAAACCCATTTCTCGCCAGCATTTTAAAAAGTATTTTCAAATTAATTTTTATTAGCCGACGGCTAATAAACAAAAATAAAGCTTTCCCCGCGTTGTGTCTGTCTTAAGAGCAAATATAAATCTAGAATATATTTTTATTAGCTTGTCGCGACATTTTTCAAGGCACATGTTTTTTTTCCCACTATTTAACCACTTCACTTAAGAAAAAATCGTTCTACTCTATTCGTGTGTCTTTCAATTTAATTTATTAATCGTGCGTGTTCCCGCAGAAAACATTTTGTGGGTGGGTGATGGCCAAACGGCTCACTTGAGATCTGTCGTCTGGGTTGAGAAGGAATTTAACGAAATTAACATTTTTCTGTTTTCGGTGATGGAGGTGGTGGATTGCTCAATGAGGCTACAGCACAAATTGAGATGCGGCACCCACACACAGTACAGTTAGAGGCGGTGAATCATGAAAGTGAAGCCATTCAGTATGGAATTTCTTAATGGCTAATGGGAAATTGTTGATTAGGCTACACTGGACAAAAAATCCTAAAATTGGTTAGGAAATTTTAAGGATTTGAGTTTAAATAGGCTTGAAGTATGTAAAAAGAGACCTTGACGTCTCACAAATGGCAAGCGATAAATTCGATCAAATAAAGTAAGGACTAAAAATGCTCTAAAAGTTCTTAAAATGAGCACAACACTGCATTGAGGCCGAATTCCAAGTTTCGGCTTCGCTTTCACTATCGAGTTCTATTATAAAGCAGTGTTCCCCTGCTGTGCCCCGGGGGGCCGAACACACTCGATAATTCACACCGAATGCTTGCCGAAGTAATGCATCAGTGAGTGTTAGAGAGAGACAGAGAACCTCTCTTCTTGGGGAACCTTGTTATAAAGCTATGAAAGATAGAGAGTCAGCTTGTTGTGTCGTCAACGTTTCACTCAGAAATTAGTCAGCTGTTTGCTCTCTGACTTATTGTTCGAAAATGTCTATCTCGCTCTTGCCTCCGTGTTTTTCTATGTCGAATAAAATTTTGTTTACACGCCACTTTAGTTAATTCCTCCATAGTTCATCATCAGATCCGACTTGTACAGCAAATGTTCAGCCCTCTTTAATGCAATTACAAAAATAAATACTTTAATCTCCCAGTAGCTCTTTTTTTTCAGAGTGCTTTGTAGCCTTCAGAATGCATTCCACTTTCAATAATAATTTGCAAATTCATTGAACAGTCAAAGTGTGCCCCGCCAATCCGACATTGTGGCATACTTTTCATTAATCGATGCCAATAATGTACGTAATTACTACGATACACAAAACCCACAGCCAATCCCAAATTAAAAGCTAGGTAGAAAAAACGGATAATTAATTGTGACACAATTTTTATGGCATTGCTGCGTGTTGACAGATTTATGTTTGTTTTCGAAACAATATTTGTACGTTTATTTATTTAACGTTTGCATAACAAATGTTTGATATAAATATATACACACAAACATATATTCTACTTAATGCTTAAATTACGTCATGTCATGACACCGAGGCTTGTTTTAAAGCCATAAATTATAGTCAAACGCAAATTTGAATTATGAAAGACCTCGCCTTAGACCGTAAAAAAAATTCGATAAGCTAATTAAGTTTGAGTGAAAAAGTTGCAGCTGATTTTGCATAGTGCATTCTTTGAAATTTAGTTTTCAGAGTAATTTGTATAAATCTTAATTACCCCCCACCTTATAAGCCATAAGAATTTGCATGTAAAACAAAAACCTTAACATTTTAATAATTTAATGCGCATTTTATTTACACCGCAGTCCATTTATATGTGTCAAACATGTGCATAAATCAGTTTGACAGTTAAGCGCTGCTGTTAGGAGGGAACCAGGGAGCCAAAGGAGAGACTAAATAAGTAATTGCAGGTACAAGTTGGGGAATGATCTACCAAGTGATGACCTGGGAAAAACTATCAATATGATTATATTTATTTGTAGTTATTAGTAATTAAATATTATCCAGTATTCGGTAGAAGATGCAATTTTATAATATTCATTGCAGCCATCTTACGAAAAATGACGAAATAGTCGAAAGCTATAATTGCATCTTAATTTTCTAAATTTTACAATTTTATTAATATTAATGGTAGTCGCCCTATTTTAAGAACCCCAGCTATGAATTTTTTTCTTAAGGCCCTCTTCTGGTCTAGACGACTGAGTTTACGTTTTTTAAAATTGTGGAAAGAAATCGGGAAAAGATTTTGTAATTCTCTTTTTGTATTTGGTTGCTCAATTCATTAAAAACAATACAATATTAAAAATGTGTGAATGCGAGGGCTGCTCAAAAAGTTTTCAGCCTCCAAAACAGGGTCTCCTAAAAAAAGGTGTGTTGATGGTTCACACCTTTCCGGGAGTCCCCTTTATCAGAAAGCAAAACGGAAAAAGAAACTGTTAAGTATAAATGTTTCCAAATGGCCATTTAAAATGAGAAATCGATTTTGACCATTTTTGCAATCAGTGAACAGAAAAAATTGAAAAAAAGTTTTTTTTTTCAATTATTGAGGATTGAACATTAGCCGCGTCAATTCTGCGTCCAATAAGCCTACATTATCAAAATCGGTCATGAACTTAAGAAAAGGTATGGTCATTTTCAAAAACGTGGTTTCAAGAAAAATAAGGTCAAGTTTCTTGTCGCATGGAATTTAGCTCACCTTAGGTTACTCAAATGGCTAGATCGCCGAAAGTATTGCAATTTTGAAAAATCTTTTTGGAGATGCAATATTTTTGACTATTCCGACTCAAAATCAAATGAAAACAAGTAAGATAGCTGAAATCGAGTGCCACGACTACAAAATACCCTGTTCCCTTTTTTAGTTCAATGTGTTTTTAACTACACACACACACACTCACACATACACACACTTCCAACATACACACAAACGAATGCGCGTAAAAATACGCGCAAAAAACGACAATGCAAGACCCCCTCTCTCCCACAAGCAAAATTGATTCGTATGTTATATACGGTGTTTTTTGTCCGATCTTATTGATCTTTTTAGAATAGATAGATATTGGGCCTTACATGATATATATAAAGTATCGAGGGTCTAACTTAAAAAATGTGCGCTTAAAAAGGAGGGGGGGAGTAATTTTTCAAATCTGAAACAATCTCGATTTTAATCTGAAATACACCTACCTACATGTAAAAATTTGTGGCTCTATCTCTTATAGTCTCTGAGATCGACGCATTCATGCGGACAGACGGACGGACAGACGGACAGACAGACGGACGGACATGGCTAAATCGACTCGGCTGTTAATGCTGATCAAAAATATATATACTTTAAAGGGTCGCAAATGTTTCCTTCTACCTGTTACATACTTTTGCACAATTTCATGATCCCCCTTTTCCCATTTGGATTACTATATTATCTGGAGTAAATATGCAGTAACATCTGGAATTCCCTGCTTTTTCAAATTTCCAACAATTTAAATAGCACAAATGCCGAACACAAATGCCAAATGAACTTACTTTGTGTTGAATTCAAAACAAAAGTGAAATGAAAAAATTCATAAAATTAACTTTAATGAATCAATGTCAGTCGAATTTAAATACTTTAGATAGATATTTGTTTTAGATATTTTTCTGTTTGAAGTCACTCAAACTCTCAAACTTTTCCTCTTTAAAGACGAGAGCTTATGTTATATTCGGCCTTGATCGACTTTGATATACCGTTTCTTAGGGGAGGAATTGCTTATTAGCCTTCCCATATATTTATAAAGGGTGATTTTAAGAGCTGCTGGTGGCATCATTGGACCGTACTTCTTCCAAGGAATAATTTTGAATCGTAACGTAACTGTGAAGGGTGAGCGCTACCGTGAGATGATATCCCTTTATTTTGCCCAAAATGCAAGAGCTTGACTTGCATGACATGTGGTTTTCAACAAGACGGTGCCTTACAGTGCAGCCTAGATCGTGCGATTTAACGCCTTTAGACTATTTTTGTGAGTCTATGTTAAAGCTCATGTCAATACAGACAAGCCCGCTTCAACTGACGCATTGGAAGATAACATTGAAGCATTTATTCGTGAACAATCCGATGATTGGAAGAGTATGTCAAAATTGGACTAAGTGGATGGACTATTTGAGGCGCAGTCACGGTCAACATTTGCATGATAATCTTCAAACATTAAATTAAATGGACCGTACTATCGATTCAAATAAAGATTTCATGCATTTTCTGAATTTTATGTGTTTTTTTAAACTTTCCTATAGATGTAAAATCACCCTTTATAAATATATGGAAAGGCTAATAAGCAATTCCTCCCCTAAGTAACATTATATCTTAAGTCGTTCTTTAAATAAATATAACATAACCTAGATCTTTAAAGAACTTCTATTCAAAACCCATTTTTTTGACCCTTTTTAAAAAATTCTTATTTGAAAACGCAAAGAATAATTGAAAACTTTTTTTTTTATTGTATTGCAAAAGGTTCAAGAAAAAATAAAAAAATTTTGCCTCGATAGGGCTGTTCAAAAACAATGAGACTTCAAAGTTGGTGGTGAAAATAAAAGGTGTCGTCACGGCGGCCACGATTCAGGTCTCCGGGGCGTCAAATGGAAAAAACCGGGTTATAATCAGTATAAGATGTAATTCTCAGGTGAACCTCAAACTTAATTTTTGTGATTTTTAAATAAAATGGCGGCCATTCAAAAAAAAATTTCAATTTCGAGCTTTTTTTGTAGTTTAGTGTAAAAAAATAGTAAAAAATTTTAAAATTATGGTCGGGGTTCACCCGAGAATATTATTAATCTGAGTCGATTCCACTTTGTTTCATGAAAATCGGTTTAGTTGAACTGGAATATCATGGCCGCCAGTTCGAAAAAACGTGGTTTCGAGATAAACGCTTTAAGTTTGCAGTTGCTTGGGAATTTAGGTCACATTGGGTCACTAAAAGGACTATATCTCCTAAACTAATTCGAGTTTTCGAAAATCCTTTTGGGGGGATATTTTTGAACATCCAAGCTATAAATAAATGCAAGAAAAAAGTCGAAAAAAGTTGCTCAATGAAGACCCCTTAAGAAGAATAATGTGAGAGTAAAATATAATCTTGTGTGACTTCAAACAGAAAAATATCTAAAACAAATATCTATCTAAAGTATTTAAATTCGACTGACTGATTGATTCATTAAAGTTAATTTTATGAATTTTTTCATTTCCCTTTTGTTTCGAATTCAACACAAAGTAAGTTCATTTGGCATTTGTGTTCGGCATTTGGAAATTTGAAAAAAGCAGGGAATTCCAGATGTTACTGCATATTTACTCCAGAAAATATAGTAGTCCAGGGTGTCACCACTTCCATAATAATTACTCTTACCCACTCACTTTATACTCACACAAATGCCTCTAAGACGTAAGACATCTGTCACTCGGATCTCTCGAATGGATCTCGCTCTCTCGGCTGCCAGTCAAATGGTGCGATTGATTGATTTATGCATGCATTTAACTGTGATTTGTGATTTTTACTTAAAAACCATAGACAACAACAACAAACTGTACACATGCACACAGCAAATAGTCGAAAACTGGCAATTAGTTGGATATGTCCATAAAAATATTATTTTGATAGTGATATATGCATGACAATGGTTTGAAAATTTGCATATAACTTCCGGTCTGTCTGTTTCCGTAGCCAAAAAAACAAAATTGTTTATGGCAGATTCGCAAAAGTTTTTTTTGTGAATGGATATAATAAATATGGGCAAGCCTTAAAGAAATCGACATTAAGAAGACGGGATACTCTTTTACAAATAACTTCTTTAATACATATTTAAATTAATATTAAATAAATGGAAATTTTGTCCCTAGGGAACCATTAAGAAGACTTCTGATCAGAAAATTTAAATATTTCCAATATTAAATTTAACTATTTCAAATATTAAGTTTGAAGCAAAAGTCCATTTTTGGACTTTGCTTCAGACGTGGCGGCTGTTTGGCTGCTCACTGAGTACAAAGTTCAATGGGGCCACACACTTACAAATGGAAATGGCTGTCTTTTTGGTGTTTTGCACGTAAGCTGCCATTGGAATACCCAAACAGCTTTGCCGTCGCTGGCATGGAGAGGCTGCTCTTTGGATAGACATTTCAGGCTCAAGATCGCTGATAAGTGTGGATTATTTCCCTCATGAAACGCGTCCAATCAAACCTAAGGCCCCCTTTGTAGTGGTATCTGCTTCTGTTTAAAGTTATGCCGATAGCATAACACGACCTCGAGGCAGTAAAAACTGCAAGTTAACAGTATAAAGGTCATTAAAACAGTCATAAAAGAACTAAAACGCTTGGCCCCGCGTTTTTGAGAACGGTGGACCTGGACGGTGGATCTGGTCGGCGGCGGAGCTGGACGGAGGACTTGGACCTGGACGGTGGATATGGACGGCGGTGGACCTGGACGGTGGTGGATCTGGACGGCGGACCAGGACCTCAAGTTTTTTGTGAGTTTAAAATGTTCTCATATCAACTCACATCAAGATTTTGCTTTCTCAAAAAAAAGTTCTTGAAGTGAGAAAGTGTTCTTAAAGTGAGAAAATCCGGTCATGATTTGTTTTTGTGATCGAATGTGCTCACTTTGAGTCCAATGTTCTTGGTTTTTCCCTTCTGTATATTATCTTTCAGAAATTCTGGAAGTAATTAACGATTTTTGGAGTTAGCCTCATTCGCGACTCAAATGTTGTCCTAGCCATGGTCCAACGCAGAAGTTGAGCGTGTGTTTAAGAAAATCAAAACTCAGAAAGTACTATGTATAATGTAATAGACTTTAGTGTATCTGCAATTAAGTTATAATATAAGAAATATAGTATGCGTAATTACAGATACGGGTTGCGTCGTCATGCGAAATGCTGCTCAAAGGCACAAAAATGTCTACGACGAGGATGAGGATGACATTATAGATCTACATAGATAAAAAGCCATGCCATGCGCATTTTTCAGCTTTTTCATAAGCTTTTTCCCTTTCCGTCCGGTCAAAAACGGTTTTTTTCCTTGAGAAAAGATGGCATCACTTCTTCTGATTGACGTTAAGGACAAAATATGTAAGAATTAAACTACAAGGCAAATTTTTTGGTCAAGTGCTTTCAATGCGCGTTAGTGCGCCAATGTGCATTCGCCCCAAAGATGATTTTAAACGCAACTAAAACTTTGTCCATTGCGGAGTGTTTTTGCAATATTACAAGTCGGTTATTAAATAGTTACAATGTATAATGGCAATTTAAAAGCTTGATGAGCTGAAAGGCATCATTCTAACTATGTGGCCGCTATTCCAGAAAAAGCAAGTGCTACACAGTTGCCAAATTATTTAAAATTTGGCAAATTTTCGCAACTTTAATGTACCGATTGACCTTCATATCCTTCATAAACGGAAACAATTGCCACCTATCAAATATTTAAACTCATTTGAAGAAATTTGTTATATATACAGGGTGGGCCAAAAGAAGTCACCCTCTTGGAAGATGCTCTTATTTTTACAAATAGCCGCCAAAGTCAGATCTGTTTTGACATTTGTGGACTAGACAGATGTAGAATACAAGTGAACAAGCCATGGATCGATATACTCCCCAAGAACGCGGAATAATCGTGAATAATCGATTTTTCGACCAAAATCATAATGAGCGATGTGGCTCATTTCCACCTCAGCGGGTACGTGAACGAGCAAAACTATCGCTTTTGGGCCACCGAAAATCCACGAGTGATACACGAGGAGCCATTACACCCGCTCAAAGTGACTGCAAGGTGCGCTATTAACGCTGGAGGAGTCATCGGGCCATTTATTTTCGAGAACGCCGCTGGTCAAACGACAACAGTGGTGCGCGTTATAGGGTCATGTTAACCGGGTTTTTTCTGCCGCAATTGGACGAATTAGGCCTGGAGGACATGTGGTTCCAACAGGACGGAGCAACGGCACACACTGCGCGAGCCACCACCGACATTCTGAAGGCGGCGTTCCCGGGTCGCCTCATCTCTCGTTTTGGCGATTTGCACTGGCCTGCAGGATCGACCGATTTAACCGTTCCAGACTTTTTTTGTGGGTTTTTTTTTAAATCCCGTGTTTACGTAACCAAGCCCGAGACCTTGGAAGCCCTCAAGGAAAACATTCGACACGAGTGTGAGAATCTGCAGCCCCGAAGTTCTTGCCGAAGTGATGAAAAATGCCATAAAACGAGCCCGTATGGCAATCAATTGTAACGGCCGATTTGGCCGATATCATCTTCTCGAAATGACCAATAAAATTCTAAGGGTTCAAATAAATATAATCAAAAAACAAAATATACGTTTTTTATTTAGAAACAAAATAAAAGCCAAACAACATCGGATGGTTTCTTTTGGACTTATTGTCATTCGGATTCCGCATATAAGAAACTGGGCTCTTTTTAAGACGTTCAATAAGCCTACCCAGGAGTATTGGTATCTTTGTAAAAACGGAAGCGCGGCATAGCCTTTCTCTTTTTAGAGAACCATTAATTCGGGAAATTGGGGATAAGGAAAGAACTTTAAAGTCCGGCTTAAAGACGGTCCAAAAAACATGTCATTTATTTTTCTAATATAGAAATATAGACCGAAAGCCTGCAAAATGATCAGTCCGATGGTATTAACTTAGTGAATGTTAAACAAGTTTGTAACGAACTCTAGCCTTGGGAGTGCTCGCTGAGTCCAGGGTTTCAGAAATGTATAATTTCTTATAGTCGTGGTTGCTGCAAATAAATTCCCTAAACAACAATCCAAGGTTCTAATGTGTTCCCTTTAAAGATTTATCTAGGATATTCTATGTGACGCATAAGCCAAGAGATTGAGAGAAGCTCGGCTTTGGCCCTTTGGGGCTGTGTCAACGTGACAACGCCGGGCTGTGTCAACTAGGCAAGCCATTTTATTTATTTTATTATTATTATGTATCTATTCTGGGCCACGAGGTCTCTCAGGGTATCTGGGATTGCAAGTTCAAATATGTACTTTCATCTCATAAAGAGTATAAAAAAATAATATTATTTATGACTAAACATGGTAAATGATATTCAGCTTTGGCTTTTGACTTAGCACTTAATCATAATCAACTGTCGCGTAACTTGCAAGAAACACAGAGCCTACCTCCTACCCACCTACCATTCTACCAACCTACCATCGCGACCCACTAACTGTTAGTTCCATCGAAGCTGTTCGCTGCCATGGACTCCCATGAGCGCAAGAGCGTGTCTTAAAAAAAATATATAAAAAGAACTGTAAGCATAAATCAAAAATGTTGACGCTATGATTATGCCAGCAGTCGCTTAGGCCGCCGAGGCCTCTGAGAGAGCGACACAGAAAAAACGGAAATCGTGTTCAGAGGTGTTACAACTCTGACAGTTATTCTATAAATTATGACAACTGACAGCTACATTTATAAGCCACAACTCTTGCTCGGGCATTATGCATAAATAAAATTGTTGACAACAAATATCTGCTGATTGAGCCACAGCAGCTAATTAATTTGACCGCATTAACAATTTATGCAAAGCAATTAACTTAAATATGGGCGATGGTCAGCACGAGATAAGCCAAAGAAAATTCCCAGCACAGCCCACACAAACACACACAAATACCTTCATACATACACATGTACAGTATTGCAATAAAATATAATTAATTTGCCCTGGCAAAGGCCACGTTTAACATCTTATCTGAAGCATCAACGTAATTAGCATAGAGTAGAAAGAAAATTTAAAATTCGAAAAGCCAGATGAAGGGAAGGGGAAAAACTGATAAGTTCGTTTAAAGAATAAATTACTCGAGCTTATTTTGTAAGCTAAACGATATAAATTAACTAGTTTTTAATACAAATATAATACAAGTTAGTTAGCTTAGAGTAGAAAGAACAACTAAAATGATCACAAATCCAAATATGAAGGCAGAGCTTAGACAATTAAACCAGCTTATCCAAGCTTATAATCAAAGCTCACCCAGCTATGACAAGTTATGTCAGCTAGTATTGTATATGACACCATCTGAACTTGGATAAAGAATCTATTACTAAAATTATTAATCTTAATTATGCAATCAAAAACAGTTTTAAATCAAGTCGAGCAGAAACTTGGGCCCAACCCAAACACAAGTCGAATTGATCGATACAAAGCATATAATGAAAAATATCGACAATCTTAGCTTCAACAGGCTTTAAGACTTGACATCATAAATTTGTGCCAACTTTTGTTGTGTCATAAATTACATCATTAAATCGATTTCTAAACTTCCTGAACTGATTTGCATAGTTTATTATAAAAGAAAATAAACAATATCATCTGTTGATTGAATCTGAAACAATAAATAATAGTTTCAATAGGAAATCACAATCGCAAAATGGGAGCGCACAAAATGCGAATAAATGAGTATGTAAAATTATTGTATTAAAGCATTGTTTTGCCTTTTGACATGTCGTGATTTGTGTCATTGCTTTAGCTGTTTGCCAACAATTACCATAAATTTTAAAAGAACTGTTCGTGTTGTTGTTTCCTCCTCACTTAACGCTAATGACTTGTGACAACCAGAACTGTGATATAAACATTGATAGTCAGTCGTCTCACAGCAAGAATAGTTTTAATAGCAAGACATTTTCTATTGCATAAAATCTTATAAATTATGCATAGCATTTCGTATTAACACATTTCAATTTGTCTGAAAACATTTCACACAAAATACCGCCACTGCCGACTATATTTCGGGTGTCTCCTTTCAATAATAAATTAAGAGCAAAATGCAGAAATTAAACAGAAATGAAAAACACAAAAATCACATAAAAATATTTTACTGAATTTTATGACGAGTGCGCATTTCGTTGACATTAAATATTGTGTTAATTTAATATTCAAATTTCGTCTAATGAAATGACAAACGCGACAGAAAAAAAAAACTAGCAGGGGATGATAGTATTTTTGTAGACAAAAATATAGCGGAAAACCGAAGTTTGTATACCCTTGGCTAAGTATACCATATAATATGTAAGTTGAATTATTTTTCCTTGATGAAATAAAAACAAGAAAGATAGTCGGTCAAGCCCGACTATAACATACTCTGTACCTGTGAAGTGCTGCCCATCACCGTTGCGACCGGTGCTGCCCATAATTGTTTGCTTTCCTTATAACTCGAATATCGTTCATCCAATCTTTAAAATTCCTTCTGCGGATCGATAAAGAATACCGAATACTATATATACCCAAAAGGTTCGAACCTTCTAGCTATAAAACTGTGGGAGATATGACGTTCTTTCGATATTGCGGGGGCAGGAGGAGGCGTGGCCAAAATAAACTTGATCTGCCTGCAAGTATAAGAAACATATGTTCCATACATGTCAAACCTCTATATCTTACCATCTCTGAGATCTGTTTGTTCATACGGACAGACGGACAGACAGACAGACGGACGGACAAACGCACACTTTTGCACAAACTTAATATACTCTGTGTACCTCTGGTACAGCGTATAAAAATCGCGGAATTTACAAAAATTTCATATGGGCATTGGAGGTGTAGGTCGAAAAAATTCGATTTTATTGGGAAGTGCCCCTGAAATCTCTAGAGATGTTCGTTTAACCGATTAGGTTTTGAACTAAACTATAAGGACTTTATATGTAAAGTGTCAAGAATAATGCCGGCCAGGTGCAGGGATATATTTCGGAGCTGGGTGTGCCCTTCTGGTGGGATGTCGCTCGGGACAGAGGCGAGTGGCGGATATTAGTCGCAGCGGCCGGGTCCGTAAAACGGTTGTGATGGCCAAAGAAGAAAAAGAATAATGTCGCCTACTAACTAGATTATTGTAAAGAAAAACGGTACACCCAAAAAAAATAGTCATCAAAATAACACTATTTTGTCATCAATTTGAAACTATTGAGTATCAAATTCTGTTTAATTCTCCAAGTATCAAGTTGATATTTTCGAAAGTATTAAAATGATATTTCGAAAATATCAAATTGATACAACTAGTATCAGGCTGACACTATTTTGTATTAATTTTTTAGTATCAATTTGATACTAACAATCATAATTTTTATATTTTGACTGTCAAACTTTTGGTATCATTTTGATACTAGCTTTTCTCAATTTAACATTTTTTCTTATTAAGCTTGAAGTCCCAATTCATCTATAAACAAACTGCCATTAAAGCTATAACTCAAACATTAAAAACTGATTTACTTTATTCTGTGTTCTTACAAATTGTATTTTATGACTATGGGAAACATTGTACTCCCACACTTCAACGCGTATGTTATTTAAATGCAAAAGTCACTGTAAGGAAGTGCATCAAGCGAACCTTATTGACATAACAGTCTGCTCTTCCTCAATTATGATGGCATGATCATCCCAGCTCGAGAACTTTCTTTTGTAATGGTTCTGAAGCCCCAGCGTATGCGAACCACGCCGCAACTGGAGCTGACTTTGATTATCTCATCTTGGATAGAGCAGAAACAGCGTGGAGTACGTCCTCTGTATGTCTGCAAGGAACGATGTATATATGTTTAGCTGTTCACCTTGTAAAAATAGAGCTAGTGCTCCATATTGAAATACACCAGTTTAGTCTGCAACACGTCGTCTGGGGGCCAGTTTTACATAGCGTTTACTTTAAGCAAATTACTGATGTGCTTGCACTTTAATCAAAACACTACTGGTCTACCAGCTCAGCTGGCTTCGTTTAACATAAGAGCATGACATTTCGAATTTCCGAACTTTCATAAAAATGTGTTTGTTTCAAATTGATACTTTTGCGTATCAAATTAATAACCAAAAGATCATTTTGACACTCTCTAGGATTATATTGATACTAAAAAAACGATTCTTGTCTTAGTTTCAATTTGAGACAACGTGTATCAAATTGATATTGATACCAATTTTTTTGGGTGTGCTATTGAAGAGTCACAGAGATATAGCCCCAAAGCTGTGAACCTGCTCGAATTTGATTTAAAAGTGGTTCAGAAACATAACGCAGAAATGCTATGGTCCAGTTTTGATGTAAAATATTGGTGAAAAAAATCCCAAGCGAAAGATCACTCGGAATGACAACCACGATACAAAAAAAAAGGTGCAAATTAGCCTGCCCACGAGGACCTACGCCCGCCACCAATCCGAATTACACCAAAAACCAAAGCCCACCAGAACCGACAATGTTGTTGAGTTGCACAATGTGCAATGATACAACCGACACAACACCCTATTTAGTGACACTATTTGAAACTATTGAGTATTAAATTCTCGTTAATACTCCAAGTATCAAGTTGATATTTTCGAAAAAATTAAAATAATATTTTGAACATATCAAATTGATACTAACTTATCCGCTACACTTTTTATATTACCTTTTTAGTATCAATTTGCTACTAGCAATTATCTTTGATATATGGATAGTCAAACTCTTTGTATCATTTTGATGCTAGCTTTTCTCAATTTTACATTTTTCTTATTAACTTTAAAGTACCAATTCAGTTATCAGCAAACTACCAATAAAACAAAAACATAAACATTTAAAACCTGATCTATTTTATTGTATTCTTACAAAATGTATCTTATGACAATGGGAAACATTGTACTCTCACATTTCAACGCGAATGTAATTCAAATACAAAAGTCACTTCTAGGAAGTGCCTCATGCGAACCTAATTGACATAACAGTCCGCCCCTCTGATTTGGTGCTGCCACAATTTTGATGGCATGAACTTTCTTTAGTAATGGTTCTGAAACCGCAGCGTATGCGTACCACGCCTCAACTGGAGCTGACTTTGATTCGAACATATTGGATAGCGCAGAAACGGCGTGGAAAACCTCCTCCCTAAGAAGCTATATTTGTTATTTACAAATCTGTGCAAGGAACGATATGTAGTATATATGTTTTGCTGCTCTCCTTGTAAATATAGAGATTGTGCTCCATATTGAAACACATTAATATAGACATCCACACGTCGGCGGGGGATTCTTTTACATAGCTTTTACAGTAAGCAAATTACCGATGTGCTTGCACTAAAATCAAAACAGTTAATGTCAGTCGTCAAGCGACTACTGGGCTGCCAGCTCATAAGGCTTTGTTTCCCATACGAGCATAACATTTCGAAATTTTCGAACTTACAGAAAAATGTGATTGTTTCAAATTTATACTTTTGAGAATCAAATTAAAAACCAAAAGATCAATTTGATACTCTCTAGGATTATACTGATACTAGAAAATTAATCAGGTGTTGGTTCCAATTTGAGACAACGTGTATCAAATTGATATTGATACCAATTTTTTTGGGTAGGTCAAAAATACAGTGTTAGACTGGACCAGTTTAAAACCACGAATTTAAATAGGTTCAGGGACATCTCTCAAAAACTATTTAAGCTATGAAACTAAAATTTAGTACACAGAAAAGTAAGTTTACTGCATAATATTGTTACATGTATTATGTTTTTTTTTTTACTGTATTTCTGGTTAAAATAACCATACAAATAGAAACTCTCTTTTTTTTTTTTTAATAGAAACTCTCACTTAATTTTGGTGTTTGCGTTTTGTTGTTGTTATTGGAGCTTCTGCTTGCAGTAACAATGTGCCATTGAGACTAGTACCACTCACGTAACAGTCACTTACTGTGTTATCAGTAAAAGTTACCATTTTAGTATTTAAAATTCCGGAAATTTCAAAGGCTTGAGTGGCAACTTGAGAACTACCAGTTGTCTAATTTGTGCGAAGTTTAAGAAATTATTGGTTTATATTAAATTCAATACAATTAGAATCTCAAACGCGTCGACATCAGGTTGGGCGATAGCTCAGCTGGTTAAGACGGCATTCTAATCGTGTTCAGTCCAAGGGCCTCGAGTACGAATCCTCCTAGAGTCCAGTTGGTTGGTCTACTGTGCTAATGTAATCATTACGTTATCCGTTACGTCACTTTTACAGTACTTTTATTGTTCAACACAGTAAATTCAATCCAATATATTGGTTGGAACATTTTTAACTATACAATTGGTTGAATCAACCAACCAGTTTTGGCCATATGTTATTCATATTTTCCTGATTTTATGCCGATTTCAATTTACTGAACAAGAATCGAAATTAATTGAGTTATAAACTGTAAAATTAGCTTTCAGGCTGTTCCCATTACAAAGAAGGGTCTAAAATTTTTTAAATAGTTCTTAATTATAATCAATTACCGTTAACCGTTACGCAACTGATATTCCCTTATCGGACCAATCTACCTTTTTACTTTCCAAAGCTATTAAAATTCAACTTAAGACTCCCTGGAAGTTTCCTAGAGTATAAGCCATTGCATATGTTTTTAAATGTTTACATTAATACAAATTCATCGCCCACTTTGCGTTTATTGAGGCTACAAACAAATAGCCGTATCGGTTTTTGGCCTTTCAGTCTAATCATTAAAATACGATATTTTAAGAGTGTCATAAAATTTTATAATAAACTTCATTAGTGGGGCGATGGTGATGTTTAAATGGATATTGTTTAAATTTCGTTTTGGACACGATTAAATCCAATCAAGATTGTTAAAACAAAAATATGCAAAAATTAACAAATAAATGTTAAATTTAGTCATCATTGTCACACCCATGTTCGATCACATTTCGAAAGTATATTTCTACACAAATTATATCGAAAATCACCTGCCTTGATTAATGCTACAACTAACATGTGTTCGCTTCCTGGTGCAATTAATCTTCATCGCAATGTCTTCAAATCACAGCAGAATGTCATGCAAATTGTGTATTGCAAATAACCTAATCGGCATAACAGACTCCAAGCCTGAGGCACTTAAACCAAAAGATTAAATAGCAGACACGCATAGCCTGCTAGACTTTTCAACCTGTCTCTCTCTCAGTCTCTCGAATGCCATTGAATTGGCAATCATTGACAACGTTGTTACCATGGTGGCATGTGCTAGACCATTTTATTAACATTTTCCAAATGCCAAAAGAGCAAAGCAAAACGTCCGGACATTCGATGACAGAGACATAGGTTTGTGCAAAGCTAATTGGACTAGGGTAAAGGACTAGGCGGCAAAAATGAGTATGAGTGAGTTATATGTACCTACCTGTCAAACTGCTATAGGATTGGTTAACAGAGAAGGTGCACGTTCTTGATACTACCCCATAATTAAGTACAAACCCCAACCTTAGATTGTATCTAAATAGGGACGTTTGTAGTCAGTGCAGGTTTCTGACGTGGTCAGCTAAATAAACTCAACACAATACTGCATCCAAAATGGGCGCTCAGTTTAACTCACACCTTCTCGTGTTGGCCGCAGAAAACGGAGCTCCGCATACGCAAATGTGATGGCCAACGTGAGCGACAACCTATCGCCTTAGAATCAATAGGGTTTCTGTACACTCAAAAAAATATATGAATAATTGGATACTTCAATTAAAAGATAAATAAAGGGGAAACTTTGAATCCTTCCCGGCTCCAAATAATCCTGACTCGAGATTGAAGTAAGTACGGATGTCCAATATCAATATTAAATAATCCTGACCTGAGATTGAAGTTAGTACGGATGTCCCATATCAAAGCGAAAGAGCGAAATAGTATGGGAGCAAGAAAATCTCTCTCACCAGTACTATGGGGCTAAATCGGTACACACACATAAGCAACAGCTACTATCAACTTAATATTTCATTTAATGTGTCGATTTTTCTACTTTGATGCCTTGCAATTCCCAAACAGTCATAGCAATGCCGGCATTAATAACTTCGAGCCTGCAAGAACTTGCTGGTTTGAAAATCAAAAATGTCGTTCAGTGAGTCGCATGGTCCTCTTGTGAGAAGCTCATTTTGGGTAACATAAAGTTTCAGCAAGTAAGGGCACTGCAGTCGAGTACCCGGACTACAAAATACTTTGTACCCTTTAATTCATATGTTTTCATTAATTTTCTAAACAAATGAACACGCTCACACATATACACAAAAACAAGCGCGCAAGCCCGCTCAAGCTGTAAATGACTTCATGATCCCATTTTACCCATTTTTAATGGGTACAGGGTATATTAAAGAGATAACTTCAATTTTTTTTGGGTTTAAGTGCATTTCCAATATCGAGGTCAATTTAATATGGCGCAAGCTCGCACCATGCCGATTTACAGATCAAATCAAGTACGAATTTCGAGCATAAATCAATCTCAGTAGTTCTTGGAGCAATCCTTTTTCGGATTGAGTGTAGTTTGAATATCGAGCTCAACTTAAACTCTGCCAAACTTGCACAAAGCCGATTTCTAGATCAAATCAAGTACGAATTTCGAACTTAAGGGGCACACCTAGTGTGAAATTTCAAAAAATCTATATTTTTCATATTTCGGTAGATTACACCTTTAAAAATAACATATTAAAATTTCAAATCGATATCTCAAATAGTTTTTGAGTTATAGCAATTTAAAGAGCAGCCGCTCGGCAGCTATAGAGTCTCATTAGCTATCTTTAAACGCGTTTTTCTCGAAACAGCATTTTCCGAATTTGCTGCAGTGATTACTCAAAAACAAATGATCCGATCACTATCGAATTTTATTTACATGTTCTATATATAGTCCTCTGTACAATGACCTATCGATTTTTGATCTGATCAAAAAATCGAATTTTGGCAGGCCAAAAACGACCAAAATGTTGGCTAAAATTCGATTATTTTTTTTAAAACGCCGCCATATTGTCAATTTTTGATTTTTTTTTATCGTAGGTCATTGTACAGACAATATTATCTAGTTTAAGGAGAATTTTTTTTTTTAGATTTCATCCACGGAGAAGGCCGGAATCACTGCAGCAGTGAAGGACCTTTTTTTCGCGCCGTTGGAGATCGACTATAACTTAAAAAAATATTTAATTTGTTTCTTCAAAAATTTCACTGTATATTCTTGAAACATGTATAAATATATTCTTAAAATTTTGAAATAATTGATAAAGTATATTTTTTAATAAAAATTTCCAAAAATCACCTTTTTTAGGCCATTACACTAGGTGTGCCCCTTAATTTGTTTATAAGGGAAGGGAATGAGTATCTAAATACACTAAACAATGGTACAAAATGAACTTTAAGACATTATTTTGACGCTTTTATGTAAAAAATAGCATTTACTTTTGAATTCATCGGCTCCAAGCAATGTGAATTCAAATCGAGTAAATCTATCGAATTGTGAAGACCGGAACAGCTAACCAAATCGAATTAGAGCAAATTTAGTGAGAGTGAAAACCGGAACAGGCCTGTATACCTTGCGCTTTACAGGTCTGGTAGATTCCCTTGGATTTTCCAAAGAAGAAGAGGTCCGATTCGGGAGTCTATTAAATTATAGGGTTTGGTACATATTGCGTTTCAAAAGACCCAAAGAACCTGAGCCCAACAGTTTCTAAGAACTACTGTTCTCTATCGGTTCCCTGTCTTGAAAAGAAAACTTTGCCCACTTATGTCTTTATTCTTTATGGCCTAAAAATAAACTATAAACTGAATTCAAGATTTATGTTAAAAATTTTTAAGTTTTTCACGTCTAAGATCTAATTTCGTTAAATTGTAGGTTTTATATTCTCCCATCAGTCTCATCAATATCATCGCACAAACAACACACTTCTTGCTCATATTTCCTGAGGTGAGAGCTCGTCATCAACATTGGCTATGCGTGTTGGGTGTTGTTTGCCACTTCCCCTTTCTGGTGACTCGATGCCAATGGATACGATGAGTATGATGAGGCTGGGCCCCCCTCGCCCAGTCTGTTGTTACTTCTTCTTCTCCTGGTTATGTGTCTGTGTGTGTGTTGGCTCATATTGTAGGTTTGTAACGTTTTTATGATGCCTGGCGGCATGTTAAAATTGAAAAACGCATTTGCGTGATAAATTGCAATATTTAACACACACACACTCACTCGAGGCAGCTGTAGCATGTGGTGTCCAGTTGTAATTGCAACCAACTGCGGACTACGACTCCAACTCCGGCTCCAGCACGGGGTATGAGTTATGGCCACCCGTCATTCTGTAGCTCGTTGTTGAATGTGGCGAAATACGAGCGTATAATGCAAACGCCATGGCATGGGCGCACACACACACACACCCAGACACAGGGTCCACACTCACACGAAGGCAGTTAACATGTTTCTCCTTCAGCTTTTTCTTGTTTTAAGCCGCCATCAGCCTGACGATATGAGTTACATGCCGTGCTTAATGGCATAATTTAAAGCTGCAAATTTTGTCATAAATTTTAAAATTGATTACCACGAGAAGGCAGTTTGTTGCTGTTGTTTGCTGTTGTTGTTTTTGCTCGTTAGCTGAAACATTGCATGACGCCTGATGGCTACATTGGCGGCCCAGCCAGTGTTGAATTCGTGTTAGCGCGCTCTCTGGGCGAGTGGGTTCCTCCGACGAGCCTCGAGTGTTGTTGGCCAAATAAAAAAAATTGCACACTTTTGGCTTTTGCTGCTATTCTGTAATTTTTCTTTAAGTTGATCATTTAAGCAGGAAGTTGGTTGGCTTTTATGATTTAAGTTATGTTAGAGAACCACTTGAATAAGGTACTTCAGGCAAGCCTTTTGTTGATCAATTGCGAAAGGTCTTCAATTGTCCCTAACTATGTAACTAAACTAAACCTTTCGGCTTACAGCCTGAAACTTTTTAATAAATTAAAAGTACCGAAAATTTAAAAAACGAGAGCGGAAGCTAAAGTCGGTGCTGCCCGACTTCGAAATACCCTTCACTCAGGGGTATTAACGGTATATAGCCTTCCCTTATGTTAGTTAACAGAGGATTAACATTAATGTGAACATTTCAACATTATGTCAGCAAACAGCGCATGCGGCGCCAAAAAGTATGCAGCGTTTTTTTATAACTTTAAAAACTCTGCCACTTATTATCCGATCTTTATGAAAATTTCAGAGATTGTAGATATTAAACACATACACTACACAGCAAGATAAAATATCATTAAAACTGTTGATGTTATTCAACATTTTTTATTGTGGGGTCGGGAGGGGGCGCGGCCAAAATTTGAATAAACATAAAAAATTTGGTCGCTTTTTTAGGTCGCTCTTCTAGTCTCCGAGATCTACGTGTTCTTACAGACGAACGTGGCTGTAGCGACTTGGCTGTTGATGCTGATCAAGAATATATATACTTTATGGGGTCGGAGATGCTTCCTTCTGCCTGTTACATACATTTGCACGACTTTAGTATACCCTTTTTACTCAACGAGTAACGGGTTTAAAAATTTTGAATTTTTTTGGGAAAAAATTGGTTTTATACGGCCCTGTTCCGAGTCCCGAGTCGGTTTTCGTGTAAACGTTGCTTTTTCTAATGTAAAGTTCACAATTTTATATGAAAAGTAAGCAGAATGTCTGTGGCTACTAGATCAGGTCCCAGCTCCGCAATATCTCCCTGCACCTGGTCGCGCCATCTCCGCTTCGGTTGACCCGGCCCGGGCTTGCCTCCTAACTCGTTCGCTTACCGACTGTACACCCGTTTTGCAGGATCGTTATCATCCATACGGGTAACATGTCCTATCCAGCGCAGCCGCTGTTGTTTTATGCGCTGGACAAGCTTAGTGTCCCCATAGAGCTCGTACAGTTCGTGATTTATTCGAATGCGAAATTCATCGCCAACGATTAGAGGTCTATAAATCCTCCGAAGAACTTTTCTCTCGAATACGCCAATTGCCGCCTCATCCGTTGATGACATTGTCCATGCTTCTGCGCCGTATAGCAGGACTGGGATGATAAGCGACTTGTATAGCGCAATTTTCGTTTTCCGAGAGAGGGCTCTGCTTTTGAACTCCTTACTGAGCCCGTAGTAACATCGGTTTACAAGAGTAATTCTACTTCGAATTTCCAGACTGGTGTTGTTGTCGCTGGTTATCGTTGTTCCGAGGTAGAAAAATTCCTTAACAACCTTGAAGTTGTATTCTCCCATTGCAACAGATTTTCCAAGCGTAGACTTACTGCGCGTTGACTTCGTCTTATCCTCATTTACCGCTAAGCCCATAAGTTTTGACTGCTTCTCTATCTCTTAGAACGCCCGTTTTCCGCAGATTCGTCTTTGCCGATGATTTCAATATCATCAATATCAGTAGCCTTTTTAGAACTCCTATACAAATTTTGTGTGGGAATCTAGTTGTCGTCCCATAAATGTTAATCTTGTTTTTCGGGCTTAACACGCTGTAACTTTGGAAATGATCCTGACAAAAATGCAAAAAAATTTCCATAATTAGTTTAAATGATAATCTATATGATCAGATGGATTCTATAAATATCCGACAAAACCAATGGCTTATAGCAGGTGGTTTAGTTTGACAAAATTACTATAAATCAAGTAAAATTTGACTTTGAAGGCCAATTTCGCCACCATTGGCATTGCTTATACCGCGTGTTTGATTTTTCTCAGTTGCATTGATATGTTGACTATCCTAGAGCCTTCAGAAATTCACAAATTAATGCCTACTAAAATTCTGAAACGGTCCAAAGCCGGTAAAATGTTTTTCCGCCAATATCTTGAACACGGAAACTAAGTTATGACTTTGACCTTCGAATTAGTTAAAGATCCTTGGGATACTTTTTACTGTAGAACAGTGTTATAGGAAAGCCATCTCGCGCAAATAAAATTTCCCATGTTTTAGTAGTGAGTTAATTTGATATTCATTTGAAATTTGTTAATTATGCTATGCCATATGGGCATTTCCACAGATCTTTCATTTATTCATAAACCAATTCGAGATTTTTTGAAGGCACAGCCGCAAAGCACCCTTTATGTCTCATTTTTATCGTTCTGTTGCAGGTTTTTTCTAAAATAGCGCCTATAAATTCCCTGAATTTTGGTCTCTAAAATCATTCTATGGGTACAAAGAGTTAATGAAGATTGTATATACCCTTGTTCCACTGGCACATTCTGTAGGTCAGTCACTGGATGAGCTTAATGACCTCATTCTCTCTGTGTATTTCCCCATAAGAAATAAATGTCCATTCGGCAGGTCATCCGCTGTGGATGATCAAATCACTGTTACTACATTTGACATTCGCACGGGCACTTCTAGCTTTTTTCCGCTAAAAGGCTAGATTTTCTATCGATAAGTCCAAGTGTCATCAATAGAACAGCTGATTGTGAGTGGGAAAGGTAAGCGCCAAAATTTGAATTCTTTTTCAAACAATAATAAATTATTATTAAAATTCTACTTAATAATATTTGTTTATCAGATGAATATAACCCGAAAACAGGCCATTACATGGAGGATTTTACCGACCATGCGACACGCCGATCACCTGCCATTGTCCGATATTGCGGCTGAGGAGCCAAGCGTTCAAGGCAATTGCAATTCGCTTATCTTATGGAATAGCCATCCGGAAGTTCGTGTCCTGTTTTGCTATTCCTTGTAGACAATTTTTAAGCACGTTAAAGTTGTCCCTCTCGACGCGGAAGCTTTCCACAAAAAATGCGTCTGAGTTTTCAGGCACATATCGCTTCTACAATGTATGCAAGATTTAAATTAAAACAAATTCAACTAATAAGAATAATATGAACTTACAAATTGTGTGATTTTCGCTATCTACTCTTCCGTTGGTACTCAATAATCAACGCATCGAAATGGTCCTCGCACTCTTGCAGTTGACATATGCACTCTTGATTTTTCTCGCCAAATCAGCAGGAACGCAGGTAAATCCATTTCGGTGAAATATTAAAGGCCAATTAAACTTTCAATTTGTAATTGCAAATCAAAGCAATACAAACAGCTGATATTTGTAATTTAACTTTAACCATTCGCGTGTAACCGTGATAAACATTCGTCAGTAGAGCAAGAAAGAATCACTTTTTGAGAATGGACTCCAGAATGTGCCAGTGGAACAAGGGTATAAGAAACCATAACGAACTATGCGATTGCAATTAACTGTAAGTTATTGCCCTGCATTATATTGGAAACTACATAAATATCTTGATGGAAAAATATGTCCCGTGCGAAAGTGCATAAAATCAAATTTTGAAAAAAGTATTTTTGATTTTTGGGTAACATCAAAACCATCTTAAAGAGACATTAATTCACTACATTCAAATTTAAAAATTCTTTCGCGCCAATCATGATGTTGTCCACTCTAAGTCCATTTCTTGTTGGGGAATTTCATAGATGGCGCAAGAAATGCCATGTTTTAGAGATTTTAGAGAAGTCAATATTTATTAACTTAATTTATTTGATATATTTTGTTGGGCACACTAGCCGAGGCCGCTAGTGCGAGTGTGCAACTACACTAACGAAACTATTCGAGATGACAATTAGGGCCGCGAACGGATATCGATATATCGCTCGTGATAAGTAAATTGGTTTTGGTTGATATTCCAACATTCGCTTGGTTTTCGAATTGTTATTAAAATGAAAATTTTAACATTAAATCAAATTATTTATTTTATGAAGCTTATCCAGTAAAATAATGTTGTTCTCAATTCCAAAACTAACTTGGCTTATCTTAATAGTTTTAAAAGAGAATTAAGCAAAATCTCTTCCCAATAAACTAGAGATTTGAAAACAACCGAAAGAGATATCTGGGACACCGAGAATTGGTATATGTCGAACAGTGTGAAAGCTCCCTAATTTGTTTTGATTGACGTATCAAATTACGCGGTAAATTTTCATTTGCCACCTTCGGTCACACTGTTCGGCCGGTAACGAAAAAAAAAACAATTTAGAATATAGACCAGAGAGTCTAGATAAAATCTACCTCATCCCCAGCCATCATGACCACGCTGCGACCCTTCACCTGCGACGATCTCTTCAAATTCAACAATGTAAATTTTGATCCTCTGACGGAAACATATGGACTGTCCTTCTACACGCAGTACTTGGCCAAATGGCCAGAGTACTTCCAGCTAGCCGAATCACCTAGTGGGCAAATCATGGGCTACATCATGGGCAAGGTGGAGGGTCATCTGGATAACTGGCATGGTCATGTCACCGCACTGACCGTCTCACCCGATTACAGACGTCTCGGCCTGGCGGCGCTGCTGATGAACTTCCTGGAGGACACTTCGGAGAATAAGCGAGCTTACTTTGTGGATCTGTTTGTGCGCAAAAGCAATGGGGTGGCCATTAATATGTACAGCGATATGGGCTATATCATTTATCGCACCATATTGAATTATTATTCGGGCGATGAGGAAGAAGATGCGTTTGATATGAGAAAGGCCTTGTCCCGGGATGTAAACAAGCAATCGGTTATCCCGTACACGCCGTCAGAAGGTATAGATATGAATTGATATCCACCCCACTATTGTCCAATGCAGCACAACTCCCCTGGACTGCAGCAACCTTTAATAAGGTCCTCAAATTTCTAGTTAAGTCAAACTCTGTAGCTAATTTCACAGCTTCATGCTCTGTCCAGCGATAACACATTGGCCTAACATTTTTATACAAATAAAATACTACTTAATACTAATACTTAATACTAATATTGTCGTGCTGAGAGGTCTACCCCATCAAAGGTGACTCCCCACCAAACCATCACATTAGCCAGATGGTGACCTCTCTGAACTCTCGAAATGAGTTCGTCCGCTCGTTTTGATGAAACAGCATACACTCAATCTATCTTTATGTTTGTTGAACGATTCCTCTATGGTCAAAATTGAGTGATCAGTAAACAGAATTCTTCTGTGGGCATTATTCGCGCACTGACTGCGCAATGCTTTCGATTTTGTCTTGCGTTTTTGATTCAATGCTGTTGTGAGCAAGTGGCCGGCGTGCCTCTTGTATGCACTGAGTTCCAAGTCCCGTTTAATGATGCACGATATGCTGTCCCTGCTGATATTTATCTCACCAGCAGAAATGCTTGCGCAGTGAATGTCGATGAATTCGATCGTGCACGGCTTTGATGGGTTGTGACGCTCGCAACAGTTCGCGGACGGTCAGATTTCGCGAGGTCTTTTATTCCATCGGTACCCTAAATAACATCACGGTACGATTCACAGAGTTTCGGGGGATTTCCAGTGGGAGCAATATCCGAAAGATTTCACCTTTTGCAGGCCAATTACGACAACACGATTTTCGAGCGAGCCCCATTACATGATTGCAAACAACTGACAAATTTTTTTGCAGTAATCTATTACATCATATAAATAAAAAAGAAAGTTTGAACTGATCTGAACGAAATTTTCTAAATCGGGGGTGTCCTGGAAATCTCAAGAGATTTTGGCTTCGGTTGGTTTGCAAATCACGCGAGACTTTGAGAGATTTTCTTTTCTTCGAAAGTCTAGTTCGAAAGGTGTGTGTATAAGATTATGGTCCAATTACAAAAACAGTGATGTATTGCCTGGGTTCGTGAAGTCGCTATTGGTTCGTTAGTGTATTGGCTGGTTTGTGTATTGGTTGGTTTGCCAAAATCTCCCAACAAAATACGAGAGGTTTGAAACCAACTGAAGGAGATTTTTAGGATACCGAGAATTGGTTTTGGGTTGGAGTTTGGTTGGAAGAGATTTCTGAGACACCGCCGAATATGTTCATCTGGATCAGGAAAGAGTCATAGGCTATGTGTCATGTCTGTGAACCAGTTCGAAAGTGGTTAAAAAACAGTTCAAAAGTGGCTCAGAGCCATATCTGAGATCTGTTGGTTGGAAATAGGGAGTTGGATATTTGTCTGGTTCAAAAGTGGTTCAGGGCCATATCTTAGTTATCTTATCCTAGAACTTGAAATTTGATTTTTAGGTTGGTATTATGGATTAGGGCCTTGTGTGGCTCAGCGGCTAGAGTGTGCGATCGCTGTGCAAGAAGTCGTGGGTTCGATTGCGCCTCGGAAAATCTAATGAAAAGTTTTTTCTTTGAATAAACTTACACACCCGGTCACCCCTCACTGCTGTTGGCGCCAGCTTTATAGTAATTATCAATGCAAAAGCTTATCAAACTGCCGTTCGGATCGCCTAGTTATTTGTGCGAACATTTAATTAGATTTCCAATGGCAATAACATAAGTCAGTATACCGTTGGAAAACATATGATTCTCTTTTATCAAAAGAACAAAGAATAATTAATTAGTGGACACATTCCTTGCATTTCCGCTTTGCAATACCGTATAATTTCATCACCCAAGAAGCACTTCGACGATAAAAAAATATACTTAATTTTATGACATCCTCACTTTCCTCTCACAAACTAAATAACTAATTTGTATAATTATTTAATTCCTTTGTATGATCAACCCATCGTAATTATCTTGTACACTTCCCCTTTTGTTTATTTCACTTTTTTACTTGCTGGCTTTGGCCAAATTGAAAACAAGTACCAAGAGTCGGTTCCGACCAGCCCATTGCTTATATTACATGCTATAGGCGGCTCTGGGCTTATGAGTGATATAAATGGCTTCATAAAATTTTGTAACCATAATTTAGCCATGCGCAGAGAGATGAAGCATTTACATAGCTAATAATCAACTCCGGGAAGTTGTGCAGGAGAAGTGAGTGTCCGCGGTGCCAGCACCAAAGTGTGGCCATTAAGCGGTACATAATAATGAAGGGATTGTTGCAGCTGCCGGGCGGAAATTGTTGATAAGACCGGACCGAACGATGTACATGATGATAACATCATCATCAATTCTATGCAATTTTCCAAATTATATATGCGCAGCATTTCGTTTCGTTTAAAATTAAATTAGTATTATGCAGTTTTCTCTCTTGTGTTACACCCAAAAGTCTATAATCAGCTTTTAGATGCGGCCAACTTGTGCATAATTGGCGGCCAACACCATCATCGCATGCCGCTGCTGTTGCCGCTGCTGCTAATAATTTTTGATATGGCCAGTAATTATATATGCATGAACTGTTGTGTCTCCCCATGGGCCCCATCTGCCTTTTGTATGGGATAAGATTTTAATGGCGCTGCTTTTGAGTTTCGAAGTGTTATGACCATAATTGATTGGTGAGAGGCATTAAATTGTATTTTCTTTTTGTTTCAGTCAAGGTGTGAGAGTGACTGAATGTGATATAAGCACGAGACAAGCTGAAACCCCTAATAAATGGTAATAATAAGACAAGCTGCGGAAAAAAATATTCAATTAGATGTTATTAAAGTTTTAACAGAATTTTTTAAGCCAGTATGAAAATAATTAAAGCATATAAGAATGCTGCTTTAAGGCCAGGAGAAGCAAACCAAACTTACGATGAAATCTATATTTCCAAATAGGATATTATAGAGTCACTATTTTACATTGGGATTTTAAATTTATTTAACTCATACGTTTTTCTGTAAAAAGAAAGGAACAAAACCAACTTAAAAGATCATACCTTAAAGTTTGATTGATCTGATCTTTCCATACACAGTGTGTGTATGTTTGTTAAGCAGAAATTGCTTAGCGGATTTGGATACAATTTTGACGAGCAGGCGAGCAATTGACTGTAGAAACGAGTTCAGATGAAGTACGGTTGGTACGGGTGATAAAGATCATTAGCAGTACACCTGGCACTTGTCAGAGTTTTCTTGATCGCTATAATTTTTACCGCGAAGTCATAACAATGGTCGAGTAGACCAAAGAGTGAACTGATGCCAGTATTTTCGAATTATATTCTCGAGTTTCGAGTCCTCGTGGCCCCAGGCTCTGGTCTTTTGTGAAAAGTATGTTGCATTTGTACTTTTTTTTTGTTCTTGTTGATTATTTATTTTCGTTTTCTTTTGTTTCGTTAGGCCAACCTATCGATATCAAGAGGCTTGTGTACGTATGCGTGGGTGTGAGTGCAGTTTTTTGGCACCAAAGCGCCCTCTAGCGTGTTCAATAGGGAAGTGTGACGGTAGATCTTTTCGGGAAAGGAGGAGAGTTAGTTTTAAATTCGAAGTTGGAGAGAGGCAAAGGCCTTGTAAACGGCCAACGACCCCTCTCAGTAGTATTCTAGGTCAGGGACAATGGTGCTGAAGCCCCCACTGACTTAATTTTGTGATCAATGACTTAATTTATAAGCTTAATGTTTTGTGTCATTGGGATATTATATAAGAAAAACGAAAAAAAAAACAATTTGTATCGCAGCTACAAGAAGTGACCATCTGGTTTTCGCGGTTCTGACATATGTGCAGTGTGCAGCTAAAAGATGACTTTATGCAAAATTTAAGCTCGATAGCTTTAAAACTGAGGGACTAGTTTGACTAAAAACAGACAGACGGACGGACAAAGCTCAATTGACGCAGCTCGTCATACAGATCAAGAATATATATACTTTATGTGGTCGACGATGATGGGCAAATGGGTCTTTTGGCTGTAAGCTCTTAAAATGTACACTTTCATTACATTGTACAAGCTCTTAACGTCATTCTGAACCTTTTTACATTGCAAAATTTATTGCCATTTATTGGATTTCATTATTTCTTTTCTGAGATTGCGATTTAGTGCACAATTTTTGAATATTCTGAATATAGAGATTTGAACATCCTACAAAAAATACAGTTTAAAAAATGTGGAAGCTGCCAAAATTTATGAGAACGACGGAAACACTTGCAGCGAAACCAAGCTAAAACCAGAAATGGTTTCAGGGTTAAAAAATAAAAAAAGCTACACTTAAGGCAATAAGGACATAAATTCGAAGAAATTCCACTATTTTTCCCGAATTTCGCAATTTGGTTGTTATTGTTTTCGACGATCCTTGACACTTAGTCTACTGCTGACCAACCCTTTTCTCTGCTAAAAAGTTTAGTATCGGGGGTGTCCTGGAAATCTCTGGAGATTTTGGCTTCGGTTGGTTTGCAAATCGCTAGAGAAATCCGTCGGTGTCCTCAGAACTTCGAGAGATTTCGTTTTCTTCGAAAGTCAAGTTCGAAAGTCGAGTTCGAAAGGTGTGTGTATAAAATTATGCTCCTACTACAAAAACAGTGATGTATTGCGTGGGTTCGTGAAGTCGCTATTGGTTGGTTAGTGTATTGGCTGGTTTGTGTATTGGTTGGTTTGGAAAAATCTCCCAACAAAACACGAGAGGTTTGAAACCAACCGAAAGAGATTTCTAGGACACCGAGAATTGGTTTTGGGTTAAAATTTGGTTGGAAAAGATTTCTGGGACACCGCCGTATATGTCAGTATTTCTGAGCACCGACTCAACGAGTTAGCGTTGGGGAACGTTTACAAATTAAAATTGAGAGTATTGCAACAATGGTCTGGACAGGATCAAGTACATATGATAACATAAAAAGTTTAAAGAAATGTGCACGAAGTCTTTTCCACTAACGAATAATTTGAGTGCGAGCGCACCTTATCAAATGTTAAGACATTCTGTTCTTTTAATCGAGCTTAATTAGCTCTTATTCCGGAATTAATAAGCGAGTATAAGTATTTGAACGGAGAACACAAAGAAAGTTGAAAACTTATGAAGCAAAAAATTCGGAATCAAAAATTGATTATTGGATCAAGAAATTCGCGTTTGGACTAAGAATTGACATTTTTTGTTCTAAAATAATTTTCTTGAGATCTGGTGTGGATAACCTACAGTTATTCGCTGACTTCGAGTTGAGGTCGCCAAGATTGTGTACTTAAACACACAGGGAAGTAGTCTACACATGCTTATTACAATAATCTGAAGAAATATCACCTGCACTTACATACAGTGTGGCTCAAAAGAAGTCACCCTATTGGACGATGCTCTTATTTTTACAAATAGCCGCCAAAGTCAGATCTGTTTTGACATTTGTGGACTAGACAGATGTAGAATACAAGTGAACAAGCCATGGATCGATATACTCCCCAAGAACGCGGAATAATCGTGAATAATCGATTTTTCGACCAAAATCATAATGAGCGATGAGACTCATTTCCACCTCAGCGGGTACGTGAACAAGCAAAACTATCGCTTTTGGGGCACCGAAAATCCACGAGTGATGCACGAGGAGCCATTACACCCGTTCAAAATGACTGCATGGTGCGCTGTTCACGCTGGTCAAACGACAACAGTGGACGGTGCGCGTTATAGGGTCATGTTAACCGGGTTTTTTCTGCCGCAATTGGACGAATTAGGACTGGAGGACATGTGGTTCCAACAGGACGGAGCAACGGCACACACTGCGCGAGCCACCATTCCGACATTCTGAAGGCGGCGTTCCCGGGTCGCCTCATCTCTCGTTTTGGCGATTTGCACTGGCCTGCAAGATCGCCCGATTTAACCGTTCCAGACTTTTTTTGTGGGAGACCTTGGAAGCCCTCAAGGACAACATTCGACACGATTGCGAGAATCTGCAGCCCGAAGTTCTTGCCGAAGTGATGAAAAATGCCATAAAACGAGCCCGTATGGAAATCAATTGTAACGGCGCCCATTTGGCCGATATCATCTTCTCGAAATGACCAATACAATTCTTAAGGTTATAAAAAAATTTTAGAAAAAAAAATGAAAGCCAGACAACATAGGATGACTTCTTTTGACCCACCCTGTACGTGTGTAAAGTTAAGGTCAAGATTAATAAAATGTTTTATAACGATTTTATTATGATGGTGTAATTGGTTTTTGGAGAAGAGAGAAGGGTGAATTATCACAGCCTGGAGTAAACCGATCGGCGTAGCTCCGATGTTAGGGCAGCCGACAAATTTTGAATCGCTATAGGAGTGGCGGGAGCGTTGCCGGTAAACCATCCAATCCGGGTCACCACGCTTGCCGTCAGATAGGATTTTGTGTATGTAGTGCTGGTTCGAACTCCAAACAGATATGCTGAAGCTAGCCGGCGTCAGCCCGAAAGCAGGTCCGTAACAAGTATGGGAAAGTAGGAAGTTTAATTTTTGATACCGGATATCTGGGAAAAAAGGGTTCCTTTGGGCCATCAAAACAGTCTGTAAGAAAGTTTTCAAATCGGATTGCACTAATTCGAACACATTTAAAATTTCTGCCCACAACCATGATATTATTACCAGGAAATGCTACAACAATCCCACCCTATGAAAAACATCTCATAAAAAAATTTACATTTTATAACAATTTTGTGGGACTTTCTACACGCATTATGTATCATATAATCAGTTGTTGTATGCGACAGGTTGTTAAAACCATATCCATAACCACACACAATTATGCACATTTTCCTCCCCTTCCTTCCCCCTCAAACAACCAACCGACCAACCTACGTTCCATCATTAAGTCGAACAGACAATTTGTCAAAAGAAACAAGAAAATTTGCATAAAAAACTAACAAACAACTAACATTAGACACACCGAAAAAAATTTGCATGTCTGACCGACTGAAGTTGGCCAACCAGCCAACCAACAACAAATAACAATTTTCCACAAGCTGGCTGGACGGATTGGCGGTCGGCGGTTAAAGCTGGTAACACAGAAGCCAGAGACGACGACGACGACCAAGTGCAATTACCAAAAGCGCGCCACAACAGCCAAAGAGATATCAAAGGAGATCGGCAAAAAACGAGGCAAACGGCAAACTGGCCAACTACAGCAACAACAACAGCAACATGTGCGTTTGTGTCCGCAACGATTAAGTAAAAACAATTTACACGCCTGCCTTGCCAACGCCGGCAACAGAGGGAGCAAAAAGAAGCTATTGGAGGTGTGCTAAAGTCGTGAAAGTTTTGGCTAAGCCTTAAAATGTTTGCAATAACTATTAAGAAAACTTGGCCATAAACTTAAAAAAAAATGATTATCTTTTAAATATTCAACTAATTAGCGAGTATTTAAGTAAGCAGGTGTTTAAGCAACTTTTCGGCTTTTTCATCAGTAGACTTTGTAATGACTGCAGGTCATTACAGAATCAGAGCTGCAAGACTCGTCAATTTGAAAAGGGGTTTGTTTCGGAGTTCGAGCCTTTTGGTTCAAGTTCGCAAAGTGGGTTCAGCATGTCGCTGAAACTAATCAGTTCCAAATCATGGTTCAAGTTAGCAGATTTGTCCTACAGAAAACGTGATTATGGTAGACTCAATAAACAAAATAGGGGAAAGTTAACTTTCGGCTTGGCCGAAGTTTTGTATACCCTTTCAGTTTATTTTTCTAAATAAGACTACTTTTCGCACCTTACTTTTCAATGGGAAATACTATATAGATGTCCGATTTCGACCAAATTAAGTGCAGTCATGGAAAAGCATAACAAACTGTAAATTACAAGATTTGAAGGCTATCCCAATTAAAACAAAAAAGTTTTTCTCACTCGAACTAGTTTTTCCACCGATCCTATGGGAGCTATATGCTATAGTCATCCGATTTCGACCAAACTTTGTTGAATTGTGTAAAAGTATATAAAATAAGTATATGCCAATGATAAGAACGTTTTCATCAAAAACAAAAAATTTTACTAGAACACACTAGAACGAGTTTTTCGACCGATCGTTCCTATGGGAGCTATATGCTATAGTCATGCCATTTCGACCAAACTTTGTAGAATCGTGTAAGAGCATATAAAACAATTACATGCCAATTTTGAGGACATTTCCATCGAAAACAAAAAAGTTTTTCTAACTAAGACTACTTTTCAGACTATACTTTTCTATGACAGCTATACTATATAGATGTCCGATTTCGACCAAATTTGGTGGAATCATGAAGAAGCATAGTAATCCAAGAAATACGAAGTTTCGAGGCGTCTCAAATAAAAACAAAAAAGTTGTTCTCACTAAAACTAGTTTTTCGACCGATCGTTCCTATGACAGCTATATGCTAGAGTCATCCGATCCGGCCGATTCCGACAAATGTGTAGCGTATTTGTACCAAAAGACTTCGTGCAAAGTTTGGTGAGGATAGCTTTAAAACTGACGGAGGATATAGCATAGAAACAGACGTACAGGGCTAAATCAGCTCGTCATGCTGATCAAGAATATATATGTTTCATGTGGACGGAGATGCTTCCTTCTATGCGTTACAAACATCCAGACAATGTTATAATTCCCTTTGCAAGGGTATAAAAATAAAATAGAGCAGCGATTTTTTGATCCATTTAATTTACACCTTTTGTTTTATTACACTTGAAAAGTGTATTTTGGGTTCAAAACCAGGTGAATTTTTTATAGACTTGAAAAGTGTATTATAGTTTTGAACAGAAGTTTGGAACGCATAGAAGAAATCATCTCTGAACACATAAAGTATATATATATTCTTCATCAGGACGACGCACTATGGTCCCAAATCCCAAAAAGCTGGCCAAATGTCGAAATATATATTTTTTAGGGACTTTCAATGGCTGGAATAGTTTTAGTGGTACATCTAGTTTGTATTGTGACCTTTAATAAGATGAAAGTGTCCCTACCTGGCTCAGGTATGAACTCCGTTCGTGAGCGTAGAGCGTGCCTTTTCGTTTATTCGTCACGCTTTGAAAATAACACATCATTCAGACGCGTATAGAATCGCGAAAAGTTAACTGATTTGGACTGAACAAAATGGATTCTATTCTAGAAAGTAAGTTTAAATTGAATGTATTGCTCGAAATAATTATTAGCAATGCATGAAATAGTGAGTCATCAATAAAAGTAGAGGTTTTTTCTTGGTCACATTCTGAAAATTCGTGTTTGAAAAAGCAATAAGTCAAAAGTCCCATCAGATCCCGCTCTCAAACAAAATGGAAAAGGTTATTTTGGCAGTTTTTCAAAAAATATCCAAAAATTGGCTGCGACTTGCTGCGGATTCAGTCTCTGTGATGATTTTTGTGAGGTGTGATCAAAATGGGTTGTTGTTATCACGATGGTTTGGAATGGAAAACCCGCGATTACTGTCTTTCACCCGAATCAAATACGTTTTTGAAAAAATTTTCCGACATATTCACGGATCGTCATTTTGTGTTTTCGAATTTTGACTTCGAATTCGTATCAGCGAACCTGAATCCTCCGAGTACACACTTCCAGCCAAATCAAAATCGTTTTGTATTTCTGAATTTTGACCTCAAATTCGAAATCAGCAACCCCGAAAACCCTAGTAAACAAACCTTCAGCCGAAACAAATACGTTTTTCGACATTTGGCCAGCTTTTTGGGACTTGGGACCACTGTGCGATGAGCTGAGTCGGTTGAGCCTTGACCGTCCGTCTGACCATCTGTCCGTCCGTCCATCTGCGCGAACAAGTCCCTCAGTTGTTAGCTGCATCTTTTAGCTGCACACTGCACATATGTCAGAACCGCTCGGATCGGATGATTCCTTCTTGTAGCTGCCATAGGAACTTTCTGTTTCACGTGTATTAAAACTTCGGCACAGACGAAGTTAGCTTTGCTATCTCGTTCGTTCAGTCTACAGTTGTCATCTATTAAATCTTCTTCAACCAGTTTACAGGATAATCAAAACTCAAATGTATTTCTTGAAAATTCCGCGATTTTTGAGCAGTCTTCAGCAACAGTCTGCCTCCGATCTTCTAATGACTTAGCAGCTCTGTGGGATGCGACGTTTCTGCAGATCTGAACCTGGCCTGCCGCTACATTTGTTCATTGCGCCGAAAGTTAGATTGTTGCAAAGTCTCAGCAGCCCCCGATGCTCCGCCAGCTCTCTTCACAAGGCTTAATTGTTGCATTCTCCTGATCTGCGCCTGCGAAGAAGTTCCTTCACTACTCATTACACTAAGGCCTCTTGCTTTTTTTGAGATTTGAGCGAAAAATTATACTTTTTTCTAGGCATCTTTTAAAAAATTACAAAATAACTATTTTTAAACTTACAAACTTTTACATGCAAGCTTTACCATTTATAATTAAAAAAAAACTATTTAGTTTGTTTGCTTTGGGGACTTTCAAAAATCTGGAAGACCCCTCTCGAATGTTTTCGCTACCCACCAGTGTTTATCGGTGATTGAATAGCATTTTGGACTGTAAACTTGTTACACTTTTAGCGACCATTCTTATAAATAGTCTAGATTTCGTGATTTTATAAACTTCACGTTACTGGCCCATCTCCAACTCCGTAGTCTCGTCAGCAGAAAGCCGCTCCTGTGTCTGGTCTTGGTCATGGCGTTAATATGCGTCGCTCTGGCATAGCTGTTTGTTGGTGCTGTTGTCTGCATGTTTAGTGCTTCCTTTTTGGCATCGGCAACATGTCAATTATATCGTATCAAATTAATATTTGTACGCGTCGCGCCGCATCGCCCCATTCAGCCAAATGAAGTTGGAGTTTTATAAAGGAGCTAGCCAGCTGCTGGACGCTTGGCCACTAATCGTGGCTGACAAGCATGAAAGAGGTGAACTGGGTAGCAAATGCAATAGATTTCCAAAGTTACCTGACATTTGTGAGGTGCTGTTAAGCTCTGCTAACAAGCAATGTTTGTTGGGTTTTCGATATCAGAAGATGAATAGGGAAATTTTATGCATTTACTTTTATTTTACTGAATTACTGAAGAAACAGTGATTGATTTTAAATTAGTTCTTTATACAACTTTAAACTACCATCCTACTCACGCCCAGTTGTCCGAATTTCTTAGTTACAGTAAGTAAAAGTATTGCAACTGTAGCTTTAGTATTTGTAAAGCGCTTCTATAAATTACCCCACATAAATAACAATCCAAACATTAATCTTATTCATGTACAAATGAACTCTAACAGCCACTTTGCTCTAGAAACACCGTCTAACTTGGTTGGCTGTGTGTTATTATCAACACTTTTTTTGTTCATGTTGTTCGGCTGTCTGCCAAAACACAAACGTACAAAACACGCGCGATAAATACTTTGGCTATGGCTTGGCATTCTGTCAATTTAATCGGCCACGTTTTAACCTTAACTGTCAGTAAAGTTAAAGCGCCGCTTTTATCGCCACGTTTGCCCCGATCTTTAGCCCAACTGTCATTACCAAATTCAACTTAAGTGCTGTCAAAAGATAATTACCGTTTCAGATTTTTCTTTTTTTTTAAACATCGCTGACGCCAACAACATGGTTTTTTATTAAGTTTAAACCAGTTTCTGTTGTTGTGGTTGTTGTTATTGCATTTCAATAATGACACTAAAATGTCTGATTAATTTACTGTATGCCAAAAGCCCTTTGGCTATGTGTGGGAGACTTTAAAAAAAATATAAATTAATGTGTAAATATCGACTAACTCCACCCAGTTGGTCGGCCCCGCAGAGCTGCTAGCTAACGGGAGCGGCGATCCAGCACTAGGACAAATAGTGGTCGGTGCATTGAGCTTGGTACTCAGTTATCGTTAAATAAACACCAATGAAAACTGCGACATCAATGCTTTGGATGCGGACACCCGTGGTGAGCTGCCCACTCAATTGGTAAAGGCTGGCGGCAAGGAATTGGTAAGGTGTAGGGCTGTCAATATTTTATCGATATATCGATATTTTATGATATTTTTGTGCCGATATATGATATCGATATTTTTAGAATCGATATATCGAAATGATATGGTCAAATTTAAAATAGTCTGTTCGTTGGATTTGTTTCGTTTCTATAAAGTGGAGTTTATAGAGCGCTTTGAAAAAAATGATAGCTGTAACAAGTGCATGTTATGTAGCAAAACTGTTGAAACAAATGGTATTACAACCAACTTAAGAACCACTTAAGAACTAATCATTTAGATGCAGCAATATGCGGAAACTGTATGCCATCTTCAACCATACATGGACAATATTATGCAGTGGTAGGCACCAAAATTAAACAAAAGGGCGTACGTTTTTTGCCTTCAAATATAAACCTGTGCAGCACAGACCGAGGGATTGTAATGGGTTTTTCATTAGGAACATAACAATCAGGTACCTTTATATAGACGCACCCTTAAACTTTTTTATACCCTTGCAGAGGGTACTATAAAATTGTCCGGATGTTTGTACCGCATAGAAGGAAGCATCTCCGACCACATAAAGTATATATATTCTTGATCAGCATGACGAGCTGAGTTGATTTAGCCCTGTCCGTCTGTCTGTTTCTATGCTGTCTCTTCCGTCAGTTTTAAAGCTATCCTCACCAAACTCTGCACGAAGACTTTTGGTATAAATACGCGGGACATTTGTCGGAACCGGCCGGATCGGATGACTAAAGCATATAGCTGCCATAGGAACGATCTGTCGAAAAACTAGTTTTTGTTAGAAACTTTTACTCAATTCTACAAAGTTTTATCAAAATCCCATGACTATATCATATAGCTGCAGTATGAATGATCGGTCGGAAAAGATGTTATAGTGAGAAAAACTTTTTTGTTTTAAGTGGGATCGCCTCCAAACTTCGTAATTAACAGTGTATTATGCTTATCCATGATTTCACAAAGTTTTCACCCCCTCCATGGCCCCATCCCCCATGGGCACCCTCACAAATGGAACCCCGCCCCACCCATGGCCCCCCACCCATGGGTGCCCACCCCACCCATGGGCCCCCCAGCCATGGGGCCCCCACCCATGGGACCCAGTTAAATCGTCCTAATTTAAGTTTAAGTTCAAGGCTATAATTATATGTGCTCTGTGCAACCATGATTTATCACAGTAAATGCTCATCAAAATTCTATATAAATTGAATTTTTTCATAAACAATATTCAGTTAAAGTCAACGGTCAAGGGATGTTTTACCTCGTCCTATTTTTGCTGTTATTTACCAGCCCTTCCAAGTCAGTCAAATATGTTTTTCTCTTCGATGATGAGGATGTATTCGTCAAGTGTCCAAATCAACCGCAAGGAGTTCAATCTCAGAAAGAGCTATTCGACTGGTCCGAACACAAATCAACCATGATTGATGACATCATACATCTGGAAGGTAATCTAACAACCATCTGGGATATCTAGCCAACGGATCGGATTGAGGTAAGCTCCGAGAGCCCGTTTTAATTTGAACAACAATATGATTTATTCTATTTTCCTTCAGTTCGACATCGATGTATTTCGCCATGAGCTTGGCAGCTGGCAGCCAACTATATTTAGCATAAAGTCGAAAGATTTTTGCAAGGTCATGTACGATAACAAGCAATACTGGTACACCCACTGAACCCAATACGTAACAAATGCTAATGAGGTGGCCAAAAATTGCCTCAATGTGCCCGGTGTAGGAGAACGACGATCGAAAAAGTATATTCTGGTACTAATTTTTGCTCTCATTTCAGACAAAATTGATTTTCCGGCCCTACGAGGCTCATGTTGTTTTTGATTCTAGTATGGGTTTTAAGATACAAGGTCGACACAAGATTGAATATCAAATTAGAGCTTACGACAAGTCAAACAAAAAGCGTCCAACTAGCTTTTGTTTTCTAGCCACAGGCGAATTCGTCAAGAGTAACTGAATCGTTGGAATTAAAGGATATTTTGGTTGGCTCCTAATTCATGACCAGTGTTTTGGGTAGAGATTTTACCAAATTCACTGCTAAAACTATAAGCCAAATAAGTTTTGGAATTGTAAACTACATTATTTTACTGGATAGGCTGCATCAAATAAATAACGTGATTAACTTGATATAATATTGAAATTTGCTTTTTAATAATTCTTAGCAAAACCTACTGGAGGCTGCCATATCAGCCAATACCGTCGTGCCAGTGGCGCCATCTGCCTGTCTCAGTAGCGCCACATGAGAAATTTGTCAACAACAAACGAGCCAAGGGTTGGCAAGTGTTGCTTTATGATTGGCGCGAAAATATTTTAAAATTTTTCATTTTAACACGACTTTAATTTAAATTATAATATTAGCATGAATCATAAAACTTATGCCACAGTTAAAAGATTTCCGTTTAACATCAAATTAATTCAAAATTATTTCATAATGAAATAACTCCTCAAATTTGGGGCCCTATTTTATTTTGTTTTTTGGGGCCTTATTTCGTTGGGGCCTTATTTCATTGGGGCCTTATTGCCTGCTTAAAACGTATCTGATTTTAAGTATGGCGTACTTGGTGGACTTTTTCTCGCTGTGTATCAGAAATGCTTTGATGCTGATCAATAGACCTCGGATTTTGCTTATTTCCATATTTTTCATCAGATTGATACCAAACTTTGTATTTAGACGTTTCATCGCTCAAATATAACAAATTTTAATGTATTTCGAAAATATGCAAAATATATGCAAAAGACATGCAAAAAAATATGCCAAAAATATTCAAAATATATGCAAAATATGCTAAATATATGCAACCGAATTTCATCGAAAAATTTAATTCCCGAGGTATTTACGGATCGACAAAGATCACTAACACTGGTTCATCGAAAAGAACGGCTTTAATTTTCTTTCGAACTTCCTCCAAAGTAAAACTACTCCTCTCTGAACATTTAACATTTAACTTCAGTAAGTACTTTTAGAACAATTTCTAATCTTCAAAACCCAGCTCTTTTTTCGGTAGTACCACTACAATTTCGTCCTGCACTACGTGAAATAAAATTTCCATTATCATTTCATTAATGGCAATGCTAGAATATGCAATGTGATGTATATACCAGCATCGCCAATGCCCTTTAACATACCAACATTATTAAGACGCTCGCCCAAAAACTTACAAGGAAGGACAAAATCCTAAAATTTTGAAATTTTTATCGGAAACTGGTATAAAATTAAGCTTTCAATAAAACATAAGAAGCCCACATTCAGCTGCTTGGGTTAGAAAATATTAATCAAATAGTCCAAATGGGGGTGGACATAATTATGACATGATTTTAAAAATGATTTATTCCCGGCATGGACCAAATGCAAATGATTGATTCAGTGATTTTCAGTTGATTTTAAAATCGATTTATTTCCCTAATTGGCTTACTTATTGGACCACAAGATGAAAGGACTACAGTTTAACGCCGAATCCGACCGCAGTTTTTGAAGCTTTTCTGCCTAATACTGCATGCTGGCGCCACGCAGAGTGGGCCGAAAGTTATCAGAAAAAACTTTTCTGAATTTCCGGGCGGATCGAACCACCTCCTGCAGCAGTACTCTAACCAATGGATTCCCTTTAGAAACTCCATATCTCCAACGGATTAACTATAAACTAGACAGAAAATGGCTTTTTTGGCCATATTCGAAGGACCAAATACTCCAGAAAAAAGGATGTTTTTATAAATTTGATTTGTTCGTGGCTTAGAATTTATTATTATCTGTTAAATGTGATTTAAACCTTAATCATTTCATAAAACATAAGTTCGTGGTCGATCTGCAAAGTAAGGCTTTTTTGTATTTTACATGAGCGCCAGTCATACTTTGCAGATCTGTGCCAGAAATGGCACTGAATGGATGACGGTTTTGGTTTCTTGTGATCATGTTGAGTACTATCCTCACGGCCGGCACTGCATTTCTTCCCGAACTATTTGTTAGAACGTAGGCACAGATCCCACTTCTGATGTCGAGTTTGTCAGCTTAGCACTATTATTATCCGTTTTCCAGCATGTTTTAAAATTAAAATAAGTATCATTTGCCCTTTTTGACAATATACCACCCTCTGAATCGCTTTTACATTATGATTTGATTTGTACAACAAAGAAAATTGTTTGCTTTTGCATTGCTTTTACATATTTTGCTATTATAGATAACATTTCATGCAAATATGCACAAAAGTTTAAAATATGCACATCGTTTTCAACATTACAACATTTTTCAATGAAACGTACTTTGGCGTCATCAGAATTCACCTATCTTAATCCTGCAAAAATATGCAAATATGCAAAATCCGAGGTCTACTGATCAAATATAACAATGACTAGCGTGGAATTGACCTTTCTGATAGCTTAAAAATAATTCTGATAATATCCATTTCCTGGTGAGCTCTAAAGTTTTCATGATGGGACGGACATATTTTAACGGTAATTAAAGTGAAAAGACTTGCAGCACGGGCTAGTTTTTGAGCCGTAAACACAGCTAACCAAATGTTGTCTCCCGATGCTATATACGATTGGGCCAAAAAGAAATTAAAAAAAAATTGAGGTATATTTTGGTTCCAAGGCAGATAACTATAATAAAAGTTTCATAAGAGTTGTCCGTCCGATTTAATTATGCGAAAACGTTCTCGGGTATTCAAAAGTACCACAGCGCCCACCGACAATAGCCAACTAATTTTTATGGTTCCGACGTGTTTTGAAGAATTAAAAAAAAAATATGCACAAAGGGAAATAAACATAGTTCAACTCCACATCAGTTTTCTTCTTTTTAACAGTTTTTATAAGGACTTTTTGTCTTGTAAAAAGAGTTTCCATTTGTTCAATTTATTTACCATGAAGACATTTTCATCCATCCCAAATTTTACAGCTCGCAAAGTATATTGACAGCATATTCTTAGCTGTATGTGAAATCATGATTAATATGAAATTTTATTTATTTCTTTGCAATTCAATTTCTCTAGAAGTTATAGCCTTCCCATAATGAAACTTATAGGCTATTCACACTGACCACATCTCTCACCCAACATCCCACATCCAGAGTTAGGATATAAAAACAAGTGCGAAATATAATCTGTTTGAAGCTTCATCAAGATCAATTATGCTATATGCATCAGAGGTGTGGGGTTACAATGTGGAAAAACTAGCACGACATTTTATCAAGAAGCTCTTTAAGCTGTCAATAAACACACCATCATCCGCAATTCACCTGGAGACTGGTTTACCTACCCTTTATCACAATACGCTGGGCAGACACTTCAAATACATCCGAAAAATCATGGATCTACCCCAAAACAGACTGCCTAAGTTAGTCGCTATGCAAACCCTAAGGAACCGATCGCAGTGTTTTGCAGAATGGCAAACAATTTTCCAGTCTAGAAGTATTACCTGTAATATAGAAGACCTAGCTTGATGGAGAAGAACGCACGACACAGTACTGGAAAGAATTAATGAAGCCCAACGAAAAACCTTCGAAGTCACTGCTCAAAGACGCGAAACTCGGCTTTTATATAAAGGACTGAACTTCAACCTGGGTCAAAGTAATTATTTTAGAGATGACTTTTCGGTGGATGCCATAAAACTAATATTTCAAGCGAGATCCGAACTGCTGGCGCTCAACTATAGACGCCATATAAGCGATGAGAAGTGCACTTTATGCAACATGAGCGCCCGGGAGGATACCTTTCATTTCCTCTCACAATGCCCAATTCTGGAAGAACTAAGGATAAAATATTTCGGATAAAGATACCTTACCCTAGAAAAAGCTAGAGATCGACGCAACGGAGAAAATTGGATTACACTTGCGGCTTATCTTTCATCTGCTCTTAAATATAGGCTCAAAATTGTTAATGAAGATTTTTAAGATAATTTAAGAAATAATATTAAACCTAAGAATCTATATATATAAAACTGTTTAACCTGACTGACTGACTGGTGACCGTCGCACAGCCTAAACGGTAAGAGCTAGAGGGCTGACAGGAGTTTCCTTATGTGGTGAAAGTGCGTACTAAGACTGGGTTTTGGAAAATTCCACCCGGAAAAGCCGGAAAAGCGTCGGAAAACTTTGTATGGGCAAAATTTTATTTTTTATCCTATTGACTTGAAATTCGGTTTGTAAGCATAGTATGCATAATAATTGGACACGTGTTTTCCCGATTTCGGAAAATCCGTCCACAAGGAAAATTCTCGGCAAATTCGATATGCAAAAATCAAATTTTCATCCGATTGACTTGAAATTCGGTTTGTAAGGACAGTAAGTGAAAGAAATTGAAATGCGATTTTCCGATGTTGGAAAATTCAACCGTATGGGTTTGAATGGGAAAAATTTTATTTTTCATCCGATTGACTTGAAATTCGGGTTGTAAAGACTGTAAATGAAATAAATTGAAATGTGATTTTCCGATGCTGGAAAATTCTACCGTAGGGTCGGAAAATTCGGTTTGTAAGCATAGTATGCAAAATAATTGGACACGTGTTTTCCCGATTTCGGAAAATCCGTCCACAAGGAAAATTCTCGGGAAATTCGATTTGCAAAAATCAAATTTTCATCCGATTGACTTGAAATTCGGTTTGTAAGGACAGTAAGTGAAAGAAATTGAAATGCGATTTTCCGATGTTGGAAAATTCAACCGTAGGATCGGAAAATTCCCAGAAAAGCGTCGGGAAAGTTTGAATGGGAAAAATTTTATTTTTCATCCGATTGACTTGAAAGTTGGGTTGTAAAGACTGTAAATGAAATAAACTGAAATGTGATTTTCCGATGCTGGAAAATTCTACCGTAGGGTCGGAAAATTCCAGGAAAAGCGTCGGAAAAGTTTGCATTGGGAAAATTTTTTTTTTTCATCCTATTGACTTGAAACTGGGTTTGTAAGCGAAGTATACGAAATAATTGGACACGTTTTTCCCCGATTTCGGAAAATCTGCCCGCAAGGAAAATACCCGGGAAATTCGATATGCCAAAATCTATTATTCATCGGATTGATTTGAAATTCTGTTTGTAAGGATAGTAAGTGAAATGAATTGAAATGTGATTTTTTGATGATGGGAAATTGGAAAATTCCCCGGAAAAGCGTCGGAAAAGTCTGTATGGTGAGAATTTTAGTTGTCGTCCGATTGACTTGAATTTCGGTTTGTAAGCAAAGTATGATAAATAATTGGACACGTATTTTCCCGATTTCGAAAAATCTGCGCGCAAGGAAAATTCCCGGGAAATTCGATATGCAAAATCTTTTTTTTTTCATCATATTGACTTGAAATTCGGTTTGTAAGGATAGTAAGTGATATAATTTGTAATGTTATTTTCAGAAGTTGGAAAATTTGACCTTAGGGTCGGAAAACTCAGCAGACAAAAAGCTAATTTCATACGATTGGCTTTAAACTTGGTTTGAAGGGATAGTATAAGAAATAACGAAATAACAGTAACTCGGGCTGCCGTTTTTCATTGTACTGGCTGTGTGCGGGACCTGGAGCACGAAAAAAAAATGGCACCATGCAGTCACTTTGAGCGGGTGTAATGGCTGCTCGTGCATCACTCGTGGATTTTCGGTGCCCCAAAAGCGATAGTTTTGCTTGTTCACGTACCCGCTGAGGTGGAAATGAGCCTCATCGCTCATTATGATTTTGGTCGAAAAATCGTCCATTTTGATTATTCCGCGTTCTTGGGGAGTATATGGCTTGTTCACTTGTATTCTACATCTGTCTAGTCCACAAATGTCAAGACAGAGCTGACTTTGCTGGCTATTTGTAAAAATAAGAGCATCTTCCAATAGGGTGAATTTTTTTGGCCCACCTTGTAGATGTCTGACTTCGACCAAATTTGGTGGAATCATGGAAAAGCATAGTGAAATAAGAAATACGAAGTTTGGAGGCTTTCCCATACTCACTAAAACTAGTTTTTCGACCGATCGTTCCTATGACTGCTATGTGCTATAGTCATTCGATCCGGCCGGTTCCGACAAATGTGCAGCGTATTTATACCAAAAGACTTCGTTGAAAGTTTGGTGAGGATAGCTTTAAAACTGACGGAGGAGATAGCATAGAAACAGACGGACAGGGCTAAATCAACACAGCTCGTCATGCTGATCAAGAATATTTACACTTAATGTGTTCGAAGAGGCTTCATTCTATGCGCTACAAACATCCGGACAGTTTTATAATACCCTCTGCAAGGGTATAGTTACTTATATATGATATGGTTGGGAGAAGATAAGAGGCCTAAGTTTCTTCACATTTTGACTTCAAAAACGCAGAAAAACTAAAAAAATTTTATTCATAATATTATATTCAAATTGGTCATGAATTAGAAGCCAACCAAAATATCCTTTAATTCCAACGGTTTAATTAGTTTTGACGAATTCGCCTGTGGATAGAAAACAAAAGCTAGTCGGACGCTTTTTGTTTGACTTGTCGTAAGCTCTAATTTGAAATTCAATCTTGTGTCGACCTTCTAGCTTAAAACCCATACTAGAATCAATAACACAAGCAATCTCGTAGGGCCGGAAAATTAATTTTGTCTGAAATGAGAGCAAAAATTAGTACCAGAATATACTTTTTCGATCGTCGTTCTCCTACACCGGGCACATTGAGGCAATTTTTGGCCACTTCATTAGCATTTGTAACGTATTGGGTACATTGGGTGTACCAGAATTGCTTGCTATCGTACATGACCTTGCAAAAATCTTTCGACTTTATGTTAAATACAGTTGGCTGCCAGCTGCCAAGCTCATGGCGAAATACACCGATGTCGAACTGAAGGAAAACAGAATATTATTGTTTAAATATTGTTGTTTAAATTAAAACGGGCTCTCGGAGCTTACCTCAATACGGTCCGTTGGCTGGATATCCCAGGTGGATGTTAGATTACCTTCCACATGTATGATGTCATCAATCATGGTTGATTTGTGTTCGGACCAGTCGAATAGCTCTTTCTGAGACAGAACTCCTTGCGGTTGATTTGGACACTTGACGAAAATATCCTCATCATCGAAGAGAAAAACATATTTGACTGACTTGGAAGGGCTGGTAAATAACAGCAAAAATAGGACGAGGTAAAACATCCCTTGACCGTTGACTTTAACTGAATATTGTTTATGAAAAAATTCAATTTATATAGAATTTTGATGAGCATTTACTGTGATAAATCATGGTTGCACAGAGCACATATAATTATAGCCTTGAACTTAAAATTAAATTACGACGATTTAACTGATTATATTATGGACACGAGCTTTGGATGAAATTATGGAAATAAAATTGTTGTAGATTTTGCTAATATATGTAATTTGCCATATATCTTGCATTTCTCCTTTGACAATTCCGGTTTGAGTTCATTTTTGTAGCTGTTCAGTAGTTGATTGCTTTTTGCATTTTGCTAAATAAAACAAGAAAGAAAGTCGGTCAAGCCCGACTAGAACATACTCTGTACCTGTGAAAAGCTGCCCATCACTGTTGCGACCAGTGCTGCCCATAATTGTTTGTTTTCCTTATAACTCGACTAACGTTCATCCGATCTTTCGACAAATAATACTGATTAATAAATATGTCCAGAAGGAACGAACCTTCTATATATAAACTCTGGGAGATATGAAGCTTACCCCTATCTCTTACCATCTATGAGATCCTCTGGTACAGAGTATAATTAATTTTACCCTTGCTGAGTGGGTATTATAAAATTGGGCGGATGTTTGTAATGCAATGAAGGAAGCATCTCCGACCACATAAAGTATATATATTCTTGATCAGCATTACGAGCTGTTTTCATTTAGCCTTGTCCGTCTGTCCGTCCGTCCGTCTGTCTGTTTCTATGCTATCCCCTCCGTCAGTTTTAAAGCTTTCCTCACCAATCTTTGCACGAAGTCTTGTGGTACAAATAGGCTGCACATTTGTCGGAACCGGCCGGATCGGATGACTAAAGCATATAGCTGCCATAGGAACGATCGGTCGAAAAACAAGTCTTAGTGAGAAAAACTTGTTTGTTTTTAATGGAAAAGCCGCCAAAGTACATATTTCTTAGTTTACTATCCTTTCCCATGATTTCACTAAGTTTGGTCGAAATCGGATGACTATAGCATATAGGTGCCATAGGAACAATCGGTCGAAAAACTAGTTCTAGTGAGAAAAAATGTTTTGTTTTTAATGAAAAAGTCCTTATCAATGGCATACACTTATTTTATATACTTTTACACAATTCCACAAAGTTTGGTCGAAATCGGATGACTATAGATTAAAGCTCCCATAGGAACGATCGGTCGAAAAACTAGTTCGAGTGAGGAAAACTTTTTGTTTTTGATGAAAACGTCCTTTTTATTGGCATATTCTTATTTTATATACTTTAACACATTTCTACAAAGTTTTATCAAAATCGGATGACAGCTATATGCTAAGCTGCAGTATGAATGATCGGTCGAAAAAGAAGTTCTAGTGAGACAAACTTTTTTGTTTTTAATGGGATCGCCTCCAAATTTCGTATTTAACAGTGTATTATGCTTTTCCATAATTTCACCAAGTTTGGTCGAAATCAGACATCTATATAGTATAGATCCCCCAGAAAAAAAGGTCCAAAAAGTAGTCTTAGTTAGAAAAACTTTTTTGTTTTCAATGGAAGCTGCAAGGGTATACAAAACTTCGGCCGAGCCGAGTTAACTTTCCCCAATTTTGATACTCTGTACCAAAGGTACATAGAGTATAATAATATTATTAATAAGTTTGTGCAAAAGTATGGAAGCTTCTCCGACCCCATAAAGTATATATATTCTTGATCAGCATCAACAGCCGAGTCGATATAGCCTTGTCCGTCTGACCGTCTGTCTGTCCGTATGAACGCACAGATCTCAGAGATGGTAAGAGATAGAGGTTTGACATGTATGGGACTTATGCTTCTTATACTTGCAGGCAGATCAAGTTTGTCTTCAATTTTTTCCACGCCCCCTCCCGCCCCCGCAAATTGGAAAAAACGTAATATCTCCCACAGTTTTATAGATAGAAGGTTCGTTGCTTCTGGACATATTTAGTAATCAGGATTATTTATCGATCCCCAAAGGAATGGTAAAGATCGGATGAACGGTAGTAAAGATATGAGCAAAAGAAAATTCAATATATCTAGGCTGCTCCTGCAGCAGCAAAACACATACATATGTATGTTGATGTATGTATGTATGAGCAACGACTACACAACAAAGTGATAGCCAACAATATCTTAGGACAAATTTTTATTTAACGATTCATATTGGATCGTTGGGGGTGTGATGACCCCCGCCCCGCCAAAAATTCCACCTTTTAAATGAATTAAACCTGCAAATATATTGTCTGAGTAATTCCTACAACGAGATCCTATACAAAACCTAACAGCTATGGCTAGCTCATTAGATCCAATTGAATTCTTGCACCTAACTGGGACGCTCTCATTTTCCCCCTTCCCTTTCCCACATACACATAAATTGCAAATAATATAAAAATAGTCTAGTTCTTTAATTTTAACATAGCAATCACAATGATGTTAAGTCATTCTGGTCACTCCGGAGTCCCGCGTAGTTTTCGATGTAGGCCCATCTCTAGCTCTGGCAAATGCAAAGGTTTTTTTTGTCTGCGGCGCGTGCCAATCCTCTCTCTCTCCCTCTCTCTCCTAATTATACTCTGTACCAAAGGTACATAGAGTATAATAAGTTTGTGCAAAAGTATGTAACAGCACCTTAAATGATAAGTAATTAAGCAACTCAAGTCGACTCGTAGGTCTTTATTCATATATGGACCCCATTGCTATTGCAATGGCCTCCTCGTGGTGTTCCCTGGATACCGATTTTATATAATATAATCGGGAGCAAATGCGAGCGGCGATCCCAACTGTTACAGAGTTTAATATAGTCGGGTTCCCTGGATACCGATTTTATATAATATAATCGGGAGCAAATGCGAGCGGCGATCCCAACTGTTACAGAGTTTAATATAGTCGGGCTTGACCGACTTTTTTCCTTGTTTTTGTCGTTATTGTGAAAAATTACCTTCTTGATATTTTGGAACATATCAATTTAATCTTTGTCATATCGGAGTAAAATTGATATGAAAAAATGTGGAAATGACTGCCATTTCATATCATTTTTTTTTTCAGTGTACAAAAATCGTAAAATTTATAATAAATTCAGCCCAATCAATTTATGCAAAACCAACGTTTAGCAACCCTTTAATTCATTTCTCTCTTCTAAAGCTCACGCAAAGAAGCTGCGCGCAAAGAAGCCAAAGTCGTTCAAAGTTTGCAGATGCTAGGAAATTTGGGTCACCTTGGGTCACTAAAATGACTTTATCTCCGAAAGTATTCCGAATTTTAAAAAATCCTTTTGGAATAATCGTTTTCAATATCTAAGCTATAAAATAAAATAAATAAAAAATTTGGAAAAAAAAAATTTCTAGACCAGAAGAGGGCCTTAAGTATATGAATAAATTTATTAAAGATCCATACAAAAAATATTGCTTGTGGTATATGAATAATAAAAGTCTTTTCCACGAACAACGGTCCAAGGCCCTTATTTTAAAATTATAAAATATTTTCATAAAAAACATAGGTTAAATGCTCGCTCAAATTTAAAGGGTATGGAAACTTCTTCATACCTTTTTCAGTGGGCGTAGGCAAAATTGCAAAAACAATACACACAGAATTCGGTTCTGCTGACGTCGACGTCAAAGCAGGGATGAATTTGACGAGAAATGAAGGAAACGAACAAAAGCCGAAGACATATCAGAGAGCCGGAGTGGCCGGAGTGGCTCAGCGGTTAGTGTGCGCGACTGCTGAGCATGAGGTCGTGGGTTCGACCCCGCCTCGGAACATCTAATGGAAAGTTTTTTTCTTTGAATAAAACTTTACACCCGGCCACACCTCTTGCTGTTGGCGCCAGCATTGCAGTAATTAGCCATGAAAAGCCTCTCAAAAACTGCCGTTTGGATTCGGCGTTAAACTGTAGGTCCCTTTCTCTTGTGCTAAAATTAGAAGCGCACAAGCCAAGAGATTGAGAGAGGCTCGGCTTTGGCCCCTTGGGGCTGTTGTCATCTTGACAAGCCGATTTTACTTTTTACAAATAGAACGAATTGGTTTTCAGTTTCACCAACGAAGCCTTAGTTCGCGAACTATGGGCATTTTTTTACAAGCAGCTGGCTTAGAACAGGATTGACCATTTATGAGTGTTACTCATATTAGTTATCAGTCATGTTTCATACCAAGCAAGAAAAACTAACATTCAACTAAAACTAACTAAAAATAATTTAATAGTTCTAAATCGTAACATTATAATTTAACAAGTAAGGGAGCTGCAGTCGAGTGCCCCGACTACAAAATACCCTGTTCCCTTGATTTCGTGTGTTTTTTCTTTACATACTCACACACTCACACATACACACAAACGCATGGCATGCGGCCGCGCGCGATAACTGACAATGCAAGACCCCCCCCTCTCTCCCACAAGAAAAATTGATTCGTATATAACTTCGGTGTTTATTGTCCGATGTTAGTGATCTTTTCAGAATAGATAGATATTGGGCCCTTCTTGATATATGTAAAGTTTGGAAGGTCTATCTAAAAAATTGTGTCTCTGACAGTTTTTTGCGCTTAAAGGGGGGATGGGGAGGAATTTTCCAAATCTGAAACAAACTCGGTTTGAATCGGGTATACACCTATCTACATGCAAAAATTTGTGGCTCTAGCTCTTATAGTCTCTGAGAAACACGCGTTCATACGGACAGACAGACAGACAGACGGACAGACAGACAGACGTACGGACAGGGCTAAATCGACTCGGCTGTTGATGCTGATCAAGAATATATATACTTTATATGGTCGCAAATGTTTCCTTCTACCTGTTACATACTTTTGCACAACTTCATGATCCCCCTTTTCCCATTTTCAATGGGAACAGGGTATAAAAAACCATATCCTAGCTCGGCATTTTACGATTTTGAAAAGAATAAAAGCATAAGTCAAGTTGTGGCAAAACAAATCCACGTATTTAAGGTTAGACCAGCTTCTATTTAAAAGTCCAGGTAATGGTAGAGAACTTTTTTATTTCATACTTATAGTTATTGACTTCGGATATTCGTTAATACTTTTAATAGCTTTTATAAGCTGGACGCTTGCTTTTCATCAAATATATGTCTTATTTTGTTTACCAAAAAATTTCTCCATGGTCTAAGATTCCGTGAACTAAGCTTCGAATCAAACCCTTACGTTTGATAACTTAACCGACCACGCGACCCCGACCACCTTCACTGAATTTCAGAGTGACCGAATCTTAATGGAGCTTTGGTACCTAGATTTTGAATTTCAAAAATATGTTGCCATTCACTGAGAATGTACATTTCCAGTGGAATCACCAAACATCAAAATGTACATATGTACATGTACATTTGTATGGAATCACCAAGTATCAAAGTGTACATAAATTTACATTTGAATGAAGTCGAGAAATTTCAAAATGTTCATTTATGAGTTAGTGGAATTAGCCTATTAAGCTATAAGCTGGAAGTTTTGTGTGTTTGTTGGAAATATGCAGTTGGATTTTTTTCCCTATTAAAAACTCAGTTCGAACCACCTTGGACGAGCTCAAATGCTAATATCGATTTGCATCCAGATGAAAATTTAAAACATATTCTTACAATGCAAAGCGAAATGCAAAAAGCGATATGCTACTGAAAAACTAAAAACCTGAACTCAAACCGGAAGTAGCTACTGAGAAATTAAAGATAAATGACAAATTATATATATTTGGTAAAATCGACAACAGTTTACTTTTTTAACAATTTTATTTTGCGTCCATGATATAATCAGTTAAATCGTCATAATTTTTAATTTAGCTCATTAAATGTGCTCTGTACACCCATAATTAGTCACAGAAAATGCTCTTCATAATTGTATATAAATAGAATTTTTTCATAAACTATATTCAGCTTAAGTCAGCGGTCAAAGGATGTCTTACCTCATACTATTTTTGCTGTTATTCATCAGAGCTTCCAAGTCAGCCAACTATGAGTTTTTCGTCGATGATGACGAAATATTCGTCAAGTGTCCAAATCAACCGCAAGGAGTGCTTTCTAATAAAGAGATTCTCGACTGGTCCGAACACAAAATGACTATTATTGATGACATCGTACATATGGAAGGTAATCTGACAACCACTTGGGATATCCAGCCAACTGATAGAATCGAGGTAAGCTGAGAGTCCGTTTTAATTTGAAGTTCAATATGATTCATTGTTCATTTTCCTTTAGCTTGATGTCAGTACATATCGCCATGAGCTTGGCAGCTGGCAGCCAACTGTATTTAACATAAAGTCGAAAGATTTTTGCAAGGTCCTGTACGATAGCAAGCAATACTGGTACACCCACTGGACCCAATACGTTACAAATGCCAATGAAGTGGCCAAGAATTGCATCAATGTGCCTGGTGTAGGAAAACAACGATCGAAAGAGTATTTTCTGGTCATAATCTTTGCTCTCTTTTCAGACAAAATTGATTTTCCGACCCTACACGGCTGATTTGGTTGCTAGTGTTAAGAGTGTTGATCTGCAAGGTCGATACAAAGTTGAATTTAAATTGAGGGCTTACGACAAGTCAAACAAAAGGCGTCCTACTAGCGTTTGTTTTCTATCCACAGGTGAATTTGTCAAGATAAAATGAATCGATGGAATTTAAGGATATTTGGTTTGACGCCCAATTTTTGACAAATTGAATATTATGTTATAGATATAACAGTTTTTTTTATTTTTTTAGTTTTTGAAGTCAAAATGTGGAAAAACTTAGGCCTATATCTTATCTTATCTAGGGTGCTCGCAACCATATCATATACACTCATGGACAAAATAATAGGTGTGAAATTTTTTTTTTTTAATATCGATTTAAATCGATATAAGCATATCATTTAATATGCAAGCAATACTTTTTTAATATGGTCACACTTGTTTCGGTACGAATTGGGTGAATTCCCGGAATTAATTAGCTTTCTGGGAAAAATTGTGGACTGTTTTATTGGTTAGACTGCAAACTCGGCTGGTCAATAAAATAGATGTATGAACATTAACCTGTAGTTTATAAATACAATTTTTTGGTTGCAGAAGGTAAGGTATTAGGAAAATATAACTAAACGGGGAGTTAATAACCATTAAAATTTTATTAGATGGGCCGTGGTCGCCACTGCAGTGCGGAGGAGAGAAGGCTCATTCGACGACTCCGAGATGAAGGAAAAACGTATAAATCCATTGTCATGTTAATGGAACGTTCTCAAAACTTCCTAACCAATGCCTTAAAACCGGAAAAAAGGGAGTAACTAGAAAATCATAATCTAAGATCGACGATCACATGGTTCACTTGGTTAAACGCGACCCGTTCAAGTCTTTCAGGACGATTGCCAATGAAATTGGGAATATTGTATCATCACGGACGGTTCGGCGACGATTGGCAATAGCAAACCTACCAGGTAGGATTGCTCGCAGGGTTCCTTTGCTTCGGTCGGCCAATTTACAGATGAGGAACAAATTTGCATTAGATCGTAGAACCTGGTGTGGACCGGTGGGTTAGAATAAATTGCATAATATCCTCTGGAGTGACGAAACCAAAATAAATGTATTTGAAAATGATGCCAAAATGAATGTTCGTCGTCCAAAAGTCAAAGAATTTGATCCCTAGTACATATATAAAAATGTGAAACATGGAGGTGGTAGCCTAATTGTATGGGGCTGCTTTTCATGGTATGATGTTGGTCCGATTCATCGTATTGACGGAATAGTGGACAGATTCGTATACAAAGATCTATTGGAGACGGTTATGCTACCATATGCCGAGGATAATATGCCACTTTAATGGAAGCTCCAGCAAGATAACGACCCAAAGCTCGCCTCACGAGTAGTAAAGGATAGGTTCCGAGAGCAAAATGTGGATGTTCTTGAGTGGCCAAGTCAGTCCCCGGACCTCAAATCTATCGAGAATCTCTGGGGTGAACTCAAAAGAGAGGTCGGAAAGACTTTTTGTCAAAATAAAAATCAACTTTGGGATATTGCCCAAAGACCATGGTACAACATTCCAATTGGAACTTGTCGCAAGTTAATATCCTCGATGCCAAGACGAATGGAGAAATTTTTGCAAAATAATGGCGAGAGTACCGGTTATTAGCTGCCAGATACTTAGTTTAATATAAAACAAGACCAAAAATAGTCAAATATTGACTTAATTTAAATATTTTTCTTCGTACACCAATTATTGTGTCCAGCCAAAATTGGCGGATTTAAGGAAATATTTAATTTAGTTGTATATTAAAGGGTTTGTGAAACTGTTTTTACTTTTTGTTTAAAGACAATTAATATAAGTTTTGAAAAAACTTTGATTTGTTGAGATTAGAGAAGAAATGAATTAGAAATAAAAAATTTAAAAAGAAAAAAATAACACACCTATTATTTTGTCCATGAGTGTAGCTGCAGTATAAATGATCGGTCGAAAAAGAAGTTCTAGTGAGAAAAACTTTTTTGTTTTAAATGGGATCGCCTCCAAATTTCGTAATTAACAGTGTATATAGTGTAGTATAGATCCCATAGAAAAGTAAGGTCCAAAAAGTAGTCTTTAATAGAAAAACTTTTTGTTTTCAATAGAAGCTGCAAGGGTATACAAAACTTCGGCCGAAGTTAACTTCCCCTATTTTTAATTTTGTATTGTTTTTAATGAACTGGGCAACCAAATACAAAAAACATAATTACAAAATCTTTTCCCAAATTCTTTTCACAATTTAAAAATAAAACAAGTAAAATTCAGTCGTATAGACCACTAAATATTTGTAGCTTTTAAGTTTTTTATTACTCTTAAAAAGATGGCATCAACATTTTTTTTTTTTGCTACAGGACTCCGTTGAATTATGGCGCGATTTTGGCTTTTTTGCCCCACTGTGCGTCTGTCTGTTTCGTCGCAAACAAGTCCCTCAGTTTTGAAGCTATCGAGCTGAAATTTTGCACAGAGATATCTTTTAGCTGCACACTGCACATCTTTCGGAACCGCGAAAAACGGACGCTCACTTCTTGTAGCTGCCATAAAAGTTTTTTTTTAATTTTTTTTTTAGTGTTTCAATTACACAAGATAAAAAGCTTGTAAATAAGGTCATTGGTCACAGCATTAAGTCAGTGGTCACAAAAGTTTCAAGGATATTCAAACTTCGGCAAAGACGAAGTTAGCATTGCTTTCTTGTTTTTTATATAGTAGTTAAATTCTTTATTATTGCTACACGAGCAGCAGATTTCGACCAGTCTGTTGAGTTCTTGTTTTAATATTTCTGTGTGAAAATTTTATACATTTTCAAAAGTCATACTTTTATGTGCCATTTTAGATGTGATGTCACAAAAAAATTCCTTTTTTCGTACGAATTAACCATACCCTCCACCCCACTAGGATCGGGTCGGGAAAAGATAGCTTGGGTCGAGACCGGGACGGGATCAAATTTCTTTCCCGCACCCATCCCAATTTCCACTTCTAGGTTTAATACACTTTGTAAGGAAATGATTTAGTTGGAATGCATTTTTTTAGATTCATCTGATTTATTTAGTGGGTTTTGGTTTAATCCGTTTAATTATAGTTGTGGTTTTCACTCGAGTATAAATTAAACTGATCAAAATATATACGATTTTTCTCTGTACGTTTCTTAAATGATATTTTTGTTTTGATATTTATACAAAGCTTAGTCTAAATTTGTGAAAATTATATTCCGACATTGGTTATTCCTTTTTTAGTATAATTTAATAGACACTGGTAAAGATTTTATTTGATTATTCTTATAATTAAACATAAAAATATACTCGTTTAACTTAAAGCCGAACACAGAACACCTAACTAGATTCAATTTTCTAAATTTCCTTTCACTGACTAGAGAACATTTTGGTTTTCAGTTTTTTTTTTGTTTTGGTTTTTGTGGGGTAACATTCAAAACTCTCAACTAAAAATCGAAATACAAAAAAAGAACATATACATAACATTTTGGGGGTAAAGGGATGGGAGAACAACGCAACTAAAAAACGAAAAACTAGAAATTTGCGTCCCTTTACATAAAAATTAATTTAGCTTAACTTATAAGATTAATTCACTCGACGTAGCGCAGCCGTGAGCGGGATTTTCGTAGAGAACGTGAACCGCTGAAACCACTATCACCCTCATCTACAGAATCGCCCGATTGCCACGATTTGGTTTTTCCGCGAAAGTAACGTAGCTCCTCATTGTGGGCAGGAGCCAACATGGGTACATAGTTGCCCGGTTCACACAGTTGCTTGTACAGACTAAAGAACTCCTTGTAGCCATTGTGCAACAGATAGAGCTCGGGATAGTCCAGGGAAGGATAGGTGTGTGTGTGTGCATTTCGATCATTGCCACGCAAAAAGCGCAAAAGCTTGGGGCCACGTTCCGAGGAGAATTCACAGTGAAAAATGTATATTTTTCGTTCCTCTGGGTGGACGGTGTTTAGTACAGAGGGCGGAAAGGCCTCCTTGATCTGTGACTTGGTATACAAATTCAAAGCTCCCAATATGTGACCTCCTAAATACTCATAGGGATAGCGACAGTCGATGATTTGGTAGGCCAATTTCATCTCGAATTCTCCCTGTATCAAACGAGCCAGAGTCTCGCAGGAAATTGTCTTTAAGTCTCGATGTCTGACCCCCGAGAGTAGCACAGGCAAGGCACACGGTTTGCTGAGATCACCTATCAGCTCTGGCTCATCACCCAAGGCTGTGAGTATATCCGCATCATTCATGGACAAGGTCTTGCGCAGCGGTGGACGGCTCTTTTCAGGTTCTACCAACTCATGCTGCAGCTGCTGCTCCTCCTGATTCTCACTTAACATACTTAAACAGCGACGCACTTGACGACGTTTGCCAGGGGCGGCCACATTCTCCCTAAGCTGTCCCCGTATGAGCTTATCCAGGTCCCCAGGCAGTGGAAGTTGTTCCTCCTGGTTTTCCAACTCAAACATGGCTATGTACTCATCATCTAGGGAATTGCAAGAGTCATAGCTGGAGGAGGATAGACTGTTGAAGCTTCTCAATTGGGTGGTGGACTTGGGTGTGCCCACCTCAGCGAGCTTGGCCACCCGCATGTTGTAGGACAGTTCCGTTATGGGCGACAGTGTGCTGGTCGAGTCGCGCCGCAGCAAGCGCTGGAGTGGAGTCGCCGCCTTATAGCGCTTGGCCGACTGCGGTAACGGCTCTATATTTTCCTGATTCTCACATATCACCAACTTTTGGATCGCATCCTCGTCGTCCAAAATCAGCCGTTTGCTCGCCATGGCTCAGCTGTAAATGTGCAATTCGTCAGAAATCAGCTGTAAAAATTGTTGTCTCCCTCACTCAGTGCTTTTTCTACTCGTCGTCGTGGAGCTGTTCTCTTACCTTTGCCCTCGTCTTCTCCTGTTTATAATTGTTTATTAATGTGGTGAGCTAATTTATGCGATTTTTCATTAGATGGAAATCTGTAGAAATCTTAGTGTGTGGTCCGCAGCTACCTTTTCCCGCTCATATGGTTTCTGTATTCTTTTCCTCGTGACTTTCGCGCGCCACATTCACGTATGGGGCGTGAGCATATGTTTCATCGTGTGTGTCCCATGTAAACAAAGAGCGCGCTAGGGATGCGACTTTAGCCGATGTGCTTTTTGAGTCTCGGACTTTTGAAATGTAATCAGTAAGTATAAAACATGACTATAATATGAATAAATGACAATTTGTTCAAGGAAAATAAATAGGTTATAGAGGGTATAAAGAAAAAGAAAGAGCGATCGTGATCTATATCAAAAGACGAATGAATCTCAGCGACTATGCAATTACGAGTCACTGATTAACTCAAAACAATGACCAAAATAGTGGCCAATCTGTGACACAACAGTGATCAAAACAGTGAACAAAACAGTGACCAAAACAGTGACCAAACAGTTACCAAAAAAGTGACACAGCAATGACCAGATCAATGACCAGTGACCGAAAAAGCGTCACAACAGTGATCAAACGACGACCACGACGACGAGTGATCAAAACTGTGACCAAAACAGTGACCCAACAATGACCAAAACAGTGACCAAACAGTAACCAAAACCGTGACTAAAACAGTGACCAAAACATTGACCAAAGAATTGACGAAAACAGTGAGCAAAAAAGTGACTCAACAGAGACCAAACAGTGACCAAAACAGTGACCAAATCAGTGACCAAGTCAGTGACCAAAGCAGTGACCAAGAAAGTGACAAAACTGTGAACAAAACACTGAACAGTGAGCAAAAAAGTGACCCAACAGTGACGAGAACAGTGACCGAAAGAGTGACCAAAAAGGTGACCAAAACTGTGACCAAAACAGTGACCAAAGCTGTGACCAAAACAGTGACCTATATTATGCCCCAGCTTTAGAAGGGACTAATTCCGGTAAAGTAGTATCGGTCAGAACACAATGAAAAATGAAATCACGCCAGTTTAAAAGCTATCTTCACGAAACTTTTCACGAAGTTTTCTCGGAACCGGCCGGATCAGATGACTATAGCATATAGCTGCCATAGGAACGTTCGGTCGAAAAACTAGTTTTAGAAAGAACAAATTTTTTGTTTTGAATTGAATCGGCTTCAGACTTCGTATTTATAATTTTTCTATGCTTTTATTTGATTTCACTAAGTTTGGTCGAAACTGGAAGACTTTATAGCACAGCTGGCATAGCAAAGTTAGGTCTGAAAAATAGTCTTAGTAGGCGTCCTGAAAATTTGTACGAGCGACGTAAGCTTCCCTCAATTTTTATACTCTGTACCAGAGGTACGCAAATATATATAAAAAGATTCGCGACTCTACTTTCTTTCCAAAATGAGCGAGTTATTACTAAAATTGAAAAAATTCTGTGTTTAAAGTTTTGAAGATATAAAAGAGTTACACCTAAAGTTATCAGAGTGGGTTTAAATTATCCCAGCGAATTCTACTCAACTTGGTAAACTTGTCGCAAACAAGATCTAAAGTCTTCTGAAGCAAAATACAGTAAACCTATTATTAAAGTGTTTAGAAAATGATCTCACATTTTAAATTTAGACCCAATTACAACATCTGTATTTTTTTATTTGGTCCAAGGCAGCAAATATTTTTGACCTATAATCGTCAAAAGAAATTTTTGACTAAAGCTTAAATGAATCTTTATTATATTTATCATCTGATTAAGATGAAATAGAGTCTTTATCTAAGGAGCTAGAAAATAATTTAAAAAAATTACAAATATGAAATGGGTAAGGGCCTTCATTGCTCCTTTTGGCGAAATTTAAGAACTGTCTCAAAATTCGAATGCTTTAAAGTTTTGGAAAAACTATTATTGTAAAGAACTTAAGACTGTCGCATTGCAACACAAGCATAAATCGAGCTCGTTTTTTCTATTGTTTGTTATATAAAAATAACTGAAAGATATATTAATGATTAACTTAAGGGGGGTTCTTCATGTCGAGGCCGTTTTTGGGCCCCTTTTAAAAAAAAATATCATTTGAAAACGCAAAGTTCTTCCAATTATCCTTTTTTTATTGTGTTACAAAATGATTAAAGTTAACAAAAAAATTTTTGTTTCGATATGAGGGCTGTTCAAAAAGTTCTCGTCCGTCAAAGTGGGGGGTCTAAAAAAAAATATAGTGCTGGCGGCCACGATTTCTTGTCTCCAGGTTGTCTGATATGAAAAGTAAATACGGGGCTATAATTAGTATAGATGTCATTTTGGTCTGAACATCGAAAAAAATATTGTGATTTTTTTGGACAGAATGGCGCCCATTGCAAAATGGAAAAATCGATTCGGAAGTTTAGTGTACAAAAAATATTAACAACATTTTTTAAAATTACGATTGAGGTTCAGACCAAAATGGTGACAATTCTGCGTCGATTTCACTAAGTTTCATCAAAATTCAGTGTTCAGTGTAACTAAAGATATCATGGCCGCCAGTTCGAAAAACGTTGTTTCGAGATAAATGCGTTTACAGATTGCAGTTGCTTGTCAAATTGGGTCACCTTGGCTCATTTAAAGGGCCATATCTTCTAAATTATTTCGAGTTTTAAAAAATCCTTTTTTTTCTGGCGATATTCTCAAATATCTAAGCTTTAAAAGCATGCAAAAAAAAAATTGGAAAACAAATTTTTGCACATGAAGAACCCCCCTTAATCTCCTCCGTCAGTTTTAAAGCTACCCTCACCAAACTTTGCACGAAGTCTTTTAGTACAAATACGCTACACATTTGTCGGAACCGGCCGGATCGGATGACTATAGCATATAGCTGTCATAGGAACGATCGGTGGAAAAGCTTGTTTTAGTGAGAAAAACTTTTTGTTTTTTATGGAAACGCGTCTAAACATCGTTTTTTTTAGTTTACTATCATTTCCCATGTTTTCACAAAGTTTGGTCGAAATCGGTCACCTATATAGTATAGCTGTCATAGAAAAGCATAGTCTGAAAAATAGTCTTAGTTAGAAAAACTTTTTTGTTTTCAATAAAAGTGCACTTAAAATTCGCATATATTCATTTGGTGTGCTGTTACAGAATTCTACAAAGTTTTGTCAAAATCGGATTACTAAAGCTTATAGCTACCATAGAAACGATCGGTTGAAAAACTAGTTCTAGTGAGAAAAACTTTTTTGATTTCAATGAAAACGTCCTTATCATTGGCATATACTTATTTTATACACTTTTACACAATTCTACAAAGTTTTGTCAAAATCGGACATATAGCTGCAGTAGGAACGATCGGTCAAAAAAAAATTTTTTGTGAGAAAAAATATTTTGTTTTAAATGGGATCGCCTCCAAATTTCGTAATTGTTAGTTTGTTCGGACAAAATCGGACATCTATATAGTATAGCTCCCATAGAAAATGAAGGTCCTAATAGTAGTCTCAGTTAGAAAAACTTTTTTGTTTTCAATGGAGGCTGCAAGGGTATACAAAACTTCGGGAAATTTTTTTATTCGCATCATGCAACCCTGTTTTGTGAGATAGACAATTATTTTGAACCCAATGGGACCAATTCTCTTTGCCACTAAGAAAATGAAATCTCTCGAAGTTCTGGGACAACGACGGATTTTTCGAGCGATTTTCTAGCCAACCGAGGACAAAATCTCTAGAGATTTCCAGGACACCCCCGATAATACGGACTATTTTATAATAACCTCTGCAAGAGTATAATGAACGAGTCGGCATGGGGTTCAAAAATGCCATGCCTGCAATACGCCAAAAATTTACACTAATCTTTGCATTGTATTGTAATTTCAAATCACATTATTCCTCGTATATAGCTTAGCTTATCGCTTAGCTTAAGAGTTAGCTTGACTTTTGCTTCTATAATGAAAGATGTATGTATATCTTTTGGAGCCTTTTCACTTGCGGTGTTTGGTTCGGTTCAACATTTTAACAAGAACATTGATTGCTAAGGGTTTTTTCGAACATAAATTAGCGGTTCGATGAACTTCAAAACCGGTCTACATCCCTGCTTTTTGTACACTATGGTAGCCTTTTTTTAATATTTTAACTTGAACAAAAATCAATGAAATTATCTCCATTTTCGTATCTCTAAAATTCTTTTTTCCAATACATTTCCTTGTATTCTTTTTTTCCAATGCGTTTCCTAGCTTCCACCAAAACAAACAACTGCCAATGCTCTAGTAAAACCGAAAAGATAATAAAAATGAAATATTACTTATCCTGCGCTCACCTCCAAACCAACAGTAGTAGAAACTCCCGCGCCCTGTCCTTGGGAAATTGGATAACATATTTTATGTTTGTTGGCGTGGTAAAAATACACATTATTTATGGCACACAATGGAAACGAGTTGCAAATGTTATTACATAAGCCCAGTCAAACAAAATCAAAGAAAAATTAACCAATTTATTTACAGGTGGGCGGACTTCGATGAAGTATTTGGTTGGGGTACTGGAGATAAAAACGCAAATAAGCTTCATTTGAATATTCAATAATATTTTTATGAAAATGCCCAAACAGATGTGAGGTAACAGCAGACACCTGTTGCTGGCGGCGACATCGAAGCAATATTCATTTATTCTGCCACAAATTTTTAATTTTCACACAATACTTGACTTTTCTTAACTTAACTTTGTTATCACACCCATTTCGAATCCCATAAGAGCAAAAGTATTGCTTGAAGCTGTCAGTAGAATTTTAGGAATTTTCAATTTTGAATATGCTAAACAAAACCAAAAACCACAAAGAAAACCGGCTCAGTTGGGTTCGGTTCACTTCAATGACGAAAAGCGCCAAAAAAGATACCTGTAATTAAGAGATATTTTATCGATTTTCAAAGCTACGATTTATCCGACTTTCGCTCTAATTCAGATTTGATTTGATTTAACCATTTAAAAGCATGTGATTCCGCACATCTGTTGCAATAGCCCACTGAACTTTTGTAATACACCCAGTGAAAAAAAGCCGCACTTTAAAATTGTACACCCAGAGAAATAAAGAACGAATCGGCGAGAACGAATTCTTCGTGGTTTTAGTATTTTTCTTCTTGGTTTTTTTTAAGAAGAAATCTTCTCGGATCCAAGAAAACAATCGTTCTCGACTTCGAACTTGACGGCGTGGGAAGTGTGTGGAGCCAAAAAACGGAGAGCGCGAGCAACAAATGAGAAGAATTCTCTATCGCTCTCCGCATTGGCTGGCACTGGCACGGTCTGTTTATAACAGCGAAGTTCCTCCAAAGCCCCCCAGGGGCCGAGCGCATTCGGATATTTACACGCACACGAGCCGAGCGCATGCCGAAGTCGGGCATATGAGCATAAGCAGAGCTCTCTTTGCCTTCATTCGCTGCCTAGCCGTCGTTGAGGGCAGTTTAATGCTGTGTCGCTTTAATATCGCACACCAATACACTCTCACTTTTTGGCCTTAGTCTTCTTGAACATAGCTGGTTTATAATACGACCCAAGCGCCGCGGTAAACACCAGAGGTGTGGTGTCATTGGTTGAGGGGTGGTGTCAGTGAGTGTAGGCTTTCGAGGTCCCGAGTTCGAGTCCCAGTAAGGGTAAGTAAAAAATAAAATAAAATAAAAAAATTTTGAAATTAATCACAACAAAAGAAGTGGGGTGGGGTGGTTGGTATTGTGCTAGCACCAAACTTAATCATCACTACTTGGTTCAACATAGAATTTTTGAAAAAGACGGGCAGCTGTAAACAAAAAAGCATTCAGGGAGAACTATGTTTTTATACTCTGTACCAGAGGTACACAGAGTATATTAAGTTTGTGCCTGTCAAAAGGAAGCATCTCCGACCCTATAAAGTATATATATTCTTCATCAGCATCAACAGCCGAGTCGATCTAGCCACGTCCGTCTGTCCATATGAACAAACTAATCTCAGAGATGGTAATAGATAGAGGTTTGACATGTATGGGACATTTGCTTCTTATACTTGCAGGCAGATCAAGTTTATTTTCAATTTTTGCCAAGCCCCCTCACCAGAGCAATTTAGAAAAAACGTCAGATCTCCCACAGTTGTATAGATAGAAGGTTCGCTTCTTCTGGACATATTTAGTAATCGGGATTATTTATCTATTCGGTAAATATCGGATGAGCGGTTGTCGAGTTATAAGGAAAACAAACAATTATAGGCAGCACCGGTCGCAACGGTGATGGGCAGCACCTCACTGGTACAGAGTATGTTATAGTCGGGCTTGACCGACTTTCTTTCTTGTTAATACTCTGTACCAACTGAATGTAACAGTTTTCTTCTGCATTTCCGACTGCATAAATTATATATATTATTAATCAGCTCAACAGCAGAGTCGATATAGCCATGTCCCTCTGTCCAAATGAACACACAGATTTCAGAGATGGTAAAAAATAATTCCAAACCAACTTGCTCTGCAAACAATACTAGTCTACATTTAAAATTTGGTTGCTCCAGCTCTTCAAGTCTCTTAGATCTAGGTGTTCATACAGACGGACGGTCAGACGGGCATGGCAAGACTCGGCTGTTGATGCTGATCTAGAATATTTATACTGTACAGTCGGAGATGCTTCCTTCTGCCTGTTACATTCATTTGCACGACTATAGTATGTCCTTTTTTCTTTTCGAGTAACGGGTTTAAAAATGGTCTTCAAATAAATTGATTCACTGAAATCCAATGTGCTTTCTGCCTGGATCATATCAACGTCCCATCGTCCTGGGTGTCTCGCTTCCAGTGTTTTTATATCCAGGTGAAATCGTTCTCCCTGTTAACTTAAACTCCCCATATATTCTGGGAAGTGGTCCAGGTGGCTATATAAATAGTGCACTTTGATGCTCATTCGACATCCTAGAGTCTTGTAGCTGTTTAACATTCTTGAAACTAGGTCCATATAATTGTCAGCTTTGTTGTTTCCCCAAGAAGTTTGAGACGACCAAGACAAATGATTCTGATTCCGTTCTTCATTGGATTCGCAATATTTTTATTTATTTTCGAGCTTGGGTCTATCAAAAACTCCAGCCTTAATTTATAGAGCAAACACTGTTTGTTTAATTTTAAATTTGGCTTCGAGTCGTAATGGTCCCTAAATGTTATTTGTGTGCAGCTGCCTGTCTTTTTCACAAATTCTATGTTGAAGCAAGTAGCCTTTTGATTGTTCCTATCAAAATTAAATGTACGAATCTAGTTGTCTTCAGATAAAAATAAATATGTTACATTGCCAAATAAGCTAATTAAAGTGAGATAAAAATCAGATAATTAGATCAAATTTTGGTCTGCTCAAAAATATATTAAATAACCGCCTGTTAAAGTGTTTAAGTTTGAAAAAGCAAACGTTATCTACTTGGCATTAGACACATTCCCTTCTTTATAGCGCTTTTCTTTTTAAAGATTTGATATGCTCTGATGCATAAATCTCTATCAGCTTTATACCTTAGTCCATAATTCCTGGTAACAAAACTTCCACAATGGGTTTCGTGGCAAACAACGTGGTTTGTTCTGAATCATTAAATCATCATACCCCCATCACTGTTCGTAAAATATTGTGAATTAGTGATATTTTCTTCTTTTATACTATACCCCCCCCTTCCTTTTTTAAGTTTTTATTTTTCTCTACTAAAATCTTGTTTTGCCGAGGTTGTTTTGATATCTCTCAAAAATCCCGGCAACTTCGGTTTCGTTTTCTATTCAATTCTGTTAAGTTTGATTTGTTCAAACTTAATCGCGTGTTCGTGAGTCGGTTTGTTGTTTGTCAGCTCTAAAACGACCCACACCCTTTGTCCGTGTGTGGTTGAGAGTTTTCTGTTCACCAAAATACACAAAAATTTAAAAAATTAAATTTTGTTTATCACCCCCTTTCTTCACTAGCCTTTTTCTATATAACATCTTTTGTTCATAAACTAATTGTATTTTCGTCTTAAAAGTTGTTCTTTGCCAAATAGCTATTAGTGTTAAAACATAATTAGATCAAATGTTTGGCTACATGCTCAAATGGCTAAAATATTGATTCTATAACTGCGCTAGCTTACTAAATGATAATTAATTTTAAAAAAATGCCTAAAACGAGAATAGTCTGACTTTAGAGGCCAATAAAGACACTTTCCGCTATGTTTTTACAACGCTTTTCATTTTTTAAAGATGCAATGATATGTGCTTTGTCGCATATACTTAGCTCATAAATCCAGATATTTATACCTAGTGTGGCCCCTATAATTCCTAGTGTACCAAAAATTCGATAAATCGTTTTTCCGCCATATCTTTAAAACAAAAGCTGATGGAGCCAAACCGTGACCAGTTTTGTAATCAGTGGACAAAACTGGAATTTTTCATCATCCCCTGTGTAATCGATTTATTTTAATGGGAATAAGCTAAGAGAACCTGAAAAGTTCCTTAATTCTTAATTGTCCGCTCAAAATACCACTCCAAAGTCTTGCATTTGTTTAGGTGATTTACATCCAAAACCAAAGCCGTCCGTCAATTTAATTAAAATAAATAAACAGTCATTTTGCTTTTGTCTTTAAAAAAATAAGTAATTTAATCGAGTAACGGACTGATTTCAAAGTAGAATCCATTTAGACGAATACCGAATATAAGATTTTTATACAGATTTTCAAATGATTTCTAGAAATACAATTTTGTAGGTGTGCCAAAAGTCAAAATATTTTTCCAAATATTCGGAAACAGCCCTTCATAAAATACATATATAGTAAAGGGTGAACCACTGAACCAAACCGAAGCCGTTCAGTTAGCTCCAAACACCATATAATGAACCGAACCGACGGTTTAAAAACTGTGTGAACCACCGAACCGAAAGAGTCCTTATTTCCGATCGATTTGCTTCCCTGATTTATAGTGCACAGCCTTAAACGTTTTAGTTAGGTTTGGTTACGGTTCCGAACCGGTTTGCATTCCTGTGTCCTCTGTCTCGAAAGTTTAGTTCACAATTCTATTCTTTTAGATCTTGACTTGGCCACAAAAACTGCCAAGATGCAAGCATTGTTGTTACAGTCCTTAAATTTTATCTCGAAAACCGAGAATACAGATCGACAAGTCCAACACAGAACAAAGTTGTAGCTAAGAAATGGTAAGAACTTATCTTCTTTCATCTACTTCTTCATATAAATTTGCTTTTCCTAAAGACTCGAATTGCTGTCAATTATTTTGATTTAATCAACTTTTAAATATATGCGAATTTACTCCCAAGACTACTCTTTTCTTATAAATGATTACAAAAACATTTCTGGTTTATTCTAAGATCTAAAACTCAACGAGATTGATTACATTTTTATGTTGAGGGTTGGAAAATTCCCTCGCAATAAACAATTATTAGTAGTAGTTAGTCAAATTAATTCTTAATCCGAGTCGGCTAAATTAGCGGGAGCTTCAAAGGGAGCCTTACAGCCGGCTTTCTCATAGAACTCCAGTGGCACAGGATCATTACCTTCAAAGAAATCCGAATCTCTGGCCCAGCAAGGACCCAACTCCAATTTGACCATCTTTTCCCGCCAGAAATCCAACAGTTGATCCTTTTTCAGCATTTCATCCCTCAACTTGACCACCCATTCATTGTATTCCCAGGGTCCATAGAAGCCAGCATCGGATTTATACTCCTGCAGCAACTCAGACACCGTATCCAAGACCTCAGCAGAAGGTGTACCCTCGAAGAGCAGCTGCCAAATGACCTCTCTGACTGATTTGGCAATTTTATTGACATTTTGGCGATGGATGTCGTCGGGCACGGTTATATTGGTGAGCACAAATCGCTGCATGAGATTCCGATAGTCGGTCAGAGGTTGTTCCTTGCCGATGGCGGCCTCAAAATTGCCTGTACGTGCGGCTGCCTGATCTTCAGCTGCTTCCGCAGAGGCCGTTTCAGCTTCGGCTCCTTCAAGGGGGATGTCATCATCGTGGGAAGCTTTTACCTTCAGACTGGCTGCAAATGGAGCCTTGCATCCGGCCTTGTCATAGAATTCCAGTGGTGGCTTGTCATCGCCATCAAACAAATCCGAATCCCGTGACCAGCAGGGACCCAGTTGTTTTTTGACTACGGTCTCGCGCCAGAAATCCAAAAGTTCTCGCTTGAGCAGCTCATCCCTCAGCTTGACAATCCACTCGTTGTAGGGCCACGGTGCATAGAAGCAGGCATCACCTTTATATTCCTCTAGCAGTTCACCGGCCTTTTTATGTGACTCAGCGACATCTGTTTGTGCTTGTGAGCTGCTGCCGCCAAACAACAACTGCCAAATGACGTCACGCGCGGCGGACGCAGTGCGAGTAAAATTCTCTTTGGTGACTTCATCTTCAACAATTTCGTCAACTTGCACACGGGTTTCTATCAACTTTTGATAGTCCTTCAAAGGATGGGCCAAGCTGATTACAAAATCCTGGAATAATTGTGATTTTTAAATCAAATCGGGCAGTTTACGATTTCTCTCTCTCGCCAAACTTACCTGCGTGGGGCTGGTTTTCTCTGCCGTGGCTGCCATTTCGCTGTCTGTGGCCTCCGCCTTGCGCTTGGACATGCCCTTAATGAATGCAAGTGGAAAATGTTTTAATTTCTGGATTATTTTGGGTATAAATAAATGAAGTGACTAAATTGCGCTGCAGTTTGTCTTATTGTTCTCTGGTTAGAGTGACCGTTTGGTATAAGCAACTAAATACTGAAGAACAGCTTAAGCTTACGTGGCAACTCTGCCAACTGTGCGCTGCAATATGACCTGTTGCCACTTTTGAAAGGTGGGATTTTTAAATAATTAAAAGGGTCCATTTTTTCAATGTGGAGAAACTCCCCACCGAATTTAAAATTCGTATTTTAATTAATTTCAAGCGCTTTAAGTATCAAGGTATTGAGCTGCAAAATTAAATCTCGTATATAATATGGCAGTGGCGTATCCAGGATTTTCCCAAGGGGGTTCTTGGTAAAAATTTTCAATAGTCGCTTTTTTCTGAGTCTAGTACGCCACTGATATATGGGCATTTTCACAGAAAAGTTCACCCTGAACGAAAAATTGAAATTTAGTAAACAAAAGAGTTTACCGCTTTCCTTAGTTGGTATATCGAGATATCGGCATAAAAAATTAAAGTAACGTTTTCGGGGGTGAAACAAAAACCTCTTCCAACCACATTCCAACCGAAAACCAATTCTTAGGTGCACAGAAATCTCTTTCGGTTGGTTTCAAACCTCTCGTGATTTGGGAGGAGATTCACCTCCCAAATAGTTTTGATAAGCAAAATTAATTTTGGATATGTTAACAACATTGGTTTTCTGGATCAAAAGAATATTATAATTAATTTGCTTTAATATTAAAATTTGCATTTCAATAATAGTTCGCAAAACTAACCGAAGGCTGTCATATCATCCTAGACCGACTTGCCACACGACTTTAATTTGAATTATAATATAACCCTGAATCATAAAACCCACTTCGCAACTAACAGATTCCAATTTAACATCAAATTAATTCAAAACAAAAATAAGGGAAATTTTATTTGAGTGTGATGCAATCCTTTTTGTGGAATGGACAATTATCTTATCTTGGACCAGTTCTCTTTTCCACTAAGGAAATCACATATCTTAAAAATCTGATTTGCGAACCAACCGACGCACTGTGGACCAGATTTCTCATTTTTTGGCCAAACGCCGTCATTTCTACACCAGACTAGGTAGGAATATTTTTACAAATGTTCTTAAGAGATTGAACTTAAAGTACATAATAAAAAAAAAATATTAAAAACATTGATTGACTTTTTGGTTTTTTTAAACTAAAAAAAAACTTGTAATTAGACTTAAGCCAAATTTTGTATATGTAAGTGGCAGATGAATACAAAAAACATTAGGTACAAAATTTTAAACTCGATTTTCTGAAAAGGAAAGTAAAACCATATTCAAAGTAAATAATAAGCCATAATAAGCATAATAAGCCATGCCAAATGTAAAAAAAACCAACAAAATTAAATATTTTTTTCATTTTGATGAAAAGATATGCGAATGGAATCTTTTTTATCAGGCTTGTTCCCATTTACGAGTGGAACTCCAAAGTAAAACGATTGCAATTCCGAATCGTTTTCAAGTTGGTGTTCCAGTTTCCGAGTGATATAGAAAGCGATTGTCTTTTCGAATGAATGTTCGAATCCTTTTCGAATTTTTATTCATCTATAAGGCAGCCTTGACAATTTCACTCAGCACTGCGCATGCGCTTATGCGGAATGGCGAACAGCGAACAGCTGAGTCTCACTCGATGATAAAGACAATAATAAAAATGATTTTAAATAAATACGCTCGATATATCTTTGATAATTCAAAATCTGACAATATTTTTAAAATAAAAATACTCCGATGAAAACTCCCCCGACACTCCCACTGACTCTTCGACTTTATCGATACTTTTTTTTTCCACAATCCGTTTCCATTGTGTGAAATCGCACACCTTATTTTTTTATCGTTATTTGTACTCGCTATAAATAAATAAACTATGTACAACATAGAAAACCTGAAACTCAAACGATTTTTTAAATGGGAAATATTATGTTATCTCAAATCGCCCTAAAAAGTTTTATTCAAAAATCTTTGCGCGGAGTTTGGCCATTTTGTAAAACAAGTCGAAACCCACTTCCGTTTTTTCACTTTACGCCAGTTCATATTTTTGCTTACATCTTTATGGTCAATTGATGCCATTGTTTTTCAGATTGTAGTGCTTTTTAATTGCTAAGCATATATAAAAAACCGTTTTTAAAAGTCCGAGATTTTTATATTATGTTTTTAACCATTTCATTGTACAAATGTCACGTGCCTGATAAGTAATGCCCATATATAACTAGATATAAAAATGAAATGCAATGTCTAAAACAGAGTACCCCTAATGATGAATAAAACCTACTTGTTATTTCTTGGTATCGATACTTTCGTGCATTTTCAGTATATTTTGTTTAACCGCGGGCAGCCACTCTAGTGCAAAAAAAATTTTCGGTGTGAATTGAATTTCGTTTGTCGCCGAGGCCAGTTCAATATTCGTCTACCAGTGTCAGCAATTAAAATTCCAATAATTGTGTTTAACGTCAACAACAACAACGGTCTATTTAGCAACAGCGTTTATTTTGGTTTTTGATTACCGTCTGCGCCGCGAGTGTTTGTGAGTGTGTGCCTGTCTGTGTGAGACAAAAGTAAATTTGTGAGGTTAAAAATTCCTCAATTTTGACCACGGGGCAGCAATTGCAATTAAATGTGGCCTATAAACCACTCCCAACTATTGTCCATAACAAGTAATATAAAACATTTTTAAAAGCCAATATCTGCAAAAGCCAGAGATTGTTATTAAGCTTAAAGAAAACCCCAAACAATTTGCATTCGTGGGATTTGTGCCTGTGTGTGTGAGTGTTAGTCTGTGTAAACCTTCTAGAGCAAGGAAGAAAAGGCAACGAAAAAGCTTCAAAAGTTATACTCAAATGTGTATGGCAATTGTGGTAAGTAATCATACTGCATATAAAGTATATAAATAAATACTAAAAACATAAATGTGTGTGTGAAATAGAAATTTAAAGAAGTTTTAGGGCTTGCCTGTTTGTTATCTCTGTCTCCCTCTCTTATGGGGAGCATGTATATGTGTTGGTCGGTCTCAGTGTTGCGCACTATCGATTAGCCAAAAAACAGCTAAAATGCAAGCTAAATTTGATCATAAAATTTTAAACCAATTTTTTGCAAAAGTTAAAAGTCCGATAGACCTTTCTGTGCCGACACGTGACGATGAAGAAGTGTCTAATTTACGTATAAAAGTTCTCGCTTCAACAGTAGTGTATCCATTCCTCCAGTTGACGTGTACCTGTATGGAGTGTGCAACGAATACACCTGCTTCTCCTATTTCGCTAAAGATTGCGACTCCCCTAATTCATTTTTTGTCGATCGGTTTCCACTTGAGTTTTGGAAAATCTTCATCGTTTTCAAGAAAGAATCTCAGGTGATGTTTTATTTTAAATTTTGTGGCTTCAGAACGATTCTTAAATTCGATTTAAGTTTAAGTCAGGGATGCAAATCGGTTCTTAACAGAGCACAACCAAACCGTACCGAACTGATTTTTCAGACAAATAACATTTTCGGAGAATGCTTTTGGAAGGAAGTGCGTTATAGGGCCTTAAAGTTTTGAATAAAATTACGTATATGAGTTATAAGAGTATAAGTTTCACGTAACCCATTCCAAGGCTAAGAATGAGTTATCAATGTGAAATTTTACAAAACCTGGATGATCAAAAGGCTTGGCAGTAGTTATTGCCACTATGAGCCGAATTATTTAAACTGGAGCTGATTTCAAGGAGCGATAGAAACAGACTCGTGAGAAATACGTCGCTACCACCTAGAATTTATGGGTTACCTAAGATCCACAAAAAGGACACTCCTCTCTGACCTATCTATTCCATGATCAACTCCCCCTCTTATCAACTTATGAACGTCGTTCCTATGACAGTTATATGCTTTAGTCATCCGATCAGTCTGGTTGCGACAAATGTGCAGCGTATTAGTACTAAAACGGACTGACGGAGGAGATAGCAAAGAAACGGACGAACTGACGGACGGACAGACATTAGTACTAAATCAACTCAGCTCGTCATGCTGATTAAGAATATATGGGGCGTTCCAAGCAAAAAAAACCCCAAGCTTAACCCCAAGCTTTGAGCTATACTGGAACTCTTTTGCGGAAGTTCTGCGCTTAAAAGAGTAAAATTGTGAATTTTTAAAATTTTAAATAACTCGAAAACTGTTTAAGATAGAGCTTTGGGATTTTTTTCTCAAATGTTCAGGTTTAACAACACCTTTTCAAAAAACTTTGAAAAATTTTTTTCCTTCCTTTGCCTAAAAATTAATTTCTTCAAAAAACTTAGACTAGCAAAAAAGACCCATCCTTTAAATGTATTTGAAGAAAAAAAAATTATGTAAAAGCCGCATCTTTTTCAAACATTTTGAGTGGCTGAACATGTAGGTAACTTAAAAATTTAAGAAGTTCTAGGCATTATTGTAAGTTACTTTCAAAAAATTGAATATGGAAAGATTGGAATAAATGACCAAAAAATTGTATTTTTGGTTTTTAATTTGCCAAAACATCTTTTATAAGCTATTGAATTAAAATTAGGACCCAGAAAAAAACGCTTTGGCTTTAAAGCTTACAGAAAACGATCTAGCAAAGATCTTAACCCCTCCCTGTGTTTACACCAGGGGCCGGCAGCTTGCTATCTCGCGTATATAGGAAAATTCTCAAAGCAGCGCTGCTCAAACACGCATAGTATAATCTTTATAAGCGCCGCTGCGTTGCTTGCTTTCCTACGCCGCGACGCAGTCGTTGCTACTGAAATTGAGAGCAATTTTTGAGCTGCTCTCACACACACCAATCATTGGTGACCAATGCATTGCAATGCAAAAATGTAAATGTATTTCTTGCCTCCCTCTGGTTTACACTTACATGCTAAATACAAGGCTAAGGAAGAAGGAACTAAAGAGAAATATTTTGGACTAATAATGCGAATTGCTTCAGTTATTCTTTTGAAAAAAATAAATGTATTTTTTTTAAGCTTCAATCTTAAAACTATCTTAAACCGTTTTCGAGTTATTTAAAAATGTACAATTAGACCCTTTTAAGCGCAGAACTTCCGCAAAAAAATTCCAATTAAGCTCAAATATTGGGGTTAAGCTTTTCTCATAATAAGCTTCCTTTGGTCAATTTTCGTCTAATTTTAAGACATCATCTCAAAAAATATTTTTTTTTGCTTGGAACGCCCCTTATGTACTTTATGTGGTCGGAAATGCTACCTTCTATCCGGACAATTTTATAATACCCTCTGCAAGGGTATAAAAGCCACAAATCTAACAGCTTAAACATTTTCTTATTGGCGAAGATATAATAAGTAAAGTTTGGAAACTATGGAATTATTTGGATTTTATTTTTTTTTTTTGAAAATTCTGTCGATTAGGCTAAAATATGGCGTAACTTTTTAGCAAAACCTTGCGCCTAAACCTGAATGCATCAGTGTAGATATAAGGCTGGTTTTTCCTTAAAGGCAGTTTCTAGTCCTCTCGAAAATGTTTTCCTGTTTCTGCAAACTAACCTGAGTAGTTTTATAAATTGTATAGATATTAAATAAATATACGTGGACACTTAAAACTTAAACTTGTCAGGAAAAAATCGAACTTAAATGAACCTTTCCGCTAAGAGACCGATAAAAAAAATGTCATGTTACTGATCCTCAGCCATTTTGCATTTTTGGTTTGCTTTTAGCGAACATAAAGAACGGGTGTGTTCCGATTCGAGTTTTATCTCGAAAAGGTATTAATTCTCAAAGTTTCTGTGAGGTTCGAACCGCCTGCAGACTTGAATCTAAGTAAATAATATAAGTACAGCTCTGGCTTGTAAAGTAGCTAAATTGGCAGCACTGATGTGCATGTATGTGGGTGTGTGGAATATCTTTTTAGCATTCCACTTACATTTTTTTAAAGAGCGACATGAAATAATTTTTCATCAAATCTTAAAAACAATTTATAAAAAACAGAAAATTTAAATACTTGCAATACATTCTTGGCCTATTTTTAAGCAATTTTGCCTTTGAACTATTGCCCCATTTACCTGAATTGTTAGCAAAAGCTATTAATAGCTTCATGATGTCGTCGCCGCTGCCATCAGTTAAAGTTGACCTGGTTTACCAGTAAACCGAAATCTAGTTCATTCTAGGAAAAAACAAAAACTGGGACAGGGCAGGAAAATGAGAGAAAGGTTAACTCCTCTGTCCCAGATATTCACTCATATCTCATTTGCTTCTTTTTGGCAATGTTTTCCCATACGTTCCTTACGTCATTCAAGCCACGTACTTTTTTAGTATCTAATCTGGTTAAACAGATTTATCACATCAAAATAAAAAAACTGAACAAACGGAAAGTCCGCCTCAGAGAGATTTATTAAATCAGTTAACATTTTAAACTGAACAATTGCGGTCGCAACTTTATCCTGAGTTATTCAACCATTATGTTGTTTGGGTATGTACATTGTACATTCTTTTTGTATAGGCTTTGAGCATTTATTTGAATTTTTTATCTGGTTTTTGTTGCTGCCAATCGATTCGTTTCGTTTCGTCTATTCCACGCTGTCATTTGCGTCAATGGCAAATGGGGGGACGTGTGACCAAAAAGCAACAAACAAAGGCGCCAATTGACGCAGAAAAAGAATACACTCGAAAGATACTCAAATATATTTCTCTTTAATTAAGACAATACGAAAAAATGGTAGTTAACCAATGTTAAAATTATTGTTGTAGGCATTTCCGTTCTGCTTTTTCGGTTTCGCTTTCTCTGTCTTCGTTCCTCGATTTGCTGCCCCCTTTACTGTCCTTGAGTAAGTTCAATGATATGCGTATCTGCGATTCAATTTAGTTGTTGATTTTGCTTTTCTTATTTATTCTTGATAAAAAAATTTACAAATATCAAGAAAAACATATATTTTGTTTGCCCGTCTGTTATTTTTTGTGTGTGCCTTGTGCCAGTTTTTCAGTTTATATTTAGTAGAAGTTGTATGTCATTAGAATTCGTGAAGATTTATGTCATTTATTATGAATTTGTTGCGCGGATATGAGTATGCATTTTAGATATTAGGAAAATTTAGCCGGGTGAATGACTGAATGGATGAAAGCCAATTAATTCTAGATATTACCAGAAATAAATTATGAATTATAAAATGATATAGCAGAGTTGGGCGCATTAACCAGATAAATCCGATTTACGATTACTGATTTATGATGGCCGATTTTACCTGCTGAATACTGTGATTGCCGATTGCGAATGATGAATTTGACAATCATGGTTGCTGAGATGGTATCATACAAATGGTATGATTGGTAAATTGATTGCACGGCCAACTATTAACCCCAAAACTGAAAATGAACTGACAAACTTTCAGAGTTAAGAGCTCTCCTTTTTTATAGTGAGAATCAGAGACCTGCAACAAGCCTCTAATGTTCGATCACACTCGTGAGTTTACTTGGCTTGGATGGACTCGTCGTCTTGGTTCGTCACACTCGAAATGATCGCAAGCACATTGAGTCAGAACAAGAAAGCTGTTTGCTTCGTACGAGCAATAATATGAACAAGCTTTTCATAACACGAGTCAAAATAAGCCTTTTCCACACTCTACTCGTACGTACTCTGCTGGCTGACGGAGAGCTTCGACAAGCCTCTTATGTAATTGTTGTTGTCTTTTGAAAACTTCAAACAACAATACAAATGCAAAAAATAGGCTATCGTGTTATCTCTTTTGCGCTCACAAATTGTTCTTTTTGTGTGCTTGTGACGATTGTGTACAAGCATTGATCGTCACAGATCGCTGCAGATCTTTGACTTCGGGAACAATTACTCTCGGTGATTCGCGGCCGAAGCTAGGAGTAACCGCGAGTATTTGTACCGAACGAACTTTACTCATGACGGCTCGCATCAGAGCTTTGATTTTGTAACAAGGGGCTTCGCGTCGACTCGCGGCCGATTCGCTGAGTCAACTTGAGTATTAGTATGGCCAATACTCGAGTCAGACAAGCCTTGAGCGCTTAGCGATTATTCTACTGGCGGATCGTTGCAGTTCTCTGGTGAGAATGTGTTTATTTTTGATCAAATATCTTAAGGACAGAAAATAACTTAGGGGAACTGTTTACCTTCAGATGCCATTTTTTAAAAGTTTACAAAAAGTTAAACTAAAAAAAATCATAGAAATCGCGTCAATAATATCATTGACATCCCTGGTCAACTTGCGCTACCATCTCCCCCTATAACGCTTTAGGAGGTCAAAAACAAATTAAGGATCTAAACAGTAGAAGGCTCCAGGTGATGGCTTACAATAGTCTTAAAAGCTTTTCCCATCAAAGCTCTTTCTTTCTGTCCTTATGTTTAATGCTGCTTCGTTAGCTACTTCCCAGTGCTGGAGAAAGCCCAAGCGTGTGATTCACAAGCCTGGAAGAGTCCCTCGGGTGGAGTCATTCCATCCTTTCTTTGTCCTCAGCGACAAACATTTTTGAAAGATGCCTGCTAAATCGAATATTGGCACTGAACGAATGAAAAAACAAGTAAGAGTCCAGTGCCCCCTACAAAATACCCTTTTCCTTTGCACACACTCACACATACACACACCAACAAGCACAACTGACAATGCAACCCCCCTCTCCCACAAGCAAAATTGATTTGTATATAACTTCGGTGTTTTTTGTCCGATCTTATTGATCTTTTCAGAATAGATAGATATTGGGCCTTACTTGATATATATAAAGTCTCGTGGGTCTAACTTAAAAATTGTGGCTCTGACAGTTTATTGCGCTTTATGGGGGGGAGGGGGAGGAATTTTCCAAATCTGAAACAAACTCGATTTGAATTTGGTATACACCTACCTATATGCAAAAATTTGTGGCACTATCTCTTATAGTCTCTGAAATCGACGCGTTCATACGGACAGTCGGACGGGCAGACGGACATGGCTAAATCGACTCGGCTGTTAATGCTGATCAAGAATATATATACTTTATAGGGTCGCAAATGCTTCCTTCTACCTGTTACATACTTTTGCACAACTTCATATCCCCCTAATGAACGTAAAAATAATATCGTAAGAAAACGAAAGAAAATTAAAAGTTTAATTTGGCAAAATTTTCATACTTTTAAATAAAAAACTAATATTTATTAACTTTTTCGTGTTTTTTAATGATTTTTTTTGGAAACAACGGTTGATTGGCAAAAAAAATTTTGACAAGTTTTTTTTCGATGTACATACGACGATACAACCTAGCTCCACGAAAAAAAATTCTCAAAAAAAGACCATATTTTGTTAAGAATTTAAAAAAAGAAAAAAATTTGAAAAAAATTTTTGCAGAAGGTATATGTACATTCAGTAGAGAATCGTAAATCAGTAATCGCAAATCGGATTTATCTGCTGAATGCGCCCAATGTATGATATGATATTCCGATTAGTTGTTCTTACTCCAAAAGTGGTCTACATTCATAAGGTTGCAAACCTTAACTGAAACGGTTAGGAAAGGTTCGGTTCTATATCAATAAACTGAAATGGTCTTGGAATTTCAAACAGGGACGTTGATTATCTTAATCCGCTCTCCCAATTTGCTTTTTCAAAATTTGCAGAAACCTGCGGAAATTGCGACGAAATTAGGTAAACGAAGAAAAAAAAATGAGATATCTGAACTAAAATCAATCCCAAAGATTGATGTCTGTCATTTCCGGATTTTCTCATACTTAACAGGAAAGAATTTTCTTGAGTAATGATTTTTCAACCCCTTAATTCGTATCTTGATTCCGTTTTTAGGATCAAAATCCGCATATTTTAAAAACACTCAGTATTGTTTCTAATCTGTTATTGCAGCTTGACTTGAACCCACATGATTTAAGCTTTAGAAAAGTAAAGGGAATTGATAAAAAAAACTAATAGTTCATTGTCTCTGTTGAAACCTAGTCCAATGGTTCTTTCCACGCAATATACAGCGCAAATAATCACACCTTAAAGGTTTCGAAGGTGTCTCTAAAATTAATTAAGGGTTAAACGATTTTAAATAATAACCATGAATGGTGTAAATAAATTCTTAAAGTTAACGAATATTCAAGAATAGAATACACAACATATTCTCGACCTCATTCAACCACACTTTGGCCTTAATAAACGAAAACAACAGCTTAATACACTTAGACTTATTTAGAGCACAAAAAAGAAACCAAAACTAAACACAGAATAAATATTGCTTGTCGTACATATGTGCTGAGAACCAACACAAGTTCAGCTCCAATTATATTGATTTTGCAAACAAACAGAAGAAGACTGTATTTCATCATTAAAGGAAATGTTGATTTCATCATAAAAAGCAAATGTTTCTTTCAAGTCCCATTGGGAGGAAGGAGTGGGGGGCATATACATATGTACTTATTTATGCACATACTTAAGTTTCCACTACTCTTAATCTATATCCACTTTCCAGTTGTCAAGGGAGCATTTAATTTTAATGACGTCTTCCTGCCTGGGCATAATGCGTCATCAGGTTTTATCACCATTTCGTTGACGTTTGCAAAATCTATAAACTTATTATGCCAATTATCAATCAAACAAGGATATCTGCCAAGGTTATCCAGTTAAAGCAGAAATAACAACAATTTCTGTCATTGCAGTTTTTATTTAACCAAGGGCAAGCCGCAATAATTTTGTTTTGAACTATATTTAGTATCTGTCGCCACCCATCCCCTCCCTCCCAGCCACTGACGTTTGCAATTTGTACGTATATTGCATGTTTTGTCGTTTGTTTTTCTTCTATTTTTAGATATGACAAGTATTGGCGAAATTTCTACACTAGTTACCAAAACGTGACAATAGTGCAAATAAAACATTAACATTTCGATTGGGGGCGGGGTTTCGAATAAAATTGTAGGGAAAAGTCCTGCTTGTTGGTTTTCTAAATCTATCATAGTTCATTAGTTGAATATAATTTGATGAATCCGAAGGGAATACTATCTATAAAGAAAAGACAGGAGCAAAATGGAAAGAAAGTTATACGGAATATATTTTTCCCTTCTTTCATTGACTTGCAATAGGAGCTAAAAAAAAGCATTTGAAGGAAAATATAAGGAAAAGAAAGTTGGTAGTTGACAGTGAAATTCTCCTTTGTTTGAATTTTCTTAATTGTAAGCTTCTAAAAGCGATATTGACAAATAAATCTTCGATAGCAATCAACACAATTTAAGACTGTTTTGTTGAGCTACAGGCTTTTGTGAATTATACAATAAACTTTGGATTAGAGCATCTTAAAAACAGAGTCTAATTCTAAGAGTTGTTCTTGAATTTGTAATACAATGGCCTACGCAAAATATATATAGATCACACAACCAATAAAATGTGTGCAGTAGTTCAGATTTTTGAATGTCTGATTGTATTGAACCAAACCAAAATAATATGGTTGAAACAGGTTCTGGCTTAACTGTTTCTCACACATAGGTTGGTTTCAGATTCGTTTCATAGTAAAAAAAAAGAGTAGTAGTTTCGGACTTCAGCAGTTTCGGTTTAAAACCCGGACCGATAACAGAACCTTCTAAGCTGTTAACCTCCATATTACGAGACTAAAGCATAAGTCAACTAAATAATCCGTTTTAATCCGTTTTATGTACATTGTACATAGACGAGGCTAGCATTCCCAGCGACTTTTGTAGGCCGTGGTTGATATCGTAAGAATGATAACTAAAGAGTGATTTGTATGCTTTTTGTTTTTCAGTTAACATTTTTTGACACCTCACGCGTGATTCGTAATATGTGGCAACTCCAAAAATGCTCAGAAAGCTTTGCCATTTCACCATAATAAGCCTAACAAACGAACAGCGCTTGCAAGTCATTGAAATATATTCGCAATTGTTTCGCATATAACGTCCATTTTATTGTCGTCATAATCGATCCACCGATCAGGCTATATTAGCTATTGTGATCAAATTTCACACCAGTTTCACCATATTGGACATTAATCCACCATCCCGTGTTCGGAGAGTGAGTACCGAGGAGAATATTGCTGCTATGTCGCCAAGTGTCAATGAATATCGCTATATGTGTATTCGTTGCAGTTCTCAACAATTGGGTGTGTTTTATTCAACCATTTGTAAGATTTTAAGTAAGGACCTCCGTATGAAATCTTAAAAAATATTGTTGGTGCAAGAACTGAAGTCGAAAGACTGTTCACAACGTCGTTTGTTTGGTGAATGGGTGTTAGAGAAGTTGAATGCAGGTTCACTATTTTATAGAAAATATGTCTTCAGCGTCGAAGCTGAATGGCTGAATATCGTCTGAAGAGAATTTTTTTTTATATCTGGTCGATAAGTGCGTTTCTATCTGAGTCCTCAACTGTTGAAAACTTTTCTTGGACTTCATAAAAGAAAACTACTTTATGTTTCAAAAATTTGGTAAATAAATTATTTATATTTGTATGTGTCGTTTGCATTGAAAGCAAATGGTTCAGACTAAACCATACGTACCAGAGAAGGAGAGAAGCGTCAACAGAGGGGGGAAATATAAATATTTATAAAAATAAAATATATGCCTACAGCAACTGCAAGTCCATTGTAAATACTGAAAGTATTTCTTTATACATATACACGAGTCCAAAGAGCATGCAAACAACTTTCATTTCAAGGTCAAATGTTATTTAAGAGCAATAACAAACCTTAATGCGGTGAAATGTAGCCACAATGAAGCAATGAAGGTTAACTTAACTCATGTAAACTAGTAACTAAATATGGAAATGTTCTTAAATTGAAACTAGTTAAAAGCAATTTGCAATGATGCTTATTATAATTCTAACATCCACCGCAACAAATGGCAATTTACTATATACTAGACCTACCTCTGTATATAATAAGCCCCTTGTATGCTTCAGTGATTCTTTACAACAAATGCTTTTTTTTTTGTTTGCCTCACACACTTGAGATAAATAATAATCAGTTATGTGCACGACTTTAGTGTTTATCATTTTGTTTTGGGTGCACTTGAATACGCCGGTTCAATCTGCTTGCTTTTGCGTCATCTTTTCCTTATTTAGTCATTTTTTTCATCAAGTCTTTGATACATATTTTTACGAGGTAATCTAATCAATTGCTTTAATATACTCGTAACAAATTCCAATCAAACATATTATCGAACATTGCCGAAAAAATAGTTTTGTGGCGGGTAGCAGCTGGGAATAAGAAAGTTTATTGTACTCTGGCCAGACAAGTCAATGCCATTTACCCAGACAAGGCTCTGCTGATAGACAGACAAACAAAGAAACAGAAACAGGAACCTTAAAAAAATCTTAGGGATAAACAAAAAAGTCAATTGAATGTCTGAGAAGGTAAGTTGGGACCTTCTGTCTGAAATGATTTCAGGTTATTTTTTTTTTGCAGCCGAAAATGATCCCCGCTTTAACATATCCAATTCCCAGCCATGAATGTGAACGCACCCATAAATTTCATTTTCTGTTTCACCAAAATGATTGATACAAGTAACATAAAACAATCAAATTGGCCAACACATTTAAAGTAACTGTGGGCGTAATATGATGAGCTGACTAACATCATTCAATATGTCTACACGTGTCAATAAATATAAGTGCTGTGAAGAAAAGCCAGACAAAAGGTAGACATTTTCCATAAACAAAGGAAAGTAAGGAAATTCTTGTTGCAAAAATTAAACACAAGAAAACGAAAGAAAATACAATGATGGCAGCAATAGCAATAGAACGACTTGCAAATTTGCTTATTTGTTCAATTGAAATTTAATTACCAAGTCGAAAGTTCCAACAAACTGTAGTAGTAGTATCTTTATTTTCAGTTTTGATTGCCCTGAAATAATAACAAATTTCATATTACAAAACTAAAAATAAAGTGAACAGATTTTCATCGACTTGGTTTTAAACCGTCTGTCGATCACCTTTCACTTATCCAGTACTACTCGGGTTAATACACCTGGCTGCCCGGGTCGTCCCCAGATACAAGATCGTTCACCTTGTAGTATGGAAGAGTGGTTTGGTGTTACAATTAAGTATATTGTAGTAGTAGTGGGATTTTATTCAAAAGGTTTTTTTTTCAATTATTTACCTAAAAGTGAATTTAAATACATTGGTAAAGTGTTTACAAATTTGAAAATAAAATCGATGTATAATACAGAAAAGTTTTCTAACTATAACTAAAAATCTTCCGTGTGTATGCGCCATCTGTAAGTTGAAGCATCTTTAATATAATGGCAAAGGGTGTTCCAGTTTTCGCCATTCAGGATGATGAGCTGTTGCGATGAGAGCAGAGTTTGTTGCCAGTATAGTCTTCTGATTTCACCCAAAATCGGACATACTCCTATGAAATTCAACGAATCCTCCTTCACGTTTAGGTTCCACAAAGTACAATTGGCTTCTATACCCCTGGTGTAGCATCTGCTGTTCAGATTCAGCATTTCGCATTTCGCTTGCTCTGAATATTGTGGAGATTTGGAGTTGGATGTACAAACTGTATAGATGGCATTTAAACATTTATCAAGTTCATTATCAAGTATCATTTATCAAGTATCATTATTTATCAAGTTCTTAAAATCTCAAAAATAGATTTACCTCCCTTACTTAAAAAATGGTTATCCCTCAAATGCGTTTGCGTAAATGTTAAAATGTTTCTTGGAAAACATTGTGTAAGAAAGAGAAGGTTCTTTTGAAAATACACAATACGAACGGGGTAAGAGTTTGTATACTTAGAGGTCGAAAAAGGGAAAATAGTGAATGAAGTCGAAAGAGAATATTTTGAGTACCCTCAATTCAACCCAAGAAACTTTGCAAATTTCGTGGTTTTGGGACCATCTCATAACTTTGGTATATAAATAGTCACTATTGCTTAATGCTATAGAATCGCTAAACTAATATTTGTTGCGTAAAATTATTTGGAGAATGCTAATCTTGGTCCTGAAATTGAGCAGCATATACGTAAATGTATATTTACTTTTTAGGTATTGAATAAAAATTATTTAAATTTGCCGCCAAACAAATCATATTATACTTTTAGGGGCATTCATGTTAAAACCAGGGATTAATTCCGGTAATGGAACCGAAACCGTTAACCGAAATAAACCGTTTCAAATCACGTACCGTAACCGATAAAATTTTTTTTAGAACCGGAACAAAACCGAAACGTTGGTACCGGTACGGTTTCGGTTTTTTTACCTTTGCAGAGCTCATTGTAATTTTGGTCAGATATTTGTAACGTAAAGAAGGAATCATAAGACGTCCTTCACACGATATCAAATTTTCTTGTCACTTTTCTAAGAAGGCGCAAAACGTCTGCCAAAAGACATCTTCAACATTTCTTCAATTTTGTGGACGCTGATAATGACATTCTTCTACACCGGAAAGAGTGGGACTCAGTTTGCGAAAACTATTGCTTGGGTTTTTTTATTCCATTTGGAAACACTGCAAATTGGAAAAATCTAAAAATGCGTCCTCTCCACCGAAATCGCTCGGACAGGAAACAAAAAAGCGAGAGAAATATCTTTTTGAAAGCAATGATCTTTTATGTGGAATATTTTTGAAACCAAGGTATAACGTAACGCTAAGTCTTGAGCAAAAAATTTTGAATTACTCATTTAACAAATATCTATGCTCAAATTTCGTCGGTTGCTGATCTATCACTGCTTTGTTTTTTAATAGTAGCTTATCCGAAAGCGCTGACGAAGTTGAAGCATATGTGATGTTGCATGAAACAAAATTTGGTGATAAAATCTCATCAGTTTTGTCAACAAATAAGCTACTGTATTTCATTAACATTTTTTTGCAAATTAACTTATTCGGAACCATGAAAATATTCTAAAGTGGTGGTCAGATTCCTCCACAAAATTCCCAGAATCGTATGAGATTTCAAGAGTTGTGCTTTCCGTTCTAGCTACGCAGGCTAGTGTGGAACGTCCAGTCTCTGGCGTGAAATTTATAATGAATCCGCTTAGAAGTCGTATTGAATGCAATTATGTTACTGCGATTAAACCACAGGAGTGATATGTTATATAAATAAGACCTGGACATATAAAAGTCAATATGAAATTCGGAACAATCATATTTCATATAATGTATAATCATACATGTAGGCTTTCGCTAGATGGCTCGTGATAAATATGATCAGCGATCTTCCGACAATTTCTAGCAGAAAATGCTCTTATGAGAATTGAAATGGTTGAGAGTGAGTCGCAGGTGTTGAATTCTAGGCACAATACTTTGGCAATAGATACAAGATTGACTCTAGACAGCAACTTTTTTTCGATACTGTATTTGATTACTTATTTACGTTCAGTAATACAATGTAATCATAGGGTATTAAATTTCAACTATAATTTATAATTTTCCTTTAAGGGTCAAACGGCTGAAACTTTTATGTTAAATATTTTATGTTACTAATATGTAAACACACTCAAAATAAAATACTGGATTGGCGATGTGTACTCAGAAAAACGGGAATAACTTCGTCAAACGTTAACCAAATTCATTGGGCCAACATTTGTTCAACGGAGAATTAAATAAGCTTATATAATAAAGCTTAACAAAAAATCGCTTAGAATAATATAGTGAAACCTGTGGGGGCCAAAGTAGAAATTTAAAAAAAAAAGGAGAAAATGCCAGATCTGTAACCCGAATTTCTTAACCATCACGTTAAATCTGTCAAACCATTGGCTATCATACTTTAAAATGCTCTTGTCGCTATCGGAATTTCGAAGGCTATGAACAATCAGACAGTCCATGCGTGAGTTATTTCAATTTAAATGAGTAAAAAATGCAAAAAGCGGTTTTTGGGCGATAATTTCAGATTTTGGGGGTGTTAGGAAGAAGCAAGTATAAGGCAATGTTATACTCGACCTGCTCTATAGCGTACGGTGGGTCACTTCAAAAGTATATTTTCGCTGTAACAGGGAGTAATTGAATTAAAATTGAAAGTATTGCAATTAGTGTTTATTGTATAAATATTGAAATCGAAAGGTGTAATTGGTCATGTGGTATGGGAGGAAAAAATCCAACAAAGTGTATAGCAAAATCGAAAAATAGGGACAATTCTAAGAAACTTTCACCAAGAAAGCATGGGTCTAAAATGAATTCCCGCGCAAATTAACTTCAAATATTTAAGTAAATTTTGAAAAAAAATCTATTAAGAAATTCCGTCAAGCCCGACAGTTATAGACTCTATACCCCCTAAATTGCAAACGCAGAAAGTGAAAAAAGAGTCTAGGTGCCCATCGCGCAACCGCCCGTAATTTGCACGACCTCGTTCACACGACCCGGCGGCCGCTCTATATTTTAAAAATTTCCAGTTGATTTGCAAATCGCTTCCGATCCAATAAAGAAGATTCTTATACGATTTGTGTAGTATTTAGGACAAATGAGATAAAATTGATTGCTAAACAATTAAAGAAGATCATAGTTCACATAGGAGTAATTCACTTTTGATTTCTCAACTTAAGCTTACTTTAGCGAGTCGAAGCCCCAGCAACCAATTGCTCATTCATTTATCAAGATTTAATTTGTTAAATTAAAAGGCAAGGGTATTAAAATGTCAGCGTGTCGAATAAAGATTACCTACATATAAAAATACATTTAATTTTTCAGCTTCTTAAGAAAATGGCTTTTAACAAGGAAAAGTCATTACTGTAGAATGTTTTTCTGTAATATTTTTTTGTTTCTTCAAGTGAAAATTGAAATAAGCCAAAAACATATTTCACCTATAACAAGACACGCCGGTCGGTCGCACGGCGGTTTTCTCTCTCATACACATATGTTCATATGTATGTATATTTGTACACTTCTTTCAAGATGTTTAATGACCAATTGACGGGAATCATATAAATAATGTTTTAATAGGCCGAGAACGAAACGATTAAGTCATTTTACGAAATATTGACAATAAATGAAAGTGTTTGCTGGGGATGTCACAAGACCATTCGTGTAAATAAAATATTTCTATATGTACAACAGACGCTGCCTTAAAGCTTTAAACATGCAGCAGACTGTGAAATATTTTTTTTCTGTTGAGCAGGGAGCGTTGTACGTATTGTATATATGTATGTATGTATGTATTTGGTGTATATATGAAAACTCTCCACGCCAAGTGTAGAAATGTGCGTCACTCGCTCTCATTCTCTCTCTCAGTAAGTCTCCGCTTGGTGGGGCAGGCTATACGTGGTCTGGCAGTGGCTGGCCCAACCTCAGTCGATAGCAAAAGATGAAACAGTGCTCATCGCGCAGCAACTCGAGTCTGCTTAGTGTTGTAATCGATCAACGTCTTAGAATTGACACCTGTCGATATCTAATCGAGATACTATCCCGCCGCATAACGGGCGAATAATATTAAGCTAATCCTCCACGTAACTCTACTGTACCTGCAAAACTAACTGTAATTATCAGAATCCGCCTGCCCACTCATCCGTGTACTATCTATCTGAACAATACAAATATATTTGTTTTTCTATTTAAGTGTGATTTTTCATTTTCACAAAGACGCAAATCAAAATACATTGCATAAGTCACAAGACAACAAGTGAACACCAAAAGGAAACACACAAATTGTTTTGATTGAGAGAGGAGAGACCCATGAGGTATTTAAACAAGTGAAAGTCTTTAGTTTTGCAATAATCATGTGGCTTTAACTTGGCACCAGCCTGCTTAATTAGTTCCACGCGTAATCTACACAAATGTGTTTTGTTTGTATACACTTCAGTCATAACATTTCCATTTTTATCTATACATTTTCATAGAACTCTTTGTCATCTAAATACCTCTATTTAAGAACCAATATGGAGAATATGTGCTCAACAAATTATCAAACATACATATTAACATTTATATTATACACCCAAGTGCGTATGCGAAATATACTACATACTCTCTTTGTCGTATCTATATTTGTAGACATTCAGAGATATATGTTTCTCAAACACACCGCGGCGAACACACAGCCAAGGCATAAAAATAATGTAAATATTCTTGGAAAACATTTTGCTCTTTGAGACTCGTTTGCATTTTTGGCAAGCATTTTTACTTGGAAATTTCTTTTGTATAACAAAAATCAACACAAAAAAACAAACATCGCCTACGAGGACTGAAGGCTACCCAATTCTAAATGATTTCTTCAAATTTGATCTTTAATTTTTAACCAGATTGCAAATCGTTTCAGAACCGAACCCTTTAACTAAAACACCGAAAATATCGGCGACAATTGTGCAACGATTGAACAAGTATTGAACCAAAAAAGAAAGTCGGTCAAGCCCGACTATAACATACTCTGTACCTGTGAAGTGCTGCCCATCACCGTTGCGACCGGTGACCGGATAATTGTTTGTTTTCCTTATAACTCGAATATCGTTCATCCTATCTTTAAAATTCAGCGGATCGATAAAGAATCCCGAATACTAAACATGTCCAGAAGGTTCGAACATTCTATCATAAAACTGTGGGAGATGTGACGTTTTTTCGATATTGCGGGGGCGTGGCCAAAATCAAAAATCTGCCTGCAAGTATAAAAAACATATGTTCCATACATGTCAAACCTCTTTCTCCTACCATCTCTGAGATCTGTTTGTTCATACGGACAGACGGACACTTTTGCACAAACTTAATATACTCTGTGTACCTCTGGTACAGAGTATAAAAATTTCCAGCCAGACACACGCTGCATATTTTTGCAGGCGACTCTGCCGTCCCGATACGCAATTGATTTGTTTTTATTTCGCTTCGAATTCGGATAGCTTGTGTAAGATGACGCCGCCTGCCTTAAGATAACTCTTGGCACCAGTCGGAGCAAAAAGAGCAAGGGCGTGGCCGTCGCTGATTTAGAACCTAAATCTTACTAAGTTGATATTTCGATTCTATTGTATCGTTTGATGTTTTGATTCTACTTACTTATTCGATGTTTTTAAATGAAGGTTTCGTATGAGGATTCTCGAAAAATTGGATAAAAAGAAGAATCAGAGTTAAGAAAGCTTAAGGAAATGCGACTCGATTTCTGGCAGGTAGAATGTGTCATATGATTTCTACGCTCGCGTGTACTGCGAAAGGGCAAGTCTAAAGTTACTGTGAGTAGAGGGGTTTGCCAAGAATCATGTATATTTCGTTTTAGAAGGAAAATATACTTTGCTTAAGTTAGTTTTAGAATAGTTTGTAGCGTTTTATTCAATATAATTGTCTTAACTTTAATAACAGTTTTTTATTTGTTGAATTGATGTTCAGTTTATAATTTGGTTGACTTTACGATGCGTCTATTTTGACAGTTCAATCGGGAGTGTGGTAGCTCGCCAAAAAAAAAGGAGAAGTAGAGCGAGAAGGAGTGTGCAAAAAACGTGGTTAAACAGTCATCTGAACGAATGTACAGTGGGACGTTCGTGAAGAAACTGCGATAAATTACAGTGGCACAAATCATACTTCACTCAAGGCAGAGGCTTAAGCCCGACGCTATTCAATCTTTATACTGCTAAACTACATAAATTGAACAGCGGTAACAGTCAACTATTCCAGTATGCAGATGACTTCTTCTTAGTATGTTTCCATCCGACTCTTAACGCTGCCAGAGACTTTCTCCAGGATAAAATAGCAGTGTTTGAAGATGAATGTAGTAAAATCAACCTTTTTCATTTCATTTTTTCAACCAGAATTATTCATTTCAACTTATGTAGGGAGACGATATATATAATTCACAAAGGAAAACATATTAAGGAGGTAGACCAAATAAAATATTTAGGTAGGATCATATCAGCAAATAGCTCGGCTAGCTCTCACATAGAACACGCCATATCAGACGCCAATAAAGCCTGCGCCTTTATCAATCTTATTAGCGGATGTCAAAAAGGGGATTACTGCTTTACAAGACCTTCGTAAGAAGTAGATTAGAATATGCATGCTCCTCCTTTTGTAATGTTTCTAAAACAGTCAAGGACAAGGTGAGGGTACACAGTAATTTCCACCTTAGATTGTCACTAGGTCTCATCAAATGTACGCCAGTCCCAATTTTATACCATTTCGCAGCAGAGCTTCCTCGGGAGCATAGGTATAGGTTTATAACATCAAAAGAACTGGTTAAATCCTTCGCCCATAATCTTGCAGTTTGCAGCACGCTTGTCTCCAACAGTGGACTCAACACGAGCTATGCAAAAATATAAAGAGAATTCTTAAACGTGCTAGGACACATAGAAGGGGTAAATCCGTTAACGGTAGCATGCAAAAAACTAAAGGCAGGCACTAACTTCTTCAAAGGGACAGCAAAAAACAAGTGAGCACTGGACCCTCCTATCTCCTCTCCGATTTAGGGGAAAAACAGCTGATTTACGCAACATGGGGTTAGATTTATATTTTACAGACGGTTCAGTGCGGCCTCTTTGCACGACAGCTCCGGGTACACAGATAGTTTCTTCACAAACAAAATCCTTTCATCACTATCAGCTGAGTTGGTAGGAATCGAAAAAGCGCTTGACCATGCCATATCGAGGGACACTCCTCGAGTAGCCATTCTGACGGACAGCCGGAACGGCGCACAAATCCTGTCCAAGGAACTGCAGGACAACTACATAGCCTATAGCATAAGAGCCAAATTTAACGCTTACTTCAGGATGCGAGCTATTGAAATCCACTACAGATGCGATACATGTGTCGTATTCGATGACGCCCCAAACATCGTCTTCAAATCCCAAAAATACTACACGACACGACAACATTTCCCATCTCTAACAAGACATGATGACATTTATTAATTTTTCAAGCAAGCACATTTCAACATATTGTGGACTTTAGTAATGAAATCAACGTAAAACTTTAATTCAACAGTAAAACAAATCATCAACAAGTCTTGGCGATTTCCACTTTCCTGAAAAGTGGGCGGCCAAATAAGACCATAATACCCACGCTGTAATATATTCATTCAGTCATATTTAATACCAAGGGTGCACCCTTAAAATCATGTATTAGGCTCGGTGTAGAGCTTTGAATCCGTCGTTGTATCGTTTCGTTTCGCGGAATGGTTCATAAAGTAATCGAACGTAAGGCTCTGATTTGAACCTTGTTTCATAGATTTTTATTAACAACTTTTCTTTATAACTTAGCTTTTTATCAACTTTTTTCGATCAACTTAAACAAATCGGTAAAAATTAAAGCTCTGCATAAGTTTTGTTGTTACCAATCTGTTTGATGTGTCAATCAGTTATCGCATACTCAACATTCTATATTCCAAAAGTAACCGCTCTTTCCGATTTGCACTCTCACCTAGATATGCAAAGTTTGTATTGCCCCTTTTCAAATTGATAATTGCTTCATTTCAGTTCTTAAAGTGCTTAATATTATCTTAACTAGACAATGCTCCGATGCAGTACTATTCAATTATTTCTTTACAGTCAAAATATGAAGAAAATCTTAGAAAACTGAATTAAGAAGCAAACCTTTTTCCGAACAGCGGGTATCCGGTTCGGTAGGTCATAAATATAGAAGGTTCGGTTAATAACCCTTTTCAAGGGATCCAAAAAAAAACCAGCACGAACCGGTTCTTCAGGGTTAGGTTTTGCATCGGGTTGCAGTCTTGTTTAATACATTAGGTACAATCGATGTTTCGGAATGAACTACTTAAAAGACCAACCAAGATTAAATTTTGTAAGTCAACTGCAAGTGTACATGCTTGCTGATTTGTTGATTTCAGTCTGCGATGAAATAACTAAAGAATCAACAAAAAATACACTTTGTACAATACTTCCAATTGGCTCGTGTTGGTCAGTTTTTTATGTTCAGCTGCTCTGAGCCGAAATTAAGTATACGCTTCAAGCTGTCTAGTGTTCTGCTAAGAGAGTGAGCGAGTCTGCTTCATTTTTCTCTGTGTTTTTGTCAAGCAGACAGCATAGATAAACATAATATGCGAGTTCAGGAACTGGTATGTTGACACTTGCGCAATGTAAACTTCATCTCTTATCTTTTTTCAGTACCTTCATAATTACTGATGCAATCAGTTCCAAATATCAGTTAACTTTTGTTTATCGTCCAAAATCTCTACTGAGATCGGTTAATGTTTGGAAAAACAATCTTTAGCAATTAAGGAATTAATTTAAAGACCTTTTTGGACCTGGCTTTTTTTTCTAAAACAAGGTTAAGTATCATTAAATTTACCTGCAAAAATGTAATTTAAAATGGCTTGACACAGCCCCAAAAAGCCAAAGCCGAGCTCCGCCGAGAAAGGGACCTACAGTTTAACGCTGAATCCGAACGGCAGTTTGTATAGCCTTTAATAACAGCAAAGCTGGCGCCACTAGCAGAAAAGGTGACCGGATGTGTACATTTTTTCAAAGATGAAACTTTTCATTAGATGTTCCAAGCTAGGATAGAACCCACGACCTCTAGCACACACTAGCCGCTGAGCCACACCCGATCACACTCATTAAAGATACTTTCATATTTCAAAACTGGACAAATACGCCGCCTACATAGATACTTTTCAGTCTTCACAATGAAAGAGAATATTCTTATAAATAAATTATAAACAAAGAACATGTCTATTGTATTCATTAAAGGAATTTCATGCTGTCGAACTAACAAAGTTAACATTTTTTAATTACTACGATTCATATTTGTTTGCCTTTTCTACGAAAACTAAAAATTACTAATAAAAATGAATTTAGTCGGTTTATTTGTAACTTCCTAGCCAACTTGTCATATGCATATTAATGAATATTATGACATTCTTACTAATTAATAATGTAATTATCATATTTCACTTCTCTTCCAGTTGGTTAGACCTGTTCCCACATCTATGGAGTTTCATCTAGACAGTGCAGAATACTGCCAGGCACAGCACAAATAAAAAGTAAGTTGTAATTAATAGAACTAATACCACATTATTAGCATTAGCAAGGAAATTTGCCCCTCCAAGTTGTTTCGTTTGTTTGCCACGTGTGACACGAGTCAGCTCAGAGGTCGTTTGACTTAAGCCGTATTAAGTGCGGTGACCTTTGACCCCCCATAAACACTGCACCCACGTTGGCAATTTATGGTACAAAACGTAATTGATGAAGAAACTATGGCAAAAGAGTGCCAATTATTTCATTGCGTGCAATTGAGCTTAATTTTCTTTAATTAGAAACAAGCCTCGACCGAAGATAAGAAATAAATACTTTAGCTTTTCCAATTTATTTATGTTTCTTTTGTTTACTTCCCACTTTCAGGTAATCGAACCTCAAACAAGGCCGTGATAGCCTGAGTGAACGCGGTCACCTCTTCGGAAGTCGACATCAAACCAAGTTGTGGATCATATCAGACGTGGACAGGGATCCAGCTGATAAACAACATAGCAACAACGGCCAGGGCTTACGGAAGACCGGGCTGGACGAAAGACAGAGAGAGCGTGTGTGTGTGTTTGGGCTTAGAAATTGGTTGAACGCAGTTCATATCACGAGAAAACAAAATTATTTTACACTTTAACAACGAAAGATTAAAGTTTGCAAATTGTAATCGCAAAATCGGCGTCATAGGAGCCATTAACAGGGATTTTTTGTATGAAAGAAAAGGGGAAAAGGTCACTCGTTTGTGATAAATCATTTGAGCAAATCCAAAATTGTACTTAATTATTAGAAACACAAGAAAATCTAAACTGTTTAGTTTTTTTAGGCATTATATTTATACTTATCTTTTGTATTACATAAATACTAACAACAAATTGTAAGCACGCTGAATTTTAAATCTAGAATCTATTGAAGAAATCAAGCTACTTCCTCCTTAAATTCAAATTATTTAAAGCAACAAATTGTAAAAAACTAAGTTTAGATTACCAAATTTTCAATTGCTTTGTGTGTAGTTGTTTATGAGCATCAATATGCGTCAAAAAGATCTGCGCCCAGCCCCCGCTCTAATTGAGTATAAGGGCATGAAGTTCCTAATCACCGATCGACCATCAGACATAACAATTAATCACTATATTATGGTAAGACTTCAAAATGAAGTAACTTATAGTCTAGACCAACTAATTTCGTTTTTTAATGCATCTTGCAGGAGCTTAAAAAGAACAATGTAAACACTGTGGTGCGTGTCTGCGAGCCCAGCTATAATACGGATGAGCTGGAGGCACAAGGCATTTCCGTTAAGGACTTAGCCTTTGAGGATGGCACCTTCCCGCCGCAACAAGTTGTTGACGAGTGGTTTGAGGTTTTGAAGGATAAGTAAGTGAAATTATATAGCATTTTTCTCCTATTTCTTAGACTTTATTCATTTTGTTAAATAAGCATAAATCATTTAGTAATATAATTATGTTTATTTAAGCCACATTTTGGCATAAATATTGGAGCTATAAAACCAATTAGCAGAGCCAGTAAAGATTTTAATCAGTTTTTTGATAATTTTGGTGAAAGAACTGAATGGTTTCAATTTTTATTAGATTTTTTTTAACTTGGTTTACATAAGAGGGACAGGGGGCGGTCAAGGCAATAACAAACGTTTTTAACACTCACAAATAAAATTTTCAACTATCAGGCATATTCAGGCACGGGAACTTTACGAAAGTGGAATTGATTCTGGTTCTGGCAACCCCAAATCGAACAAGTAAGGGAGCTGCAGTCGAGTGCCCCGACTACAAAATAACCTGTTCCCTTGATTTCATGTGTTTTCCTTTACATACACACACACTCACACATACACACACTCCAACATACAACAAAAATTTGTAGCTCTATCTCTTATAGTCTCTGAGATCGACTCGTTCATACGGACGGACGGACGGACAGACGAACATGGCTAAACCGACTCGGCTGTTAATGCTGATCAAGAATATATATACTTCAGAGGGTCGCAAATGCTTCCTTCAAGTGGCCCTTGCGACACCAAGCCTAAGCCTGTTACGCGCGAACCCCAGGCAACATAGCAGCCCACCTCCCGCCCAACCGACCGAGAGGCGCAGCCGCCAACGTGCGACACGAAAGCTTGATCGAAAAGTACAAAATAATGTTAAGTACGGGCCAAATGAGTTAAAATATAAGTTTTTAAAGCAGGAAGAGAAAGTTCCGAATTGATTAAGCGGTAGAGTTTGTTGTAAAACACGAAACGGATCATGCAAGGCATAGTTAGTAGTACAAAGTTTCAGAGATAAGGGGACAAAGTTACGGGACAGTCTACAAAGAACATTAAGATTAATTTGGCTAACCAACTCCGAAGAGTCGATTTTGCCATTAATTAGTCTATGTATTAAGATTACTCCAGGCATAACTCTACGGATAAATAAGGAAGGAAGATTAATTAAAAGTAGTCTACTAGAGTAAGATGGTAAACGGACCTCAGGATTCCAGTTCAAGCCACGAAGAGCAAACAATAAGAATTGCTTTTGCACAGATTCTATTCCATCTTGATGGGTCGAATATTGCGGAGACCACACACATGACACTTCTGGCCTTATTAACAGTAGCAGCTACATGAGAGTTAAATTTAAGTTGATGGTCAAGAATAACCCCAAGATCATTTACTTCATTTAGGCGCTGCAATGCCAAATTATCAAGCATGTAAGTGACTAATTGTGGTTAGCTTCTGTAACATGTCATAACCTAACACTTTAAACTGTTAAGGTTTAGAAGATTATCTTGACACCAAGAGTGAAATGCATCAAAGTCTGCTTGCAAATTATAGCAGGAAACCAAATCATTATATGTTAAACAAATTTTCACATCTACGGCGTACATAAGCACCCTAGAGTGAGCCAAGACTGAAGGAAGATCATTGATAAAGATAGTAAAAAGCAATGGGCCCAAGTGACTTCCTTGGGGAACTCTAGAAGTAACCTGGATGCACTTAGAATATGAATTACGAAATATAACTTTTTGGGTTCTACTACTTAGGTAATCAGAAATCCAACTGAGGAGGTTAGTTGGAAAGCCGATTAAACTCATATTTTGAAGCAGCCTTACTAAAATCAGTATAAATGTCGTCAGTCTGCATTTTACCTATGAACCCTTTGATCACTTAAGATGTGAATTCTAAAAGGTTAGTGGTAGTAGATCTACACTTAACAAATCCATGTTGAAAGGGTGAGATAATGGAACTACATAAATGTTGCAGTTTAGATGTTATAATTCTCTCAAAAGCCTTAGGAATTGCAGACAACTTGGAAATACCCCTATAATTTTCAACATCGGACTTATTACCTTTTTTTATGGAGTGGATTAATAAAAGATTCCTTCCATAACAATGGGAAAGCGGATGACTCCAAAGACAAGGCTCTCAGACCCTTCTCATGGCTCATTAGCTCCAATATTTATCGTATCGTAGCTTAGAACTTTTTTTCCATTTTATTTCTGTAAATGATTTCACTAAAATATCTTAGGCCATATATCTATCAAAGTTTATATGCAGAAAATACCTCAAGTGATTTTTATCAATTTATTCAGTATTATTTATTGCTTTGTACACTGACAAATGATAACGAAATTTAACATTTACAACTAACAAGTCACCATTTAAATAATAATTTAATAAAAACAAAGCAGCTGCTAGCCTTATATATATATACATATCTTCAAAAAGAGCTGATGAAACAAAATGATGATGATAAAATGTACCATAAACCCCGCTTGTAGTACTCACTCTGCTTTAGCTGCTAACATTTTCAATTTGTATTTATGATTTGCTCTTGTACATATTACTCACTATCCTCTCTGTATCTCTTTCTGTATTCACTTTATTATTGAAAATATCTACCTAATTCTGACCTACTACTTGTTATATACTTCCCTCTACTACTGTTCCTTAATTTTCCGTATGTGTGCTATATTTTTTGTGTGATACCGCTGCCTAGTTTTAGAAAGTCCACAAGCGCCACAATATCCTACTACAAACATAAGCGTTTCTCGCTCAGACACATACCAAAATCAGTTCCAACTTCAGCCAGGCCAAGCCGAGCCAGTCTAACGGCGGCAGCAGCAACAGCCACAGATAGAATGCCTTTAACAGCAAATGAAAATGAACAATGCGAAGCAGCTGCAATTTTTAATAATACTGCATTTGTTGATAATGAAACTTGTCGGTAAGCGTAGACCAAAAAAAAATATACAAAAGCTGAGCTAAAAAATCAATTTAGGATAAGCAATATCTTTGACTTTATCCAAATGGTTTGTGATAATTTTAAACGTTTTTCTATGTTCTTCCCTTTGACAGATATCAACAAACCCCAGAGGCCTGTGTGGCTGTACATTGTGTGGCCGGTTTAGGACGTGCTCCAGTTTTGGTGGCCTTGGCATTGATTGAATTGGGCTTGAAGTATGAAGCAGCTGTGGAAATGATAAGAGAGTAAGTCTCCATACGAACGCTGTTTATTAAAAATTTATTGATTTATTTTGCAATTTGCTTACAGCAAACGACGCGGCGCCATCAATGCCAAGCAGCTTTCGTTTTTGGAAAAGTACAAGCCCAAGGCGCGGCTAAAGCACAAAAATGGCCACAAAAATTCATGTTCTGTGCAATAGATTTCCAAACCCATATGTATATTCCCACCAGATAAAAAGTGTTCATTTTTTCAAAAAAAAAAAAAAAAGAAGAAAAGCAAAACTATGTAATTTCACCAACACCACACAACCAAACCAAGTAATAGCCCCAGTAAACAGTAAACAAACCAAACCAAAACCCCCTCACATATATATTGGCTTCAATTTGTAACTGTATGTATTAATTAATGTAATTTATTTCATAGTTTTTGCGATCCATTATATACCCCCATGGTTGTAGAAATGATCGACAAAACGTGTAGTTGAAACCAAGCTCCCCCAATCATGTATGTCAGGCTCTAAGGGCAATAATTATAAATATTACAAATGATAACTACATATGCAACACACGTAAAACAAAAAAAAACCAAAACTATTTAAACAGTTCTAAAGCGCTTACAAACAAAAGTTATGCAAAAGTTATTGCTGATACTCATACAAAAACTCTTAACTATATGCAGCATTTCGGGGAAATCAACAACAACAAAAACATGTACTTAAACACAGCTTAAAAGTATCATAAGACAAATCTTTTTGTTATTTTTGTTACTTCAACTATTTTTTTTATTTGCTTTTTATTGTACAATACCTACAAAGAAACAAAAATATAAAAAACAAAACGAAAACAAAAACAATTATATATATATATGTACTACAAATTTTTACATTAATGACTACATACATTTAAATATAAATATTTGCAGCAGTTGCCACAGAAACAAACAAACAAACAACACAACAAAGAAAAATTGAGAAAATGAACATGAAACCTTATTATAACAGACAAAATTGAAAACATAACAAATTATAGTGTGTGAGAAAAAGCCGAAAGTAAAAAAAGGAAAAAATATAATGCTTACAAATAATTTATCCAATATTGAATTGTAATTTTTTAAAATGTTAGTCATTACAAAAAGGAAATAAAAATCGATATATTAAAATTGAAATTTTTGCTTTTGCATTTGGAGATTTACTATATATAGTGAGTGCACACTTGGAAACTGTTTTTATAAGTTGAAAACAAAAGTGCTTGGATAAAGTGATTGGAGAACTACGAATGAATGATTTTAAGGAATGGAGACAGACTACCGGCTGCTTCAGAATTATAGTTTTGCAATTCCACCCTATGTGGGTTTTTATAGACAAGAAAAGTGTACTATAATTTTGCACAGAAGTTTGGATCGCATAGAAGCAATCATCTCCGACCACATAAAGTATATATATTCTTGATCAGCATGACGAGCTGAGTCGATTGAGCTTTGTGCGTGCGCTTGTCTGTTTCTACACGAACTACTCCGTCAGTTTTGAAGCTATCGAGCTGAAATTTAAAACAGAGTCATCTTTTAGCTGCACACTGCACATATGTCGGAACCGCGCAGATCGGATGGTTACTTCTTGTAGCTGCGATGGAAATTTTCTGTTTTAAGTGTATTAAAACTTCGGCACAGACGAAGTTAGACTTGCTTTCTCGTTTTCTCTTTCTTTAAACTTCGCACACTTCCGATCTTTTAAAGCTCTTTCGGTGATTCGGCAACTCCTTTAGCTTATGAAGTTGTGCAAAAGTATGTAACAGGTAGAAGGAAGCATTTGCTTTAACCGCCGAGTCGATTTATAGAGCTATAAGAGATAGAGCCACAAATTTTTGAATGTACGAGGGCCGTCCCAGAAATAGCCGACCTAACTACTAAAACACTCTGAAATGCGGGAATTCAGCTGGAGTTGTTGAAAAATATATTATTTTAAGAAAGACTTTTTATAGTCACAAATGGATGTAGTAGTGGCCGGGTGGCTCAGCGGCTAGTGTGCGAGACTGCTGAGCATGAGGTCGTGGATTTGATCCCGCCTCGGAACATCTAATGAAAAGTTTTTTTCTTTGAATAAACTTTACACCCGGCCACAACTTTTTGTTGTTGGCGCCAGCTTTGCAGTAATTAGCCATGAAAAGCTTCTCAAACTGCCGTTCGGATTCGGCGTTAAACTGTAGGGCTCTTTCTCTTGTGCTAAAATTAGAAGCGCACAAGCCAAGAGATTGAGAGAGGCTCGGCTTTGGCCCTTTGGGGCTGTGTCATCTTGACAAGCTAATTTTACTTTTACTTTATAATGGATGTATGTAGATAGCGGCACTTACAGACCCCTGAGTGAAAAATGAAAAGGTACACTAGTCCTACCTTGATTTTTTAGATACTGCGAATAATTACGACGTTTATGCTTGCTACAAATCATGTTTTTTGCGCTTTAAAGTTTGCCAACTTTATTTCCATTAACTAATGTCTATTTGAAACAAATAATTGATTGTCAGTTGAGTCAGTTTTCAACCTAGTCCACACTATACAAAAACTCAGGTTGTCTGACAAATTAAAGATGTATCAAATTTAATCCATATATGAAAAAAACAATTTCCTTAATGAATAGTAAAAATGCAAAAATCATAATTTTTTATTTAAGCATAAACGTAGTAAATAACTCATTAACAAAATGATAAAATATCAGTGAGCATACGGCTTTCAATGAAGCTTCTGAAAGATAATCGTGATGACCATAATAGTGGAACATGAAATTCAAAAAAAGTTAAGAACATAATATACTTTCTGTAATGATGAGCTTTACTCAAAGATCGACGATGCTAGAGAGTTACCAAATGCCGATTTCTCGATTCTAAATAGCTATTTTGTGTCAGATAAACATGCAGTTTCCTCTGTGCAAGGCCTACTTCAACTGATCTAGTTCAGACCTTAATATTTGCTTTATGCGCTCGGAAATGCTTCCTTCTGCTTGTTACTTGCATTTGCAAGATCGTTATATACTTGGTTCTGTTAATCAACTATTGGGAATGCAAACCAATTGTCTTTTAAACAAAATCTTTTAGAACCTTAAACTTTATCCAACTTTTCTATGCCTTCAATTAATAAATTAAGGTCTTAAAAATATGCATTCGTTTCACAAGTGATATCTGTTTTATTTTAAAATGAAGCCAAGTTATCCAGATTCTAGCCACGCCATTAATCGTTTCTACAACAAAAACAATGAAAAGAAAATCGGTCAAGCACTAATATTACTTTGTTTATACGCCAGCTATTTGTAAATAATAAACGCACTGTTTATACGCTAAATATCTTTTTTAAATCTATGTATTTTTTTGTGATGCCTGCCTGATAGGTAATAATTGTATATCTGGTAACATTGAGCGCAGAAATCGATAAAAAATAAACTTCATTAACTTCACCCTGGTCCAGTTTCAGTGCTTGTTTTCAGTTTGTGTTTTTAACGTAGCAACCCTTTGAACCTTATTTGCAAATAAGTCTACTAATCAGCAATTGTTTTCGAAGCTTAGCTACTTGCAAATAAGAAACTTACTCTCTGTTTATACGTAATAATTTAACATCTACAAAATAGTTAATTGCAAATAGGATGTGCGTATAAACGTAGTATATATTACACTCTCTACCAAAAAAAAGTGTATGCTCAGTATGTATTTTGATGCAGCAGTAGCAGCTGAAGCACCGCTGCTATTGCGCTGCTGCAGTAAGCATTCTTTTGCTCATAACCTGAGTATCGTTCACCCGAACCTTACAACTCCTTTGGCGGTTCGATGAAAAATCCTGATTTTTAAATATGTCCAGGTCCAGAAGGTAAGAAATGTCTATCTTTAAAGCCAGTGTTTAAATTGATTCAGTCGAAGCAGCAAAATTCGCCAAATTTTTCCAGCTTGAACTTTTTTCAACTGTTCAATATGAAGTGTTGCTTTGTCGTTTGCTTCTGCCCTGACTAATCATTTTCAAAGCCGCAGCCCAAAAATTGCATTAATTGTGCCGTTTTGCCCTTCAAAGACATTATAAAAATGCTTTGATTTGGCTTTGGCCGTAAACTTTAGACGTATTTTTTATGCGCAAAACTGACTTATTTTCATGTTCAATTTAAAAGCTTGAAGTTTGATTACCTTAAATTTACATACAATTTAATGGATTATAAACATAAAATTTATTTAAAGACTAGACTCATATAAGTTTTTTATTTATCTGGTACCAGTTAGAAAAATTTTCATTGAAATATATGAAAAACTTTGACTTACTTAGCGGCGTTTTACTTAACGGCCATATTTTTCGGTCCCAGTTGAGGCCGTTAAGCGAGGTATAAGAGTACGTATCGTCACCTAACTCATAATCATGAGTCTTCTAAAAGTTCAGAGTGTCGCTTACACGTACCCTTTGAACCTATGCTTTAAGTTTTTTGTTGCATAGCTTTCTATAAGTCGATAAGTAATTGTAGCCTCGTTTTTCGGCGAGTTTCAGCAAATCGTGGAAAATTGAAATCAAGTGGTAGACTCTGATATTCACTCTGTTACTTTAGATAAATTTTCGTTTTTTAAATCTTTTTTTTTACAAGTTTATCTTGAACATGAACCAGATCTTTTTCCAAACAAAGAGGCTTCGATTCAGGTTAAGGTCCAGTTTGAGGAAAACAAAAGAACCCCGTCAGGAAAGGTTTGGCGCGTTAATTTAAATAGTATTTCGCGGTTATCTTTTTAATAGGGTTGAATCTGGTTGAATTAGACTATGAGTATCCCAAAAATCGGTGCACTATCTTTCTTTGCTAATATACAAGACTTACGATTGTTCCTTGTTCTCTGGTGTGCAATGAGTTACAGCTCTCCTAGCAGTCCAATATTCAGTACGAATGTCAGGGTTTTTGTGGGTTCTAGGTTACTTACCTATCCTGATGGGGAGTAAGCTGTGTTCCCCAAATCTGTTAAATCTGCGCCTCGCTGGAGCATCGCTGTGAGCTAATATATGTTCAGAGGACTCCTCCTTCTCTTCACAATATGTATCTACATGGTTTGGTGTTTCTTATTCCCAACTTATACGGGTGACTCCGCAGTCTGCAGTGGCCCTGTCAGGATCCTGAGGGTATTCTTTTCTTGTTGGATAAGTTTCTGGAACCTTTTGAGGCTGAGGTTCATTATTTTCAAAGTGAATAAGGGCTTTGTCCTGCTCTCAACTTCAATTATCACTAAGTGTCAGAGAGAAACAGACATACTGATGGTGCGCACACATACCAATGACAAAATGAAATGGCGTATTTTGGCGGCAACTGCTCTGAGACAAGCTTAGAGGTGAACTTATTACTGCTAAGCGCGTTAAGCGCTGATTGACTATCAGAGATTCTCTATTATGGTAGTTTTTCCCATATTAAGGTCTGCGCATCGGGAGATAGCACATACTTCGGCTTGAAATATGCTTGTAAATCAGAGGCAGGCAAGAAATACATTCACATTTTTGCATTGGTGTGTATGAGACAGCGCAAAAATTGCTCTCGATTTCAGTAGCAACGACTTAATCACGAACACGTAACGCAGCGGCACTTGTACAGCTTATACTGTGTGTGTGGGAGCAGCGCTGATTTGAGATTTTTCGTATGCATACGAGATAGCAATGTGCCTGCCCCTGTTGTAAATTCTCCCATTGACTCAAACCTTTTCTTTCCAGTGAGATCCAATCTCTCTTATTACTTTTGTGTACAGCGAAACTCCTGTCGAAGTGGCCCGTGGTGAGATGTGAGGGATGAGAGACGGGTAGGTATTGTGTAGGAAGTGGGTATGTGTGAGCCAATTTCTAATAGGCGGTCCGTCGGGGACTGCTTATTTGCGGGGTATATCCGTTTATTCGCCACTAACCTCCATGAGGAGGCCGTTTACTATCCGCATCCTGCGATCGTCCGATGGCCCAACAGCTAGACCCCCTAAAAACCATCTCTCAAGTTCATCGCGAAACGCTAAGAATATAAGATATACTATCCTTTAAGAATTTCTATCCAGGGATTGCGATGCGATAGCAGAGGGGATAGTGCACGCCAAGGTAATAGCCTTGACTACTTTGCTGGAGATCGAGCATGTCTCTCAAAAGATTTGCTGGATAAAATAGGTAAAATACTGCATGAGATATTGCCACTGTGACGGAAAAGCCCACCATGTCGTATGGGGAAGCTCCGATGTGACCGATAGATGTGAGCGTTTACTAGAATTTTTTTAAGGGAGATCCTTTACCTCACCCAGCAGGATCTAGGTTACTTATAGAATACCAAATCAGTGACCCGCAGTTAAAAACAGAAATCTAATGACCGTTCTAAATTAAAAATAAGACCAAGTTGCTTTACGTAAAATTTCGCCAATATGCAATCAGCTAGCTACTGGACTACAAAAGTATAATTTGTCAACCGTTGTGTATTCTTTCTTCTATGTTATTAGCCGATTCACAATCTATTCCTAGTTCAATCTACTATCGGGTTCTGAAAACCCCCAACACTGCCAGCAATTCACTTATTGTTGTTATGTTTAACGATGTTTCTCTTTATTTTTTTGCATATATAAATAAATATATTGATAATTACAACTAATAACGTTTTACAATCTGTTTTGCCTTATTTTCTTTTAAGAGGGGCACACACTTTGATTCTTTAGCTTACGTATAATCCTTATTGAAAATAAATCCCTCGCAAAACAAAAAACGCAGACAAATTTTTCTCAATCCATAATTATTTTTTTCGATATTCTGTAATTCCATGATATATATTTTCGAAACAATAAAGAAACCAAAAAAGTCGTTCTTCTTCGCACTTTGAGAAAACTGTTAGCTAGCAGTGTATTTGGGTAACATGTGTGTGGTATGTCTATGTGGGCTGGCTAACAGTGCACTGTTAAACAACAGCTAAATGTAAATGTAAAGCTGGATATATATTGTATTGGTTCTGTTTGATAAAAACTAAAAATGAAGCAGTTGATTGGACGAGTAGCACTCAAATTTGGAAGCTATGCTTGAGAAGTAATGCATAGCCAAACGAGTCCATACTGAGCCAGGAAAGAAGACTAGAAGAAATAAATCAAAAGTATTTCAGTTTGTGATATTTGTTTTTCCTTTCAAGTGGCAAGCAAAAATGCAAACTTATATAAGTGTGTGTGTGTGTGTAAAAAAATAGATAATCCTTTTTGCTTAACCACTCACTTGGTTGTTCCTTTGCTCTCCTCGACTTATATACAAATTTGCACCTGCTCTTCTATACATGAAAATTATAAAACTTGGCTCCAAGCGGAAAAAATAAATACAAAATTGGCAAAAAATTATCAATAATCGCTAAAACTAAAAATATTTAGCTGCTGCTTTTGGAACTCTTGAAAACTGGCCGCAAAAACTAACTGAATAATTCTCTTGGTGTCGTAATAAACTACTAAATTTAAACATTTGTTACTATAAATATGTACAAATCACAGCTACAAACACTAAAGAAAATATCCTTTTCCTTTTCCAGTGTTGCTTGACAGGCAGAAAAAAAATACATTCGTTTTACAACACTTGAAAATAGACTGGTGTTTCTGCTTATTAAAATAATATAAAATTATAGCCCAGCGCAAGCTTAATGTATAAAGTTAATCATATTGTTCTTTCTTCTTATAGCCAGCCCCCCTTGCGGCCAAAAAGCAAGGAACTCACTGAGCCCACAAAGGACTGGGTAATGCTTTGTGGAGCCGCTGCCTCGGGTATCTGTTTGGCTTCTTCTCTGGGTTCCGCTGAGGTGGAGGAGGCCACCTTGCCTAAGTCCGGTCTCACTCTACCGCCACCGCCTCCTGCTCCATTGATGGTGCCCAAATCTGCACGCTGCTGGGCCATGCCATTCTTAAGTTGTCTGCGGGATTTCTGACGCTGCATTTGCTTCAGACGCGTCTCACTGGCTGTACCAGCCGCTGGCTGGTTTTGTGCTGGTGCTTTCGTTGTTGTTGACGTCGTTTTGGGTTTCATATGCATCACTATACCCTGATCATCACTGTCATCACTATTGTAAGCACTAGTGCTGCTGCTGGTCGTTGGTGCTGCTACTGACGCTGCTGTTGATGATTTTGCTGGTTGTGTTGGAGTGGGCGACTTCAGTCCTCGATGCAATACACCCTTAATTTGTGCTCGATCAAAGTGTATGTCATCCACAATGCTGTTGCTGCTCGTGTGCAAACTCTGTAGGCTACCGCCACCGCTGCTTGAACTCATGGGTGAGCTACTCCGATTCGCTATGCCCGCTCCCATTCCGCGCTGTGCGCTGATTATGTTCTCCAGTCCTATGCTCTCCACCTTTTCAATCAAGTTCAGGGATCGCAAAGCTCTTCGCTCCAAATGCGATAGCATCACCTTTTGCTGATGTTGTTTGCTCAGACTGCTTCGACTGCTGCTGCTGCTCTGTTGATGATCACCCACCAGTTTACGCCGTATTAGATCTGCTCCCGAGGTGAGCAGCCCAAAGAGTGGTTCAGGTGATTGAGCTCTTGGTGGTGAGCCTTCGGGACTATTGCAGGGCGTCACAGTGGGCGAGTAGTTCGGTCCGGCAGGCGTATTAAGTGCACTGGGTGTCACGGCCTTAATGCCACGCTCGTTGAGCATGCCAGCCAGACCCAAGTTGACAGAAAATGTGGAGCAGGAGTTTTTGCGCGATAGTCCACCGCGAGGTGTTGCAGGACAACTGAGGGGATAAAAGAAAGTGTAAAATTATTGAATATTTTGATTCAAAATCAAGCTTAAACTGGGACAAGGGAAGAAATTTATAAGGAACCTGAAGGATGTCTTGTTGAAGACGAAATTCAAGGACGGAAAACAGTTCAGAAATTGTGTTTGTGTTTGTTTTTGTGTTTGTCTTTGCTTTGTCTTTGTCTAGGTCTTTGTTATTGTCTTTGTTTTTTTTTGGGATTGTTTTTGTGTTTGTTTCTGTCTTTGTTATTGACTTTTTGTCTTTGTTTTTTGCACACCTCCTCCTCCCCCCCTCTGTCCAGCGTGACGCGTGACGCTGAAATCAAAATTGACCCCTACTAGAATCCTCTGTACCGAAATTAAAGATGTTTCACGTCAAAAAAAAAAACTAACCTGGGTTGTCTTGACGTAGAGGTGGAGGCCATTCGCGAGGACATTTGTGATTGCGACAAAAATGACAAATCATTGACGAAACCATCATCAGGATGCATGACCATGCTAGTGGTGTATGTAAAGGTGCAGCCAGGTGCCTCAAATTGTTTGCCCGGCAGATCCTCACTGAAATCCTCCTCCACATCCGACAAAGTGTAAACCTGCATGCCCAGATCGTCCAGACCACGTCCGCCACGTATGGTTACACCCGGACGTTCATCCAACAGGCCACTAAGTGTGGGTGTGGCCAATCTAGACCAATGATGTAGAGTCTGGGAGCCTTCCATGGGTTTGACAATTTGCAATTTCTCTGGAAGACGCCACTGGTGATGCGGATGTGTCATGGAGGCGGACATATGATTGGTTGAAGAGGCAGCAGACATGCCTGATGAGCCTGTAGACATAATGCTATCGGGTGTGCGCACGCCCATGGGTAGAAGATTGACCGCTGCCGCTCCCTGACTGTGGTGGGGTTCATCATAGTTGTAGGTGCCAACGGGAGCATGTGATAGCATAGCTCTACGGGCCAATACCTCTGCGGGAGTAAGACGCTTTAGGGCCGCCTCCAGTTCCTTGGCTCCTGGCGCACCAGGCACTCCTGAAGGTTGAGCTGGATAGCCATCATCAGATTGGGAATTCAAACTCTCAGTAGAGAGAGTTTTCACGCCCAAGCTCTGATTACTGCCGCCGCGATAGTACGAACCCGCTGGATAGGCCATGGGGGCCATGCGTGGTCCGGAGGAACTACTCATGGACATGGCCCCCAGTTGAGTCATGGAGACATTACCACTATCCATATAATTGCCACTCTTACTGGCACAACGCACCGTATCAAAGACACGCTTGTACGGCGGTATGGCTCCCGCTCCTGCATAGATGCTGCCACCTCCTGGGCCCATGGATGATCCAAATCCTCCAGGCATTTGCATCATCATGCGACTTATACGATCTGCTCTTTGACTATCACCCGAAATACCAGAATCCAAACTATTTTCCGAGTACAGCGACGATTCCATGAGCTCACATTTCAAAGACTCAGGTTGGAGCAGTCCACCTGCTCCGCTGGTACCCAATCCGCCCAAAAATGAACTCCTGGCCTGGGGTTGGCTTCTCTTTCGCTGTTGTTTCAATTGATCCTGCGCTGAATGCAGTAGAGCCGACACTTCCTCATATCTTTGCTTAAACTCCACCAACTCCAGAGCCAAGTCATTCTGATTCCGTGTGGTGATATGCAGCAGCGACATATGTTCATCGTTGTCTTGTGTCAGCTGATGCAGGCGCATCTCTGCCTCGGCCAAGCGTGCAGTAAGACTCACAATCTGCTCATGTTGCAAACGATTCTCTTCCCGTTGTCGCTCCAGCTCCAAGCTGATATTATCATACTGCATATTGGCATCACTTAGCTGGGCCCCAATATCCGCCATTAGTTGGCGTTCGTGTTCTTCCACTTCGTCGGTTTTGCACGCCAGCTGATTGGCCTCACATTTTAGGGATTTGTTCTCATCCAGCAAAGTGTTTACCTTCTTTTGTAATAGATCCAGGGTAATGGATTTGGACATGGTAGGTGTGTCTGTAAAGGAGAAGGAATATTTTTATTTATTATGAAATTCATTTTCAAATCGAACTTTCATAAAAAACTTTAAACTCTAATATTCCAAAATTTTTATATAAAAATTTTGTAATTAGCAAATTTAAGCATTTTCTAGAAACGGTACCCTCATATGCACACACATTCATGTGCTACCATGAGTCTGGAATGGTGACGAAGGACTAGCGCCCCTAGGAGACAAAAGCCCCCTAGGTGCCAATTTGAAATTATGTTTGTCGGGCATGTAAATCCCCCTTGGCGAGGTGAGAGGTTTATCTAAAACCTATGCTGGTCTATGGGTAAGGTTTTATTAAATTGTACTGCCAGATCAGTGACATTTAGGGCCTTCTTGTAAACTTCCAAACATTTCGACATTTTTGGAAGACTCTCCAAACGTAAACGCTTATTTTCATAAGATCCTGACTACAGATTCTAACACATTTTTTAATTTCACGTAACGGCCGAGTTACATAAAGTTGGATCATCGGCACATGGACATCACAGCCTCCCACAAAATCCAGGAACGACATAAATATACACAGGTAATTGTAAGGGCCCAAGGACTAAACCCTGATAAACAACTCGGGTCGGACGTAAGAAACCTGGCATACAAGTATCCCCGGAACCACTGCTTGTTTTTTACCTCTCACACCCGGGTGTGGCTTAGCGGCTAGTGTGCGCGACCGCTGTGTAAGAGGCGGGGTTCGATCCCGCCTCGGAACATCTAATGAAAAGATTGTTCTTTGAATAAACTTACACACCCGGTTAGCCTCATTGCTGTTGGCGCCAGCTTTGTAGTAAATAGCCATGCAAAAGTTTCTCAAACTGCCATTCGGATTCGGCTTTAAACTGTAGGTCCCTTTCTCTTGTGCAAAAATTAAAAGCGCACAAGCCAAGAGATTGAGAGGAGCTCGGCTTTGACCCTTTGGGGCTGTGTTAGCCATTTTACAATAAGTGTTGTAAAAGAATGATTCATTTTTATTTTTAACTCACAATAAATTAACAATAGTTTTAGTCATTCAATTTTTTAACACATTAAAAACATGCATAATTGAGTTGATTTTCAATAACTAAAAGACTATTTGCAGTTAAGTTTAAGTTGTAGATTTTTTTTAGCTTGGTGCTTATTATGGTCGACTGCATCAAAATGCCCTGGTGTAAGCGAATAAGTCTAATAATGTAACATTTTGATTGCCCCTCTGCCTCCTACAATCTTTAAAATCGGTGTCTAAATATGATTAACCATTTTAAACCAAAATGGAGACAAGGCGATAAGTCTGTACTCGTTTTTGTCTTTTGGAATGGGTATATTTTTTGCTACTTTCTAACAGTCAGGAAATTCAGAGGTTGTGAAAATCGAGATAAATATTTAAGTTATGTGGTCAAGAATAGAGGGGAAGTAATCAGCCTTGTTCTTAGTTCCACTTACTTTTCAAAAGTAATTCCGCATCAATTCCGAAACGTTTTAGTTTTCGTTTTCTGAATTCCACGTGAAATTGCTTCGAAATTACTTTTGTGAACTAGTGTACTGCCGCTTATCGATTGATAGTTTTGAAACTACAGCTATTGAACAAAAGCAAATAAGACTGAACAACCTGCAATGCCAATGCATATACCTTCAGCATATGTATTCTCTGTTGAATTTTCTGGTTGATTATTGAACTATAATCAAACCTCGACCAAGAGCCTGCTAACATTCACTTCGACTAAAATCAAAACAGGTCGTTAAACCCATATTCAGATCCAATAACGGAATTGGCTCGCCGTGATGTTTGTTATAAAACCTTAATAAACAATAAAAATACCTTGGTATTTATACAAAAGGGAAGCATACCCCTTTAAATAAATGCACACAAGAAAATCGTGGCACACTTTAAGCACACTCTGAGACGAATTTCTCAGTAATTAAAAATAGTGGCCACAAATAACAGAGATACATTGAACAACCTGCAATGCCAATGCATACACCTTCAGCTACCCTAAACAGCGGAGCTTAAAGCTAGTTGAAATTTTGTGCTATTTGTGCACTTGGAATTCTCAACTCGTCATTCGCCGGCTGGGTAATATAAATAGGATTTGCAAATGGCTTGTTGGTGTGACAGCAACTGATAGTGTACTGACGAAGGCTTTGCCATGGCGGCAGCCGAAACGGCCGTCTTCACAGCCACAGCTACTGTTCATGTTCATATGTGTATTCTCTGTTGAATTTTCTGGTTGATTACACAGTGCAACATTTTGTAACTTTAAATTTTTGATCACATTCAGACCCGGTAAATCTGAAAGGTACTGATGTATAAAAAAATCCCTAGGCGGATTTGGTCGGATTAGTCAGAATTTTTTTTATAGGCATTTGAAATTTTGGGCTAAAGTTCGCCTTTCTGTCAAAGAGGCACTTTTTGTATCGCTTATATCTCTAAAACCATTCAGAATTTGGTTTGTATGTCTTCGGCAAAGTTGTAGATCTTGACCTAGTCTACAGAATTGCCCTTAATTATTTTCTAAAAATTACGTCTTCATGACCAAAAATATATAAAACCTAAAAAAAAAACTTTTCATTAGATGTTCCGAGGCGGGATCGATCCCACGACCTCATGCTCAGCGGTCGCGCACACTAACCGCTGAGCCACCCAGCCAGTGTGTAATGCCCGGTTTAATAATTTTATATTTTAGTGGAAAGCATTATTAACAGTAATGCTCCCATTCTCGGATTCGAAAAAGTTTTGCGATTTGAAACCGGTTTTTTGACCAATATAGCTCTCCAAATCGCAAAGCTTTTGCGAATGCGAGATGGGGCATGGCTGCAAATGAAGTAACAGTCTCTATATACATTCCTAATTCCAATTTTAGCTCACCTCCATCAGTTCCATCGTCTGCATCATTTGTTAGCACCGAAATCAGTTCGTTCTTTTTGTGCAATTCATGCACCAATTGAGCTCGATCATCGTTAGAGGACTTAAGATCTGTCTCCAGATCACTAACACGCGCCTCCAAGGCATTATTTTGTGTCAGCAGCTCTTTGCCTATTTGCACAGTAAGCTCCAAATCTTTCTCCTTCTCTTCCAGCAGGCGCGTCACGGCTTCAATGTCATCGTAGGCACGAGTCATCTGGCTAACACGGTTACCGCATAGAACTAGAAATGAAAATAAGAGTAAATTGGAATATTATACAAGTTGTTACTCTGCATTAACAATATTACGATATGTAAAGAAAGTACAAGAAAAATCAAAATTATATTATTTATTAATTTTTTAACCTTCCATCAGTAATTGCTCATTTTGCTGGCCAAAGGCCATTGTTGGGGTTTCCAATTCATCTTCGTATTCAAGTTCATTATCTGTGATGCAAAATTCTTCTTGTAATTGCAATGCAATGCTGTTTGTGGCTTGCGTTTGGCAGGCAGCAAACGCAAAGTCTTCCAAAGATGCAACAACAGCATCCACAACTTGCTCTCCCTCTCGGTTGGCTAAAAATCGATGTGGAGCAGCAGCACTGCTGCCGGCAGCAGGCGGCGCCAATTCTTCTAGCTCCCTTTCTGCTGTTCCTCCTGCATTGTTTACGTGCGTCATGGCCTTTGTGGTTTTTCTGCTTTTCTATATGTTCGTATTTTAGTCACAAAGCATTTGAATTTAATTTCAATTGCTTTTCATTTTTCATTTCCTTTCAAATGCGAGTATTATGCAATTTTACAAAAAGTTTGCCAAGGCACTTTTTGGTTCGGTTGAGGTTGGAGGGAGAGCCGGGGGTGGTTTGTCTGTTCACTGTTATGTCTATTAATAATTTTGGGTGTTTGGGAGTTTTCTCTTTTGGGGGGTCACATGATTTTTTTTTTTTTTTTGCACAAACAATCATAAAAATGTAAACATTAAAATTAATTGCTAAATTAATGCGAATTGTGTGAAGTCACAGGAGAAACTGTAAATAACTGTCATGTCAGCAGCAGCGCTGCTCTCTTTCTCTCTCCCTCTCTAGTTGTGGTGGTTTGCTCTCTGCCACCCACTCTCAGCTGCTCTGCGCAATAACAATTTTTCTGCTTGTTAACTTATCAAGTGATTTCGTTTAGCCAAATAAAAAACCTGAATCTGATTTATTTTTATTTTTAGCCCATGAGAGCTTAGCTTAACAATGTCCACTTGCTCTTGCAAGGCTCACACACTGACTGAACCGACTCTATCAGAGTTCAAACCAACTAAGGAGAGCCGGCAGAGACGCAGGCAACAACAACAATCAGCATGTGTAAGTAAAAGGCGTTTTCTCCAGAGTGAAAGGAAAAAGGAAATTTTTGGCCTAACAGTTAAACAGATGTTGAACTCACATGTTTTAAAGAAATAACCAACACTCCGCGATTTAACTTCTTGTGCCTTCTCACCAAACACGTTTTGCTTCACTTCACAACAATAATAAATGCCACAAGGCTAGGTCTAAAGGTGAGAGACATTAAACGCGAAATACTTCAAAAATCTAAGCTAGAAGAAGAAGCAACAGCAAAACGGCGCTCCAATCTCGTGACACACACACACGCGCGTACTCAATTTACTTTAGCTGGACTGGCCTTTCGCGTGTTTTGGGGTTTTTTTTTTTTGTAAATATTTTATTTTTTGCTGGTTTTAGTTTTTTAGAATATTCATTTTTATCACAAATACACAAATTAAATTCTTTAATCCAATTTTTCTGACAATTTTCTCATTGTATTTCAATTTTTGCACAAATTGTGTAATTTACGGATTGCAGATACACGAGAGACTGAGACTAAAGCTGAGGAGAGTGAATGAATTCAGTCTTGTTGTATTGGAATCCACCACTAATCAACAAAAGAGAAAAAGATTGAGAGAGAGAAAATGAGAGGCTAATGGAATCCACACAATCGTTGTTGGTGAAGAGGGAGGGTATGCAGCTGCTCGCAGACAGCATTGCCAGCTTCAATTAAGTTAAGAATATTATTTATTTACAAAGTTTGCAGCCTGATACCCTTTAATTTTTAATTAATTAATATATTTATTATGATGAATCACTTTGAAGTGAATTTTACGCCAAACAAAAAGCAATTTTTAATCATTATGTGGTATTATTATTAGGGCTGCAAGCCGGTTTTAGAACCGAACCGGTTCGAACCCGGAATTCCAACTTTTATTTTGCTGTGAACCGAACCTCTTTAAAAATAAAAGCTGAACCTGAACCAGTTCCTAACCTAAAATTTAGGTTCGGTTCAAGAAATATTATGGAAATGGAAAAATTTGACTTACGGTCTAGCGACTTCTTATGTTATATGATCGGTTTTGGGGGACTGGCTGGGGACAGAATAAGGGTTTAAGCGTAAAAAAACACCTTTTTTGTGATTTTTTTCAAAAGTATGGATTGGGCAAATTTAATCAAGCCTTTTGTACATTATTAAGTATACTTTTTAACAATATTTTGAATTTTTTTCAAAATCCAGCTTTTTTTTGAAAAAAAAGCAATTTGCTGTGTTCTCTATTTCTCGGTCGAAAATGATCCGAAAATCAAAAACCATTAAAATTTAGTTAAAGTATCTTAAAATCCTCCCCCCAACGATCCTTGATTATTATTTTTTTTTTTTTAATTTTTGGTGGCCATCTAAAGTGAAAATTGCTATTTTCGACGAAAAATTCCGCCATTTCAAAGTTTCAGATCAATCGGTCAAGTAGTTTTTAAATAGAAGTGAACACGGACTTTGACTACGTTGAAAACGTAGTTTTGAGAAAAACGTTTTTAAACAACGTATGCGCGTCATATAGGCGCAAGCAACCCTGAATTGGACAATAACTTCAAGAGTTTTTCTCAGATAGACTTGAAATTTTGGGAAGATTTTCTCGAAATGTTTAACAATAAGAAAACAAAAAAAAAAGATTTTTCGAAATTGCCAAACCAACGAGCACGTGCAAGCAACACTCGGATCACGTACAAGACTCTTGACTTATGAGCTTGGAGACAATACGTATTTCAAGGAACAACTCGATACCTTAACCAACTCTTATATTTTCAGAGCTAGAACTGAGGTGCTGTCCCTGAGCTACAGGCCATATTGTACAGCCAGTCTTCAATAGCGGCACTGTCATTGCCAAAATAGATCTTTTGTCCATCGTTTTGCTGCAAGATGCCGTTTACACAAAAGTTAGATCAATTTCAGCTTACGAATAATGATAAAATAACTTTAGCGAGATATTTGATAAATATTGATTGGTCATCATAAGTTATAAACAACAAGGTAATATCAGCGAAAAAATGGAACCCTCATTTGTCACTTTAATTATTCAAAATTTATAGAATATCTAAAAAAGAGCTTCCAAACTATCAATTGCTTCTTTTCGTATCTTTTCATTTAGCTTTAAATATCTCATACATCACATTTCCGTTTTCTCTGCAGGTACCCACAATTTCTGCAAGCCGGAACCATTTTTCTACCTATTCCTAATCTCATTCATGAATAGGTGAGTGCGAAATTTCCGCGAATTTTCCGCGAGCTAAATTTCCTTGAAAATCATAAACTATCATAAAATGTGAGCACACCAAGGTAAATGAATGAGTTAGGGATGAAACGTGTACACAGAATGGTTCATTTTACATGATAGTCTTATTTTCTAATAAACATTTTAAACAATTAAATAAATCAGGTTGAGAAGTATTTAACAAACTATCTTAGTTAATTAGCAGAGCATTAACAGTATGTTATCTTAATTCACAAATGATTTGCAGATGTTGGACTTTTTATGTCTATGGTACTTTATCCAATCATCATGAAAATCGATCAGGTAATAGACAATAGTAATAGACACACGTTAAATTATGATTTGTTATCTGTAAAATTGTTTAATTGGGGGGTGGGAGGAGGTGTGGCAAAATTTAGAAAAATTTATGGTCTCTGAGACTGAAATAACAGGTATAAAAAAGTCCACTATCTACTCGTAGAAATATTTTATAATCACATTTCGAGCGAATTCCTCCTAAAAGTGTGCTACAAACTTCTATTGCAAACATCTAGCAAAATTATCTCTTATTGCACACTTATCAATTTCCCTTCATTAATTACCAAACGATTTTGTTTATTTTAGTTGTCAAAAATGTGACTCATATCATTTTAAGTACTCTTCTTTCGTATAATATTATGATAGGGATGATGATTTTCTTATAGCATAAAATATTCTATCTATTACCTAAGATTCAGGAATTTTGGAGATCTGTGTACCTTACACTTTGATTGATTCCAGACGATGTACTAAAACACTATCCTCATCGTGATGGATTTCCAGTCCCCGAATGCATCTTTTGACAAAAACTTACATCTATCATTAAAATTTTAGTCTATCTGATGTCAAATCATTTGAATGAGGGATTTAGCATTAGTAAATACTTGGTTAATTGATATTTCACTTGTTTGAGTTGGCTCTAAAAAATCTCAGGAAGTTATGAAAAACTCATATGAGAAAAACACAGACTATTTTTTATTATTATTATTAGCATTTTTTTAGCTTCTCTGATTGAAAATTACAATATTTGAACGACTGATACGAGAACTCAGATAAGTGAAATAACAGCTTTGCAGTTGAAAAACAACTAAAATTCTGAAGAACGGAGCTTAGGGCTTGGTTAGCGAAATGGTGTTTGAAAGGCATTGAAGCTAAGTTTTTTGAATATATGGCATCCAATACATATTTTCATAAAATTTCAAGACAATCATTTGCCGATATGCTACCTTTTTTGTATGGTTGAATTCTTTTTCACTTTATATGTGAAATGTCACAAATCAAATAAAATTAGATAACATTATGAGCATTGAGAGACTCGAATCAGTGTACTCTAAGTTAGTCAAATAGATTTAATTCGAACGATTTTCCTTCCATATCATCTAGTATCCGCACTCACTCTTATCATTTCACTTACAAAGTCATCTTAGCTTAGATTGAAATGCAAGCTTTTATACGAAAATCGATAGAGATGTTCAGGTCACACCTGATAATGAGTTTTAGCTCAATGATGAAGGAGCAATTTTAGAGGAAATTATTTAAGTTCTTAGGTAGGGTTATTTAATTAAAAAATTGGTTTTCCAACTTATTCAACAAGTGGAGTACATATTGTTGTTTGATTCGTGATCGGGTTAAAGATGACCAGAATACCTGAATCTAACCTGATCGTTTTCGGACCGTTAATACAGAATTTCTCAATTAATTTCATATTTCTATTGAAGATTTACCTCTGTGCATCAATATGCAAGAGTTTATATACAGGGTGAAATTATTTAAGTTCTTAGGTCAGATCTGTTATTTGTATAGCGAATTAAAAAAGCATGGATCGATTTCCCCAAAACACGGAATAATCGTGAACAATCGATTTTTGTACAATATTGAGTCTCATTTCCACCCCATTTCCGCTGATTTAACCATTCCAGACTTTTTTGTTGGTTTTTTGAAATCCCGTGTTTACGTAACCAAGCCCGAGCACCTTGAGCCCCTGAAAAATCGAAGCCCGATCGTTCTTGCCGAAGTGATGAAAAACCATAAATCGAGACCGTATGGCAATCAATTGTTACGGCGCCCATTTGGCCGAAATCATCTTCTCGCAATGACCAATAAAGTTCTAAAGGTTCAAATAATATAATCAAAAAACAAAATATACGTTTATTATTTAGAAAAAAATTAGAGCCAAAAAACATCGGCTGACTTCTTTTGTCCCACCTGTATAAAGAAAACCTAGGCAAAAAATTGCCATATAAATTGATTCTGTTAGTAGTAGTAGTGTGATTCTTTATTTAAAATAATTATATATTGATAACATTTAAATCCTATTTAGTAAAGACATGAACTAAGTTTTAAACAAGAGTTTTAATCGAATCGACTTGGTTTATAACCGTCTGTCGATCACTGCTATCTAAATCCCTCACTACGCAGTCTAATACACCTGGCTTCCCGGGTCTTCCCCAAATACGAAATCGTTCAACTGCGTAGCTAAGAACTAAATTAGCGGTGCTGCCGTTTATAAAAACTGTCCTTCGCTAATTTGTTTTCTGTACCTTAAAGCACGACTTATAAAACTATAACCCAATTTAGTTAGCGCTATGAAATATAGTTAAAAACCTAATCTACACCCACCAGATTTATACAAAAAAAATTTCGTTAAATTCGGTCAAGCTGTTTTGGATTTTATGCTTAATTGGAAATATTTTAAAAAGTCGTCATAGGCCAGAAAAGGCCTGGCTGGACCCATTAGTCAATAGGAGGGTTAAGCTGGATATTTACCCACGAGCGCAATACTCTTGAAATTAAAAACTCCATATAACAAAATTTGTTCGCAAATTATTCGCAGGCAGCTGTTTCAACAACTTGTCGATTTTTTTGAAGCTTTTTTGTAAGCAAGAGTTGTAGTGTGTAGCTTTGCCTTTCTGTAACTCTTTTCCGAAAACAAAAAGATGGAAACTTTATAGAATTTTCTTCATCGCTTAAATTCGGACTTTGTATTGACATAAGTAGAGACAAAAGTCTTATCGATGAGTATGAAAATGAACTAAAAACGATGAGGGCGGACGGCTGAAAGAATTAAAATTAGCTTGCAAATTTTCCATCATAATTGCAGTTAAGTTTCTTTTATTGATTAGGTTGAACATTTCCATTGCCATTGCCTACACTTCAACAGAATGCAATCTTATCTTTGATTTGAACATTCAATATTCTTTCAATGCCCCCCGTAAGTTGTCCTAAGTCATTTATCAGTAAAGTGCAGTACACGGTTTAAGGCTTTTTGACATGACTGCAAGACCCACTCAGCCTAGCCTAAGCATTATCTTATCAATTATTGCTTTTGACTTTTTGCCAGCCGATTAATGTATTCTCAATTAATAGATTTTTCGGTGTTTATTTAGGTTCTTTTTGTTGTGGTCGACGTGTGAACAAACACGAAAGCCAATTTTTGTACGTACTAAACAATATTTGTTATTAGACTTTGTATTTGTTTTCTCAGTTTCTATTAGAGGAGCCGCTGCCATATTTGATATTTGCACAAATTGTTAGGCGTTTTGATATTTGTGCTATGTATGTGCTATGTAAAGTTTTAGCAAGTTCATTAAAAAAACTATTAAGTTCGCTTAACGAAAAGTTAATAGACCACATGATCTCATCTTTTGTTGTGATTTATATATATATGTATCACTTATCATCACTAAAGCAATTTTAGAGGGTTTTTTTTATATATTGCTTATCATTCTCAAACATTAGACACATTATCTCGTAGACAATTGGCTTAGAAAAAGCTTTGAAATATCGTTACGTTGTGAGACCCTTTGTTTGATGTCGAATTTGAAGTTCTATTAGCGCAGAGCTGTCAAAATGTCGTTAGGCGAGTAGTTTTATGACTTGTGTAAGTAATTAAGAGTTTGTAATGAAGTTTCGGTTATCTGGAGAAGGTTTTTAGGTAATGAAATATTTATTTTGTTATTTTATTTTGATATAGTATTTTGTATTATTCCTGTGTATATTTGTAGCCTTTATATAGTCCCGAAATATGCCCGATATAAAGTAATCAATGTAGAAAACAAGCTGAGAAAATGTGAATATTTCCAATTTAAGAAATAATCCAAAATTTCAATATAGTTCGTTTTCCCTTTATTGATGTAGTTAGGTTTGTGGGAATTTAGAAGTTTAGTTTAACTAGGTACAGATTGGGCTTAGATGGATTCACTTGCGCTTAAAATGAGACAAACTTATATTTTACGCTCGGTTCTTTCTGTTTCTGACTCTGCTTTCTCATTTCGTCCTCTCGTAGTCTAAACTTTCTTCTTTTATTGCATTTTGTTCTCCCTTTGATCCTTTTTATGTTCCCTCCCTCGCATTATTTGTTAGTTATTACTTCATTTTTATTCCTACTTCCTGACATCAACCCTCCATACTTTACTCTCGTTAACTTTCCTTATGATTCTCTTCTCACGTTCTAACACCATCTACTATATCTAAGCCCCCAAACCGGTCGAATCTAGATAGTAGGAAAACTTTTTGATCTTTATTTTGGTTTTCTTAAAATCGGACAAGCTTTTTCTCTCTCTTAGTGAGAACAATTTCTACTTTTAATGGTACCTCTTAAAATTGGTATTTGTTGGGTTTATTTCCTTCTACAAATTTACTTTTTTTTCAAAATCTGGACCTCTCCCTATGAACCGTCGAATTCAGTAAATTTTTTTTTCATGTTACAGTTCCTATTCGACATCAATAATCATTAACAAAGCCTTTCTTAGCCTTCTTCTTCCTTTTTCTTTCTTAGCTTCTTCTTCCTTCCTTAGCATTTTTCGTGTCTTGGTCCTTTCTGATTTCTACCTCCTTAGTTCCTCGTTCCTTCCTTTCGTTCTTTTTTCCTTTCGTTCCTTCTTCTTTCCTTCTTTCTTGTCTTCTTTCCTTCCTCCTTACTCTCTTCCTTCCTTCTTTCCTCCCTACTCTCTTCCTTCCCTCCTTCCTTCTTTCTTCCTTTCTCCTTTTACTACTTCCTTTCTTTTCCCACCGTACCTTCCTTTTCCTGTCTTTTTTCCTCTTTTCTCCTTTGTACTCCTCCCCTTCTGTTTTCTTTAACTCTTCTTTCTCTTTCTTCTAATATTTAATGTTTGTTTATTTTTCATATTTAATATTCGATCACATCCCGCCTCTTAAGAATCCATAAATCCACGACAATCACGTTCAGTCGCTTTAACCAAAAATTTGGAAATCATAAATGACTTCCGTACCCTTCCCGAGGGTTTAAATATAGTTTCCTACTGATGCGTTAACAAATTTGAACTTAGCTTTTGAAAGAAAGTTCCGAGTGATTCTAAAACCGATAATTTAATATCTCTTCTTACCTTTGTTAGTTAACAGACTGCGTACAACTTTGAGACAATTTTTGCCATCAACATTTTTGGATGCATAATACATTATCTCCCATGAGCTGGCCGCCTGTAGTAACTCCGCTGGTAGCTCAAAATTGGGTGGTGCCTCCGCAATGGCTCCACTTATGGGGCTTGAGGTTGGTGTTCCCGGTATACTTCCACCCTTGGGTAGTCCCTTTGAAGCGAAATCATGCAGCAGTGCCAAAAGTGGTGCCGAGACACACAGAGGTGGAGGTGAATCTGTAGTAGACTTGGGTGTTGATTTCATTTGCTCTACAATGCAACGCATCCGTTCCACCGCCTCCAGTTCAAGTTCCAGTCGTGTGGGTGGTGGTTCCAGACCATTGACTATAGCAGACATGGATGAGGAACAGGAGCTACTGATGCTATCACAATCTGTATTAGTTCCATTTAACTTTTGTAACTTATCCACGGTACGTTGGCACTTGGTTTCCAAATGTTTGCCCAACAATTTGTAGGTATTTTCAAAATTTTTACTTGAATTTGAAGGTTTGGCGGTAATTATGGTAGAACTGTTTGAGTCTTCTGATGTGTTGGACCATAATGAACTGGTTGTAGATCGTGCAGAGTCAAGCGAAGTCGAAGAGCAGCTATAAGAGTCCACATCTAGAGTGCTATTCAGCTGGGTTCCTTGGGCAAAGTCTAGCTCATAATCTTCAGTATCATCTGTTGGTTGTTCCTGATCCAGTTCCTTTATACTGGGCAAAGGTACAGTTGCCCCGAATTGAGAACATGGTTGCGACAGTTCTTGTATGTTGGTGCAGCTACCTTTTAACATTTTGAGTTTTTTGTTGGCATTGTTTGCTTTGTTTTGAAACGCGAGTTTTAAGTTTGGTTTTAAGCACAACTACTGTGTGCTTTTGTATTGCACAGTTAACTAAGAATTTGTAATTTGCTTGCTTTTTATATTTTGGCTGTGTCAAAAATGTATGAGTGTGTGTGACAGAGGGAGACAGAATCTAAATGTGGCAGTAACTTTTCAGTGTTGATTAACTCTAAGGATTAGATATGCGACGTGACACCAAAAAGTATAAAAGTTTTAATTGTTATCAAAATAAAGCTACATTGTGATAACCACTGCTCAAGTCAAATTTAATGGATGATAGGAGAATCAATTTAATTACTGCCTTAGTCATTTCGTGGTCGTGTAATTTCCCATTTCGATAATTAGAGTTGACCGCTCTGATCAGGTGATTCAATGTCGTTGCATTTGAAGAGAAGCTTACGATCGTTAAGATCGTACAGATAGTATGCAATACAGTCTGCAATGCTTTAGCGAATTCTTTGGCCAGTCTTTATTAAAAGTTCTGATTTGTTTTTCAAACTTGTTGATCGAATATCGCCCTTTTCAACTTCATTGATCATCAAAAGCTTAGCTGATTGCCAAATGGTTAACAAAGAATGCGCTTGCTGAATGCTTTCTCAAAATCTTTTAACGGAAAGCTGACATTCCTTTTATAATCTCTGGTATTGCTGTGTCGATCGGCCAGTCCGATGGTTAGAAGAAGGGCTGTCTTAAAACCGCCTATCGGATGGCTGACAATTTATGTGAGAACTTCTGTGGTGTTTTGTGCTGATCGACCAGACCGATGGATGGTTACCATTAGCTTACTGTCCAATAAATGGTTAACTTTAATTCTATAAGTTAGGGAATACTGTTTCGAACGGGTCTTTTGATGGCTTTTTCTGTTCTGTTCGATACAAGATCTGAACACAATCTATCTGACTGCCAAGGCTTTCGCCAGAACAGAAAAACCTACAGGGTTGCGATGACATTTCGATTATCGACTTCTATTGATAGCACTGGTCGACATCCAAAATGATTCAAAGTTCAGACAAGAATATTCTTATAGTATTTTCATCGCTGAACACAAATCTGCTCAAAAAGTGTCCAACACGTCGAGATTTTGAGAAAAATGGACCCAAAGTCTCAAAAACCCTGTTTTTGCTCTTGTTTAAGTGTCTAATTAGACTTAAATTAATGCTTGAACAGTCAACCAGTGATGCTACATGAAAATTAAGGATTGATTAAAGGTTTTCGATTTGATTCATATGGTTGACGGTTCAAGCTTTATTTTAAGTCTAATTAGATACTTCTAGCACTTCTGCCTTATTCTCTTCACGTTATTGAAAAAGAGCAAAAACAGGGTTTTTTAAGACTTTGAAAAAGGGCAAATACAGGGTTATTTGAGAGTTCATTTTCCTCAAAATATCGACTTGATGGACACTTTTAGAGGCCAGATTCGAGTTCAGCGATGAAAATCCTATAAGAATAGCCCTGTCAGCTCTTTGAATCAGAAAAATTGATCATTTTTGTTGACCTGTGTAATTTGAAGTTCGATCGGAAACACACTTGAGCTACAAGGGTACAAAAAATCCTAGTAAATGAATTTTCGCTATAAGGAATTTCGATAAATGGAAGCAGATCAAACCAGTTCTGAACTGAAGCGAGCTAAGCCAATCCAATTCAAAATGCGAACCGTTAAAAAAAGTAAACCGAAACAAAAACCATGAACCAAAAATTTTTAAATCGAAAGTGAAGTCTGCTACTGACGTAACCTGAAATCATTATCAACTGTTGGTTGCCTGATAGTTTTCTAACCTGGGCTTTAAGGTGGCTAGAAAGATATTTAACGCTTTGGGAATGGGACTATTTGATCTTTCTGGTCGACCTTTATTAATAAGTTTCCATTACTTGTTTGAAAGTTGTAAATTCAATTGTATGGATTTCTTATTCGTATTCTCCAGAAGCCAGTGATTTGGCTGAGAAGTTAGAACCCGCACAGTTTCGGCGTGGATATGCATATTTTCACTTATATTCTGAACTACTAAAAGCAAACCGGTGGTTTAAAACCAGACCTAGTTCAAAGAAAGTTTGTCCTGATTAAATATGGCATACAATTGAAGTGTTTTGAAAATTTAATCGTGGCACTTGGAAGGCAACGTTGCTTGCAAAAGTGTTTAGAAATATAACTTCCAGATTTAGATTGTAGCAAATTTTCACTTTGAAGACATGTCATCTCTGTTTTTCAATTCAAAGACCAAGACCTCTGAAAACAACACCCTTTATAAACAGCTATCCTCAACCTAACGCTCCAAACTCAAAGTTGGGACATTATGCCACGTCTCGATTCCACTGCAACGTCTATTGCGCATTTCGCAAAAAAAGGTTTCCATTTAATTGTAACTGATAAGCAATCCAGAACAAAAATGTTTATCTTTATGACCTAAATTGCACTTATTTATAGACCCTTTATATTTAGTCTACTGCATGGACTTAAGGGAAATTGTTGTTTTGTTAATTTTTGGATGTTGAAACTCTTTCCAAATCTAGGAAAAGACAATGGCAAATTGCATATCATAATAAAAACATAACACTCATTCATTTGCAATATTTACATACAATGGAGAGGGGCAATAAATCAACAAAAATATATTTCACAACTTCTCAAGAGACTTCACACAACGGCACCCAAAACAAGAGTGGACAATGGACCAGGAAAAATATTTAGTCACTGCCATTAGATGGAAAAGCTGAGAGCATAAAACAAGTTTCCAGAGATGCGTTCAATGCTGTAAGAAATCTCATCTCGCATGTCTGACTGAGATCACGTAGGTTGGGGCAGCGTTTGAGGAAAAACTCGTAACTCGAGAATAGAATGCAACGCTCAAGAGTTGGGTGTGGGTTGGCTAAGAAAGAGGAAATGATGTGTGCATAATATCCCACTTGTTTTGGTCCACAGATATGCTCCCAATAGCCAACCGATCATAATTTATTATGCCAGCAGGCAAAGTGAAAGAAAATTGAGCTGAGCTAGATAACAAACAACTTAAAAAAAACTGCTAACGGTTGTGCCAAATGAACAACAGACATGAAGATGACCAACATAAAAATATGCATGCAAAAAACTAAAACCTAAGATTAATCAAGGCTTAGGGTATAAAAAAATCACAACAAAATAAAGGCTAATTATTTCAGACCCTGCAAAATCACAAACCTCAATTCAGGTTCATCGACATGCATTAAGCGTAGCTTAATAAAAAAAAATGGTTATGAGTCACCGCTTTAAAAAAGTAAGTTGACAATATGAATCAATTTTGAATGCAAAATGAAGACTATCGGATAGAGAAATATTTTCATATGACAAAATGAGTCCCCAGAATCAACCGCAAGTTGATTGGCTGATTGAAAATTTGTTTAAATAATCATAAATGGCTAATTATGTAAAGACAAGCTGAATAAATAACTAAAGGGGAAAAGCAAAACAACAAAAAATAACATAAAAAGGCCAATCAATCGCACCACACGCGAAAATGAAACGAAAACGGTAAAATATGGCAGAAACATTTTAGACCAGTTGTACTTTTTCAGTTCACATTCAACTTTCACAAAAAAAATAAAAATCTTGTTGTGGTTGTTGCTAATTAATTATGGGCAAAACTTTGGGTGCATTCAATAAATCAACTCCCTTGTTATGGCCAAAACTAGATGAGGGTGTACACAAAAAGAAAAGCGCATTGGCCAACACAGAGACAGGAATCAAGTGGTGGGGAAAACAAATGTTAAGGCCAATTTTTGATAGGAAGCACTGGCAAACCTATGGTTTATCGTCTAAAACTTATTATTAATTTCCTTCTATTTTAACACTTGCTCTTAGGCAATAATATTATAATTTTAACTATACAGTTTCAGCCGGCTCAAGGTCATGAGGTTAGGTTAGGTTTTCTCATAACTATAATTATGAAGGTACCAATAACAATCAATCTTTGCAGTTTTACTATTCAGGCTGTTCCAGGCCACTTCGATTCTATCATCAGTTAATTTTGCAGTTACGTTTTCTTTTCATAATTGCAATATCTCGTTGAAAAATGGCAAATATTTTATGCTTACGGAACAGAGGCAGAAGTTTTTACCTCGAAAACTGGATTGAAAGTAGAGAAACCACAATGAGAGCCTGCATTTTGACTTGTGGAAGGGTAATTTTAGATTTAATGTTGATAACCTTTCCTTCTTCATAGGTCAAATCCATGTCATATAATAAGCTAGAGACCAAGGTCGAAAACCAAATTGTCTAGAGCAGCGATGGACAGGTCCTTGCTCCCGAGAGTCGGTTTACGGCAACTGGCGCCACGCAGACGCATTAAAAATTGTCTTGTCACCGCACACAAGCTAGACGGAATGGCAAGCACAATTGCCTCGCTTCGAAGCGAAAACAACAAACTTGGCTGGCATGGCGCCAGCAGTGTTCGCGGCAGAGACGTCTCTCGTCGTGACCACCGCTGGTCTAGAGAACAGAGTTGGGTCGAACAAAATCCGGTATGAATGTTATGTACCACAACAGATCCTAAAGAATTGTTGCAAATCGAGTTGATTCCTTTTCGAAACTTGCATCTTTCAGTGCAACTGGAAGTCTAAAGAACGGACTTAAAGTGCAAATAAGAGTATCTAAATTAAATTAAATTAAAATTATCAACTTGGTGGCAACTCTTGCTGTTGTTGATACAATCAATCAGCTGTTGATACGGTTAAGAAAGTGAGTTTGAGCAGTAAAAAACAGGAAAACTGATTCGGTGCTGTGGTTAACACAGTTTTTTTCTTATCGTCGTCTAAGCCGCTGAACCAATTTTAGCGAAATTTTCACAGTATGTTAAGCTATATGTCAAGTCTCCGAACCGTTTCGAAAGCGATTAAAAAAGAGGTTCAGAGCCATATTTTAGAAGTTATTTCAGCTATGCAGGAATGCAACCCGTTTGAAACAAAACCAAACCAAAATGTACCCAATCCCAAATTTATGCGAACAAAACCAAACAAGAAAGGTACTCTGTACCAATGAAGTGCTGCCCATCACCGTTGCGACCAGTGCTGCCCATTATTGTTTGTTTTCCTTATAACTCGACAATCGATCATCCGATCTTTACCATTCCTTTGGCGGATCGATAAATAATCTTGATTTCAAAATATGTCCAGAGGGTTCAAACTTTATATCTATAAAACTGACGGAGATATGACGTTTTTTCTAAATGGCGGGGGAGGGAGGGGACGTGGCAAAAATTAAAAATAAACTTTATCTGTCTGCAAGTATAAGAAGTTTTTGTCCCATACGCGTCGAACCTCTATCTCTTTCCATCTCTGAGATCTGTGCGTTCATACGAACAGACAGACGGATATGGCTATATCGACCGGCTGTTGATGCTGATCAAGGATACATATATGTACTTTATAGGGTCGCGATGTTATCAAAAATGTGTAAATGTAGTAAAATTGAGAAAACAATGATCTATAAGCCAGTTAATTTCGCGATTTTTTTCTTTTGGCAGATAAATTTAGAGAATTTTTTCAACTTTCCGAGAAAATGAAATTTCTCACAAAAGTTTATATTTTTCATATTTAAATTTTCAAAAAATTTGTATCTTAAGTATCAGAACCAAACTTTGGTTTTGGTTTTCCGTGATCATTATTCAATTCTGTCTACGTTAAAACAAATTTGGTTGGATAAGGTTAATTTATGTGGCTGCAGGAGCTAAAAATGTGAACAAACCTCGTCCAACACACGTTTATGCAAATTTCTCTTAAACCTGACCCTCTGGGGGAAAACGGACAGTTTATTTGAGTTCAGCGCGTGAAAATACATAAGGAATGTTGGCTATCTTCTCTGGTTCAAAAGTTGACTTTTTTTTGCAAACTGGTGTTATTAAGTATTCAACGTTATTTACTTATTTTCGGATAGTTCCAGCTCGAAATTATATGCGAAAGATAAAGATTTTTTATGTAAGAAAGTTCTGAATTGGTCAGGATTATGTAGTAAGCGTGAACCACTGAACACTGAAACAGCGGTTCACTTAACTTTAAAGACATTACTATGAACTATCTTGTAAACCACTAAACAGAATCAGCCCAAATTCCCAAGCGGCTTGCATCTCTGAAGCTATGAGCTTGAAATCTCTTCTGCAGGCTGAATATATGGAGTTGGATATTTTACTGGCTTAGGAACGTTTTCGAACCTGTTCAAAAGTTGTTTAGAGACATTTTTCAGAAGTTACTTAAACTTTGAATGTGAAATTTTGGCTTCAGGTAGGTAATATGGAGTTTGATGAAACAAGTTTGAACGAATGTTAATATCGATTTGCAAACAGTTCAAAATTAAATATAACCGCTCTCATAAAAATCATATTCTCACAATGCAAAGGAACAGGGTATCGCCGGGAATACAGCTAGAATTTTATAAAGAACTTTTCGGTTTTTCAATTTCCGAATATTTTAATTTCGAATGTGAATATGTGAACTTACACACACTTTCGATATTGAACTCCTAGAAATCATATGAATAGCTTTAAAGTCCTGTTATAAATGTATGAAGTCGGATAAGCAGACTCTGTCCCTAAGTTTTAGGTTTTCAATTCGAAAACAGTGCTTTATTGATTATATTGTCTACCACCAGGGTATTCATATGTATATTAAGTAGATATGATATAGTTGCCAGGATATCTTCGAAGAGAAAAGAGTTCGAACTGTGCTCCTTACAATCGATAACAATTTTGGAAAATACTCTCGTGGCTAAATTGGATTAAGTAAAGAAAGCGCGACAGAAATTGAAAACATCTTCCCGTAGAGGAGATGCGAGACTCACACAAATCAATAAGAAACTTTCAAGAAAGGAATATTAAGAAGTCGATGGGCAATTGCAAGAGATGTAAGGGATGACATGTTGTAAAATGGTTAACTCATTCTTAAAGGCTACATTAATCCGGCATCGCCAAGGATCAATTGGAAATATAAATGTACTGAAAGTCAGATAAAACTAGTGATAGAGAAACGATTGAAATTCCCTGATTTACAAGACTCATTGTTAACTAAACTCGTCAATGAACTGCACCGAAACGTTTTGCCCTGCGCTTTTGGTTCGGTTCAACATTTTTAAAGGGTCGCCGGTTCGATTTGTAAAGCTGGAATTAGTTGTTCTGTTAGGTTTCGGTATGCTTTGATGGTAAAATCAAGAAATATAGGTCGAAATTGCAAAAAGTAAATCGTTTGATTTAGATTCTTTTTTACATTTAGATAATGTTAAAAACTAAGAACAGGTCGTCTTTGACGGTGATTAGATTTTGTACACTTAGATTCGAAATGGGTTAATTACTATGCTGACCAACACTTGAATTGCCCAGCCAACTATAAAACCAACGACGCTGCACAAAGCGTAACACAAGGAAGTTCGATCTCCGTTAGCCATTAAAATGGTAATAGACTGGCCTATATGTGTGTAATTATATTGGTAACATAATAAGAAACACTTTGAGCTACATTTCTCAGCCCCAATTACGCGCCAATGTGAATGTCCTACTCAATAGGCCAGTGACACAGGCACACACAGGCGCCATTTCTTTAAAAGAGGGGCCAAAACAAACACAAAACGAAAGAGGGGACACCACGAATGCCTTCAGTTGCAGTGTTGCGAAATGACGTAAGGAAAGTATGTCACCCCAAAAACAAAATACAAACAAAAACAAAATGAAATGTAAACCAAATGTCTGCAAAATTTTCGTGTTGTTTGTGTTTGCTTAAGAAGGGCCGCAACCAACAACAACAATAAGCTGCTTTGGCACATGACACAAATATTTAACAGCATTAGCACCAATTTATGTACATACATATAAAAAAAATACAATTAATGTGCCTAATAGCCTTTTGCTACATTTGCGGTTAGTAATTCTTTTTGAATGAAAAAAAAGCAACGGAAAGCTCTCTCGGTATAGATAAACCGTTGATTGATGCGGAAGAGCTTGATGATAATAATAATAGTGATTAATCAAGCCGAAACCAGCTGCATGGCAAAGAACTCTGAACTGGCCAAGCCGCATTTTTTGTACGTACACAACGGTAAATGGGTAAATGGTAAAATTGCCCAAACAATCAACAGCAAACTGCTGTGAGAGAGCGATGACATTCCGTTAGAAGTTGTCAAGCTAGAAACTTTGCGCTTATCAGCACTCATGGAAAAACGATTATGTAAAGAACAAAACGCAGTGAGCAAATGGAGACGTTGTCGTCTTTGCATGTAATCCATGCCGTACAAGGGCAGCCATAATAAAGAACAAGAACAAATTAAGTTGACAGACAGACAAGGCCCAACCCATTCATTAAATGCGGTCCCTTCAACAAACTGCTCCTCTCTCACAGACACACACACACATATGTAAGTTCTCTGTTGCCGTCTGCGTTTAGTTGGTCCTATAAATAAATTTCCGTTTGTATGACGGCACACGGGCACTTGGAGAAATTCCAAATCCGACAAATCTTTTGTATGAATAATACAAAATATATATACAAAATATTTCTGCGTTAATGATTTTTTTTGGCACACATTTTGGGGCACGCACGCATTTTCACTGCCAACCAACAAACATTCATTTTTTCGGTGTGCTTGAATTATTTTCAAAAATAATTCGTTTGCACAAACGCTTACACTTTTTTTTGGCACTTTTACGCGACGACTTGCCGCCGTCCGTTGGCTTGACTAAGACGTTTGAAATGCACACACTAAACAAACACACATAAACACACGAGGAATAAGCAGACCAATTTTCTTTCCCCACCCGGCGGCAACTGACAAAAGCATGTCGCCAGCGTTGCCAGATTGCGATGAATGCTTGCACAACAGCTGTTTGGTAGCCGACAGCTTACCAGCTGTGGCTGGAGATAAAAGGGAGAGCTTTTTTTAACCAACACTGTTTGAGCAACAAGTGCTGATGGCTGTTGGCGGGAAAATTTAAATTTATTTGTAACTACGTTACTACTAAAACTTATTTGACTAAGCAAAAAATGGTTTTAAATTTTAGATGGAAACAATCAAATAATAATAAAATGTTTCAATTTAAAACCGTTTTTGACTCAGATATGGTCTTCATATGGCAAAGTTTTGGCTAAGGCCAAGAGGAAAACTAAAGTTGGTTATTCAAACAACTATATCGAATAATACAGATGTATGAAAATCAGCTTGAAAGTTTTTTTTATAAAGATAGAAGCATTAACTGACATTTTCGAAACATCTTTATACATTTAGAAGAAAAATGGGCACCAGCTTTTGGTGAATTTGGAACTAGCAAGTACCATGTTTTGATTCAGCGAAAAATTCTGAAACGTTTCTAGATAAAATTGAAGGCTAACTATTAAAATCCAAAGATGCTTTAAATGGAAATCATCTTATATTCCCAAATTCGTCATTAAAAAGTCAATTATCAATACCTCAATTATAAAATTTGATAAAGTTGGAAAGAAAACATACATTTTACAAACACATTTTACAACCTGATCCGCCTGATCAGAATGTATTACCGACTCCATAAAGTCCGAGGATTGTTCACTAGGTTGTAGCAAAACCAAGGATTATAAGAGAGGTTCAACTTTCCGTATAGGAGGTTCAACTTTCCTGTATATTTTACACATCAGAAGGGTTTAAAGCAGTGCTGCAAACCGGTTCGAAGTCGAACCGCTCCGGAGTCGGAAACTCTGGAATTTCTGGAAAGTCCGAGCCGAAAATTTTTCCCGCCCGTACTTGAATCTGAACCGGAGCTAAAAAAAGTCAAAAAGGGTTCGGCTAAAAAAAATTTTTTATTAGATTTGTTTTCTAACTGCTATAATTAAGCCATTTTCCCCATGTACATATGTACATTAACGCAATCATTCAGGCTTATTTACGTTTGCTTTACTTTTGAATGTTGGTACTATAAGGGTGATTTTTAGCTTTATCTTGACCAGTGTTTACAGCTCACGTACGTTTCGTCTTTTGTTTCACTGTCAACATCAGTTTGGCTATTTTAACCTGAATCGTCTACAACGAACAACGCTTCAAATTATTGATTTTATTATCAAAATGCGTGCTCTGTTAAGAAAGTCATCGCGCGCTTCTTCCATTTTATTTTTGGCTCAGGACGTATAAGCGATTGTCGATTTTGGAGTGAAATCAGCCAGAAGCATTGCGAGCTACCAGCATCCAGAACGCCCCGACCACCTCGCGACGACGTAACTGGAGGAGCGCTCCTGGGATCCAACTTTGCCCAAGCAGAGTGACCAGACAGGCCAAGCGCGCCCTCCACACGCCCGCCAATGGGCGAGGGACACACGTCACCCAACGCCCGCGACCCCTTAGATATTTTGTGGGGCATGTAAAGCTCGTCTATACGACAAGCCCGCTTCATGACGCATTGGAAGATAACATTGAAGCATTTATTCGTGAGATACCCCAAAGGAAAGATTATGCCTTAATTGGACTAGCGGAGGACCAGAGGCGCAGTCACGGTCACATTTATGAAATAATCTTCAAACATTAAATTATATGGACCACTATCGATTCAAATAAGATTTCAGCATTTTTCAGTATCAAAAAACTGTACAAGCTCAGTTGCGTTGCGCAGTCATTGCTACTGAAATTGAGAGCATTTTTTGCGCTGCTCTCAAGCTCACCAATGAAAAAATGTGAATGTATTGTTTTCCTGCCTCTGCCTTAGAACTAAAACAGCTTGCAAAGAAACATATTGCTGGATTGTATAATCTTCAAAAGAAACTATCGAAAAAACCATCAACGATTCCTTACCATGTTCTGATAAAGATAATATGGAATATTTAGCTACAAAATAATGAAAAAGTAACCAAATAGTGAGTCGGTGAAAGACTTCAATGCTTCTTTTGACGGATTGCAAAGTTTGGCTTAAAATTCTAGTTCTAAATTAAAGTCTTGGGAAAACAATAAAAAATATGTATTACATTTGTTGTATTAGCTATTCCTGAAACACAAGTATCAGTCGAGAGAGCTTAACAGAATACATACTAATGATAAATATTATATTGAAAATATCAAGACTCTGGACTTCCATATATGAATAAAATGTTTAAGTTGGTTTCAAGTTACATTATTTCTGAATAAGCGCCAAATAAATTCACTCCTGAACCCCGGTTCGAACCTCAACCTTATCCTTCTGATCCAGCTCCGTGAACCAGAAATCAAATATGTTTGCGTGTTCCAACCCTGGAGTGAATCCCATTCGAATTTTATGGAGGTTTGCAGGCCTGATATTTTTTCTGATCCAGCTCCGTGAACCTTTAACCAAAAAGTTTTGCGGGTTTGAACCCCGGAGTGAACCCATTTTGATTTTTAGGAGATTTGCAGACCAGGTTTAAAGTATTTTTTTCTCATTTATGCCAAAAAGTAGTGTATTTAGCCCACTGTTCAATGGTGAAAGCTCTTGGTATATATGCAAGGATGGAAAAACTTGTTTATCGTAACTATTTTTATTATCAGTCCTGTTCTCAATTCCACTTCCGCAAAAATTTTGTGATTTAAAACCGGTTTTTGGTGCAAATTTGGTCTCTAAAGGCCTATACTTCACATAAATACATAGAACCACGTTTGAACAGTGTTGAAATCTGATATGCTTTGGAGCAGCAGTCTTATCTAACTGAAGTATTGTTAAAAACTAAATTTTTATCTCATCTGAGTATACGCCTTAAATCACAAACCTTTGGCGGATGTGGAATTTGGAAGATGGCTTTATAATTATAGTTTTATATTGATAATAATTTTAATTGAAAGGTATCAGGTTTAAGCGGAACCCGTATCTAATTCTCTTTCCGCAAAGTAGGAAGTAGAAGTTGAATTTTCTTAGGGATTCTCTAACATAACTCTTCTTTGGCGTATTCAACGAAAATACACATAAATCTAGAAAAATTCTTACATAACGTTTGTTTCTTACAGAACTAAAAATAAAAATAAACAATCACATGCTTTGTCCATACAAGTATCACATGAAACTTAATTGTTCTCATTGCTTTTCGCCACACAAAAATATACAAACATATATCTATCGGCGTTGAAAACATCTTTAGAAATATAAAAAAAAATATTATTTTGCCACAAATTTATTAGTGTCATATGGAAGAGGCAGGCATGTGAAAAAAGTATATAACATGTTTGCCAATTTATTTTTAATCTACTTTTCTGCGTAGATAAAAGAGAATTGCGTTTTGGTTAAAAAGTGAAAGCCTCAAACAAATTGCCAAAATGAAAATATTTAAAGAAACAAATAATTATTTAGCGGAAGCTGAAGATAAACATGCAAACAATTTGATGTATTGCATACACAGAAATGAATATTGAAAACAAATTAATGATGACAAGTTGTTGTTTGGACATGATGACATATAGTTACCATATATACACTGAACACACTCTTTATTGTATAAGAAGCAACTCACTCATATTTATATGTGGTATATGAATGATTCAAAGTTCCGTTCGCTGATAAATTCCAATTAATTGAGCAATTGAGAAGGGGGCCACAAGCAGGGGAAATAGTCAACGCCATAAATTTATAAATTAGGCAACTCATATTGTATTTTAGCTCTGTATATCGTACAAGGTTTGATAAAAATGTTTGTACGTGCTTTTAAGGTCATTCTCGACTACAACAAAAAAAACCGAGTCAAGCTTGTCTTTAGAAGAGCTTAAGATCGCATGCTATGCCATGGTTTTGCTTGGTTTGTGGAAAAATTTCGTTCAAAATTGAAAGCTACCTTTTACAAACTTAATATACTCTGTGTACCTCTGGTACAGAGTATACAAAACCTACAAATTCTGACGTTATTATCAAATTATACGTTTCTGGAACCATACTAGCAAATTTAAGGTACAGATTTCACCCTTGCCGAATAATTATACTCTGTACCAGAGGTACACAGAGTATATTACGTTTGTGCAAAAGTGTCCGTCTGTCTGTCCGTATGAACGCACAGATCTCAGAGATGGTATGAGATAGAGATTTGACATGTATGGCACAAAAACTTCTTATACTTTCAGGAAGATCAAGTTTATTTTCAATTTTTGCCACGCCCCCTCCCGCCCACGAAAATTGGAAAAACATCATATCTCCCACAGTTTTATAGATGAAAGGTTCGTTCCTTCTGGACATATTTAGTAATCAGGATTATTTATCGATCAGCCAAAGAAATGGTAAAGGCCGGATGAACATAAAGTATATATATTCTTGATCAGCAACACGAGCTGAGTTCATTTAGCCTTGTCCGTGTGCCCGTCCGTCCGTCCTTCCGTCTGTCCGTCTGTTTCTATGCTATCTCCTCCGTCAGTTTTAAATCTATCCTCACCAAACTTTGCACGAAATCTTTTGGTACATATACGCTGCACATTTGTCGGAACCGGCCGGATCGGATGGCCATAGCATATAGCTGTCATAGGAACGATCGGTCGAAAAACTAGTCTTAGTGAGAAAAAGTTTTTTGTTTTTAATGGAAACGCCTCAAAAGTACGTTTTTCTTAGTTTCCTATCCTTTCCCATGATTTCACTAAGTTTGGTCGAAATCGAATGACTATAGCATATAGCTGCCATAGGAACGATCGGTCGAAAAACTAGTTCTAGTGAGAAAAACTGTTTTGTTTTTAATGAAAACGTCCTTATCATTGGCTTACACTTATTTTATATACTTTTACACAATTCTACAAAGTTTGGTCGAAATCGGATGACTACAGCATATAGCTCCTATAGGAACGATCGGTCGAAAAACTAATTCGAGTGAGGAAAACTTTTTGTTTTAAATGAAAACGTCCTTTTTATTGGCATATTCTTATTTTATATACTTTAACACATTTCTAAAAAGTTTTATCAAAATCGGATGACCATGATCGGTCGAAAAACAACTTTTTTGTTTTAAATAAGATCGCCTTCAAATTTCGTAATTCACAGTGTATTATGCTTTTCCATGATTTCACCAAGTTTGGTCGAAATCAGACATCTATATAGTATAGATCCCATAGGTAAGGTCCAAAAAGTAGTCTTAGTTAGAAAAACTTTTTTGTCTTCAATGGAAGCTGCAAGGGTATACAAAACTTCGGCCGTGCCGAAGTTAACTTTCCCCTATTTTTAAGTTTCAGATCTATTTGGATCAGAGATCGACATGGAAGATTATTGGTTTATATTTTTTGAATATTGGGACACTTAATATTTTGCAATACCACCCTTAGGTCCCGTAACTTAGAAAGATAAAAAATACTTTTTTGGCTTTGCTTTGATACTTTTGAGTTGTTCGAAAGTGTTTCTATTTATATTAAATAGAGTCGAGAAAGTAATTTTCTGTCGTTCATATAGGTAAAAAATATAGATAAAAATCGACCCTGTTCCGAATTTTGAGTCGAGTATTTGTATTTTTGGGTAAACGTTATTATTTAGCATCCAAGTGGAATAACATTGTATGTATACAGGGTGAAACTTATGCCTGCGGTAATTAAAAAGATCAGGTATAAGAAAACTCGAAATTGTGAATTTAATACGAGAGAAAAGGACAACGAAATATAGTAAACACAGATTTCCTTTTCACTTACGATAACACGAAAACCGACTCAGAGTTCGGAACAGGGCCCAACAATAACAGGAGTCTTTCTCTCTAAGATTGGTCTCGAGGTAAAGATAAATTGTTTATGTTATTTTATGAAATTTAATACTCTTCTAAAGTACTTATTAAAGCTACTACTCGACAATTTGAATGGTTTAATCCTAGCTTCCAACCGATTTAAAGTTGGAGTGTAGTAAATGGCGTAATTACAACTTATCGCGCATGCGAATTAGCACTTCCGGTTGCACTAAGTTGGAAATATCGTATTTATAGCATGCAGTAATTCATTGTCCAATGTAATTGGAAACTTAGTCTATTGACTAACATGTTATCTCTAAATGTTTTCAAAGAATCCTATAAATCGAGGATCATGGTCGGATTAATGGATTGCACCCTTGCAAAACTACGCGATGAACATGGATCATTATTATAAAATATAACTAAATCAATGAAGTTCTCAGAATAACTATTGGAAAGCCAGTCAACCTTATAGTTTCAATTGGTGGCTCTATATTTGGAAATCGATTTCCGATTTCGATTCAAGCAGATGATTAATCAAAATGTTAAAGATTTTCTTACCAAATTATTTTTGGGACATCGTTTTAATTAAAACTATGAGACATAGTAGTCTGAGCAAAAAAAAGTAACGATTCGACAAACATTCCATCTAAAATAAGAAGTTTATTGCACTCAAAAACAGGGCTGCAAACACAACAAATTTTTCGGAATTCCGGTTCGCGGGTTCAAACCAAAATTTAACAATGGTTAAGGTTCGGAGATTTAAGATTCTAGATTTTTGGATGAAGGTTATGATTCGAACCTTGGTTCAGTCCATGCTTTACACAATGTATTCTACAAATCGCGTTCGACCTAAAAACGACCGAATCTTATAGAATGCATATGGACCTAAAAACGACCCAATCGTGTGGAAATTGGGTCGTTTTTGGGTGGGAAACAAATTGTAAATCACATGAGAATATTCAAAATATAATTTTCTGTGAAGTAAAATTCTATTTCGTAGTCTACATACTAATACTACCAATGTAATGTTAAGCTCTTGTTTTGTAAATCATTTAATAAGTTTTGGAGTCTGGGATCTTTAAAAACAGAGGATTTTATGGGTGGAGATTCCATAGGTTGCTCTGAACGTTTTGTTAGATGTTTTATTAAGCTTTCCTGTCGATTTTAAGAGTCAGACAGACGCCCAAAACAGATCGGAAAACAGATGAAGTCGCTAGACCTTATGTCTTTCTTAATAGTAGTTTTCAGGCTCAAGCATCATATAGTTTGTAAGCTTTTTGTTATGGTTACGAAATCAGTCTATAAGCTTTCGTTCAAAAGAAGCTTGACTTCTAAACTTAGAATTAGTTTGCTTCATAAACCAGATTAAGTCAATTAAAAGAACTAATCCAAGAAATACAACAATTTTCTAAGCCTTTCAGAAGATTCTGTTACTTTTTTCACTTACGAAAATAATTGAGGCACTCTCTGGTCTGTTCTTTGGTCAGTCCCAATCCCTCCACTGGTATAGGTAACGCAGGAGCTGGCACAAACCAATCCTCATTCGCATAGCCCGAAAAATCGGTGAGAAAATCATTGCGAATTTTATACTTGGGTATTTGTTCTTCCAGCAGAGAGAATATTTCCACTTCGGGCAGGTTCTCGTTACTGCAGAGATCTGTTAAAAAGTAAATGAAGTGAGGATTAGCAACATACACAACAGAAATTAAGTTACATTTACTACTCACCCGTTAGGCAACTTGCATCGCAGGTCTGTGGTTTTGGTGCTGCCGGCGTCGTTGTTGTCGTGGCCTGTTGCAAGAGACGTTTCGCCTGGAGCTTGGGCAAATGTTTACTAAGCGTCGCCTGGGCGGAGGGACTAAGCGGCATTTGGCCACCACCGCCATTGGCCCCCAATGATGCAGCCGATAGCATTAAATTTTGATAATGTTTTTGTTGGTTCTCGGTTTCTATTTGTGTACTTTTGTTGTCTTCTCTTCGTCCAGCTGGTCAGTGTTTGGTTGGTTGTTGCTCAACTGCAAAATTAGAATGTTTTGTTGAATGTGTGAATTGTCTGGCAATCACATGAAACTAATAAGCTAGCAACGAACGTTTTTTTTTTTATTTTCGTATTTGCCTTTCATGACTTCATTGGGAACCCAACCAGCGAAGCGGTTATCTTTTGTGCTGATAAAGTCGAAGCGCAAAAAAAAAGTAGAAATGGTGATTATTAATACTATAAATATTAGTGAAACGTCAAAGGATTTTCGCCACAAATTTATCATTTACTAAATTGACACACACACACACACACAAGCAGACGCGCAACACATAGATACTTGCAATATTTGGCGGTTTCTATGAAATAATGGATCTATGGGAACCAATTATTGCATTCAGATTTATATCTCATTTTAACTAAATTAAAAAGTTTAATATTTCTTCAATATTTATACTCTTGAAAAGTGTATTATAATTTTGCCCAGAAGTTGGGAACGCATAGAAGGAATCAACTCCGACCACATAAAGAATATATATTCTTGATTAGCATGACGAGCTGAGTCGATTGAGCTTTGTCCGTCTGTCAGTCTGTTTCTACGAGAATTACTCCCTCTGTACACTCAGTCATCTTTTAGCTGCACACTGCACATATGTCGGAACCACGAGGATCGGATGGTTACTTCTTGTAGCTGCCATAGGAATTTTCTGTTTCAAGTGTTTTAAAACTTCGTCACTGACGAAGTTAACTTTGCTTTCTCGTTTCCTGTTTTTATTAAGTGGTTTACAGAGTTTTTGGTTCAGATCATGGTTTTTGGAGCCAAATGAACAGCAACTTGGCTCAGTAGCTTACGCCTACCATATTATAAGGCTTCCAAAGAACTCAAATTTTAACACTCCTACGAAATTGTGGAGATCGAGTTTTATCCAAAAAAATAAATGGCTAAAAAACCGTGATCTACCGGCCTTCGAGTACTAGCACAAGCTTTAAACGAGCCGTTATCTTTAGCTATTGTTTCTCGGCTTTGTTTTGAAACAGGTTCGTTTAGCACAATTAGCTGTTCTTTGGCTTGGACCCCATCGAACGCTACACGGAGGAGGCCACTTCCAACGAAGAGTTCCTAAACCCGCTTAACTTTTTGTGATTTTATAGTTGGAAGACCCAATAAGTGCCTTTCTTGTTCTGCATATGTCAGGTTTCTCGTGAACATTTACTAAATGTTCTACATGTTAACCTTTTTTTATTCGCTTGAAAAGTTTTTTATAATTTTGCCCAGAAGTTTGGAACGCATAGAAGGAATCATCTTCGACCACATAAAGTATATATATTCTTGATCAGCATGACGAGCTGAACCGATTGAGCTTTGTCCGTCCGTCTGTCCGCCTGTCTGTTTCTACGCAAACTAATCCCTCAGTTTTGAAGCTATCGGGCTGAAATTTTGCACAGAATCATCTTTTAGCTGCAAACTGCACATATGTCGGAGCCGCGAAAATCGGATGGTCACTTCTTGTATCTGCCATACAAATTTTTTTTAAGTTTTTTTTTAACGGGTTACAACTGGAAATCTGCACAAACTTTAAAATGCCGCCATAACCACAATTCCCAACGGATATTTTTGAAAATTTTACATTTTTTTTATGACTACATATACAAAAGAATTGCATCAATGGATTTGGTCGAAAGGACCGTTATCAGACACTCGACGAGCTTCCGGAAAATGTCCCTTTGATATTTTTGGCCTTCCAGTTGTTTTTGTAAACTGCAGCTCTCAGACTTCCAAAAAATCTTCTATTGGATGACACTGCGGCAAGTTTGTTGGGTTCCGTTCCTTTGATACAAAAGGGATGTCTTTGCTGCTCAGGAAACCATTTTAGCGTAATGAGAAGAAGCTTTGTCAGGCCAGAAAACATTATTATTGTCGGAATGATTTTCCCTTAAAAAAGGAATCAAAACCTTCTTTAAACACTCGTTTATTTTATGAGCATTAACCATAAGTTTTGGCTATGTTTTTGCTCAGTTAGGTACCAAATATTTCATTTTTTCTTTATACACATACACTCATCGACAAAATAATAGGAGTGCAATTTTTTTTTTTAATATCGATTTAAATCGATATAAGCATATCATTTAATATGGAAGCTATACTTTTTTAAAATGGTCACACTGTTTCGGTACGAATTGGGTGAATTCACGGAATTAATTAGCTTTCTGGGAAAAATTGTGGATTTTTTTATTGGTTAGACTGCAAACTCGGCTGGTCAATAAAATAGGTGTATGAAGCAAAACATTAACCTGTAGTTTATAAACACAATTATTTGGTTGCAGAAGGTAAAGTATTAGGAAAATATAACTAAACGGGGAATTAATAACCATTAAAATTGTATTAGATGGGCCGTGGTCGCCACTGCAGTGCAGAGGAGAGAAGGCTCATTCGACGACTCCGAGATGAAGGAAAAACGTATAAATCCATTGTCATGTTAATGAAACGTTCTCAAATCTTCGTAACCAATGTCTTAAAACCGGGAAAATAGGTAAAACTCGGGGAGCAACTAGAAAATCATAATTTAAGACCGACGATCGCATGGTTCAGTTGGTTAAACGCGACCCGTTCAAGTCTTTCAGGACGATTGCCAATGAAATTGGGAATATTGTGTCATCACGGACCGTTCGGCGACGATTGGCAATAGCAAACCTACCAGGTAGGATTGCTCGCAGGGTTCCTTTGCTTCGGTCGGCAAATTTACAGATGAGGAACAAATTTGCATTAGATCGTAGAACCTGGTGCGGACCGGAGGAGTGGAGTGACGAAACCAAAATAAAATTATTTGAAAATGATGCCAAAAGAAATGTTCGTCGTTCGAAAGGCAAAGAATTTGATCTCAAGTACACATATAAAAATGTGAAACATGGTGGTGGTAGCCTCATGGTGTGGGGCTGCTTTTCATGGAATAATGTTGGTTCCATTCATCGTATTGACGGAATAATGGACATATTCGTATACAAAGATCTATTGAAGACGGTTATGCTACCATATGCCGAGGATAATATGCCACTTTTATGGAAGTTCCAGCAAGATAACGACCCGAAGCTCGCCTCACGAGTAGTAAAGGATTGGTTCCGAAAGCAAAATGTTGATGTTCTTGAGTGGCCAAGTCAATCCCCGGACCTCAATCCCATCGAGAATCTCTGGGGTGAACTCAAAAGAGAGGTCGGAAAGACTTTTTGTCAAAATAAAAATCAACTTTGGGATAGTGTCCAAAGAGCATGGTACACCATTCCAATTGGAACTTGTCGCAAGTTAATATCCTCCATGCCAAGACGAATGGAGAAAGTCTTGCAAATAATGGCGGATATACCGGTTATTAGCTGCCAGATACTTAGTTTAATATAAAACAAGACCAAAAATAGCAAAATATTGATTAAATTTAAGCATTTATCTTCATACACCTATTATTTTGTCCAAGCCAAATTTGGCAGATTTAAGAAAATATTTAATTTAGTTGTATATTAAAGGGTTTGTGAAACTGTTTTTCTTAGTATGTTCATGTCGATCAGGAAAGTGTCATAGACTATGTCTCATGTCTGTGAAATGGTCCAAAAACCGCGAAATTTGCAAAATTTTACAGATCATCCGATTGCAGTGAAACTTTGGAGAATGAATTGAACGCTTGCCCAGGAGGGTTTCTAAGTTGAAGAAACTCGCGGAAAAAGGTCAAAAAACCGCGAAAATTGCAAAGTTTACGGTTCGGTGAAACTTTGGGGAATGGATCGACGCTTGCCCGCGAAGGTTTCCAAGTAGAAGAAATTTGCAAAATGTTCGAACGCAATGAAAAAGTACCGTTTGAAGATTTATCCACGAACCACCTTAATCAGGTCATAAAGTAGACCGAAAAATTGAACCAACTGCGTAAGACTGCTTGCATTTATATGTGAAAATGCTAGGCTACTAGATTAGATGACAAAAGTTGAGCGAATTGAAACCGACGGTTCAAAGCCAAGTAGATTTAATTAGTAGGTCCAAATCCCTTAACATTCACCATCTGATATAGCAACCGAAGATATACATACTTGTCACTTTTCACATAAAGGTAAAAAAATTATTATTGAAATGTAAACGTTTATACGAAATGTCACTAAACTTTAAGAACTTATAAACAGGTTCCAAAATTATGCAATTAGTACCAATAAATGCGCGTCATATCCTTCAATACTTATTTCAAGGCTTGGTTTGATAACCAAAAAGTATGAAACTGCTATTATTTTTGGTCTGCTATTTGAAGTGGAGTGGTTCGTGGAAGAATCTAAAAACGGTACTCCATTTTGCGGTTTTCGAGTGTTATCTCTTAAGGACATGCAACAGACCATATCGAGCGCTTTTTAGTGATTTTTAAGATATTCAAGAATGTATGTTTGATCCCATCTGTCCGTAACTTAACCAATTGTACGATTGAAGTAAGTTTTGCTTATTGCGTTCCTAATGCCGAATTTCGTAGATTATAATCTGGGTAAGAGGTATTGCTAACTGATGCCTCTAGTTTTTCAATTTATTGATCCCGTTTATAGGTCTTTTTGTGTGTCGCACCGTGTTATTTACTTAAATTGATACATTAATTAATCACATAGTTATGCATTTTCATTAACACCTCTGGTCATTTTGCTAACTCGTTATTTGACAAAAAAAAAAAGAAATAACAATTTCGATGTGAACTGAACGTCGCGCAAGCGTCAACTGATTTTCATTTTAGCCATGAAAGATTGATTTGTTGGAGTCCGTGGCATCTGCTAGTTTTGCCGAGTCATTTTGAAGTTTGGAGGTCGTTGTAGCCCAAGTAATTGGGAAAGTTTTATCGCACTCTTAGAGCAAACTTCAAAGAGATGCCCCAAAAATAAAAGAACCAAACAGAGACTACGTGCCAAAAGCCGCGTCGGCAGCGTCGCGGTGGCTGCAACTAATAACCGAAGCGTGTGTGCGGTTATACTTGATAATAACAAAGCGAATGTACGAACGTAGTGGTAAAGGTGTAATTAAACAATAAACATACAAACGAAGAGAACCGAAAAATGAACAGCGGAACTGCACAACTCTCTTTTGACTTGAAAGCTGACGCACAAAGGCCAAAAACCACTTCAAGCAAACTGAAGCATGTGACGTTGAAGGCATTCCCCTATTGTCCAGCGTCGTTCGGTCAAGGGTGCAAGCCAATTGCGATAGTTTAAAGGCCCGTACGAATGATAACACCAAGCAACGACTGCCGGGAGTGGCGATTACGATTTCTTGTATTTTGTTTTTTTGTTTTTCGCGCTATCTCGACGGTTTGTTGGCTGCATTTGGCCGACGCCAGCTTGCATTGCGTAACAACACCTTTGGCCAAAAAGTAATAGAAAATTTTTGTATTTAGCTTGAAAGAAATTTACATATAGACACACATACAAAGTAAAAATAACAAAACAAATCGTGAATGGAGGCAAACCACCGGCAGCGGCACATAGTTTCGTACATATGTATAGAAGTAGAAAGCAGCGACGCAGACGTCGCCAAAGCAAACACGGCACAGTGGATCAAGTTCAAATAAACATTTTTTCGAATTGTAATTCAATATTCGTATCTAAAATATTTAAGCAATCAATTTAAAAAATTAAAATCAAAAACACAATTCTTGAAAAGCGTGCTAACCGAATCTTGATAGCGCACGCTTAAAGTCGATAACATGGCCCATCTGAGAACCTTTAAGTCAATACTTTCAGAAACGTATATATTTTGTTCTTTTGTGTAAGTTTCATTTATTTAGTTTGGAGCCTGAACTTGTCATCAGTGCTGCCAACTGTTGAAGCCCAAAAGTAGCCAATTGACGTTCAATTTGGCTAAAAAATTCAAAGTATAATATAAAATTTCTATATACTAGAAAATGTCTCTCTTTATTTTCAATAATAACAACAATACATTAGTTGTTGGTATACAAAAGTGTGTTCTTATATTCTATTTTTAGAATCCTTATGCAAAATCCTGCTTTGGTCACCATTCTTAGTGCGTTATCTTGACTTTTGTGTGGTATGAAAGCATTTTCTTAGGTAATAAGTATATGTGCAAGCTTAGTTTTATGTGCATTTGGTGGTGGGCGTACAAGAAATTTTGAGTTTTTGCGGTTCGAACAGACATGTCTTGTAACTAGACAAAGTGTCGATTGGAATTTAATGCAACTATAAGATTTGTTCATCAAGTCTTAGATAAAAACAATATTGTTTCATAGACTTTCCGAGTGCCTATACTACAACTACTTCCAAATCACCTGAGGGCTCGCTCTGCATTCGCTAAAAGATACAAATTTTGGACAACTGATTTCCAGCTTAATTTAGACAGCACTGATGACTGCCATAAATACTGGCCCGATTTATGGCAACCACGGCAATCCAGGCATAGGGAGAACCACGGTGGCGGATTCCTTATGATTTCGGCTGCTTTTAGTTATGCTGGAACGTCTCGGACTTGCTTTATTTCAACTAAAACTAATGCCGAGATCTATGGACAGTTGTAGGAAAGCGAACTTGTTAAATTTGGAGATAACCTTTATGAGGATAATTGGATTTTTCAACAAAACAACGCCCAAATTTACAATGCATCCACTACAAAAGCTTATTTTTCATCCAGATAAGCCCGGGCTTAAACCAATTAGGGACCTCTGGGGAAACCTGACCGACAGAGTTTTTAAGAATGGTCGACAGATAAAGACACTCAAGCAACTTGAGAACGATTTGGCTGCAGAGTGGGAACAAGACTAATAAACTAAAAATAACGTAAAACTCATTATATTCCGTTAACATAACAAATTTCTTGATATCATCTTTCGACATAAACTTCTTTCCCTGAGTTATTAGCAGTGTGCAGAAAAAAGGAGACTCCGCCAAAATTTTAGCTTGATAGCATTACGGACGGACATGGCTTTATCAACTCAGTTCGTCATGCTGATCAAGAATGAACATTTGTACATACATCGAATGGCCGCCGTAATGTACATACATACATACTTTATGTGGTCGGAGATGATTCCTTCTATGCGTTCCAAACTTCTGGGCAAAATTACATATAATACACTTTTCAAGTTTCTGGCTCTGAAAATGCAATTTAAGATTTTTCCAGCACTTAGTTCTTTTCTGGCAATTTCGATAAACTCCCCTGCTTTGCTTCCAATGCTTTCTTCAGCAGGCGCATAATTTTGCCAGCGACGCAATACAGTTACCAGCTTTAAACAGCATTAACACAAATCTTTGTTGATATAAAACTCTGTTTTGCTAATCTGTTTCTACTTCCATATCACCATCGAAATCTATCAAACCCAAAACTTTCCCAATCTCTTCATCCGAAAGCGACAATAATTCTCGGAGTTCCATGTCTATTGAAGGCGATTTTTATACATTTTTAACTTTTGAAATGATCCACTTCCAAGCTTAGATAATAAATTTTTTCCCAAAGTAACCCAAGACCGCCTCTAGACGGTCTACCTTTTAAGACCAAGAAGTTTTTTTTTAATATATTTGCAGTTGCAGGTTCTGGCAAAATGAATAGTTTCTAGATTTCTACCTTACCAAATAGTAAGAAAATTCTACATTTTCAAGATGGCGGTAGGTTTTCTGAGTTTGTTTAAAAATAGACTAAAACTTTTTCCATACCAAAGAATATAAAAGCTTATGTCTATTTCGGCTTAATTATTTTTGGAAGTTTACTTTTTCTTGTCTACAGTAAATATCGGTTATACTTATGACGATCCGTTTGTATGCAAATACCGCTTATATGCTAAAATTGCACATTAAAGAGCATTATCCGCCAGTTTAATATGAGAACTTAATTGCTTGTATGCAAATCGCTTATAAGCAAATATCGCTTGTATGCAAACTTTTTTCACAAAAATTGAAACTTCTGCATACTATTATAATCGGTCGTAAGCAAATTATTCAACACTGTTCCCGTAATGAAAGATAGATTTTTCATCGATAGCTAAACATATGACTCTGTAAAATAATTGCAGCACTGTCGCGACATATGTATAGCAAACGTTTACCTAAAAAGGCACAACTCAAAATTTTTTATTTTCGAGTTTACTTGTTAAAGTCGCTCATCGTACATTAACTACCAGCACAAGTGAGATCTTATTTTTTCGGTTCTTTGCTGTCAAATATCAGGTAAATCTCTCTTCAGTATGCCGTGACAACTAGGCTGCAATGAGCAATGAGGAAAATGTGCGAAAGATTGGAAATTATTCCATTTTGAGTTGTGCCTCTTTAGTTAAACATTTGCGATACATGATACAAAAATTACAAGGTAGCGCACTGCGCAGCTTCGATATTCTCAGTCGGCCTTGGTTCGATGATTCAAAGGTATAGTCTGGTATATCGAACTGACATGGTCGCATTTGAGTTCCTGGTGTGGGCAGTAACTTTTACCGAAAGCTGTCAAAAACTTAAAAAATCGACTTTGTGACCCTGAATTTTCTGTGTTTCAGTCATTGGGTTCGATAAATTCTCGCGCTAGCGAGAAAAGGGATAGAAAAAGCACAATTGTTCACTTGGAAGCAGCATTATTGTCCAGGTTCAACCAAATTCAGTTTTAAAATGGAATTTTTAGTGGACCAGTCTTGCTCGCTAAGGCACAGGAGTTTCTCATAAAGCTTAATGAAGACTGAACCGGATCGGAGCTGGCTTCAGCGTTGGTGCAAGCGAAATTCCATTAACTTCGCAAAAATTCACGGAGAAGCCAGTGAAAATAATACAGCAAGTGCGACCGCTTTTATCTCTGATCATTTGCCACATATTCTGGACAAATTCACTACAGAATGCATATTTTATGCTGATGGAACTGGTTTATACTACAAGGCACTGCCAAACGGAAGCTACAAACGCTAGCATGAAAATTCAAAAGGATTAAAAACCCAGAAGCTACGCCTCACATTGCTTTTCCAGTGCAATGCAAATGGTACTTATTGTATTGGAAAGTCAACCAAGCCCCGGCCTTTTCAAGGAATAGAGGTGATACAGAAACGGAATTATCGAACATAACAATTCAATTTTTGAATCCTCTTAAATGGAATACCAGTGTAGTGAAATTTATAACTGATTTCTTATATGCAATTTTTTTCTTAAAACCGATAGATTGCTTGTATGCAAATGACTTTCATATAACCGATAACAAAAATATTGCTGCATTATAGCTTTTGCATATTAAGCGATATTCACAATAATTATAAAATCAATTAAATGATTTATTATTATTGTCACCAATTTCTCTGCCGTTGAACCCACTGTGCCTTGGCAGTTGTTGTCTCATTCACTAACACGCACACATACATATATAGGTGCTCACGCACGCATTGCAAGCATTTTTCATTTAACTTTCTGTCAGAAGACAGGAAAGGCGCGCATTTTGTCAGGACAAACCAAACTACAACAAAAACACACAAGAACTAAAATTGATGGCATAATACTCTAAAATTAATTTCAAAGCAGCGGATACAACCCCTAGCAAATGCTTGCCAAAAAATAAAACCAAAGACCATTTGGTTAAAGTTGCGTTTGCGTTGATTGTTTGGCATTTGTGTTTGTTCCTGAGCTATTTTCACGCTCTGCACTCAATTTTTTGGCATATAACGCACACTATGATATTTTTACCGTCTCCCTTACATAAGCCCAGAAGCGTCGCTGCCAGTGGGGCAGGGTCATTAGACGACACAAATTGTAATTTCTTTATGCGTATTTTGGTTTTTTTTTTTTTTGATAAAACAGCTTATTTATGTTTGAGGCATGAATCAGCTGGGAGCTTGTGTATGTGGGGTGGGGGGAAAGGAAAGCGTGGGGGAATACTGATGCTGTAGCGGAGGTCAAAAGTAACAGTAAATGTTGCGTGGGCGCAGCTATATAAGTATGTATGTGTGTCATCATTCTGTCAAACACTTCTCAAATATTCACATTTCATAATATTCTCACTTTTCCGATTTTCTTAACCTCCAAACGTAGGCATCAATTTATTGAATTTTCACTGCTTTTGGCCTTACAACAACATTTAATACTAGTTGTTGTTGTTGTTGGTACCTACATTTTATTGCCATTTTTTCAACACATTAAAACTTCGTCGTTTGCACACAACTCGCGCGCTCGTCAATTGATTGAAATAATTAAGTTGCAAATTAAAGTATTAAAATTGCTTTATACACTTTGTGTTTGGTGTGCGTCTGTGATTTAAGAACGAATTAAACTAATTTATTTAACTAGATTCCGATTTTGCAGCTGCCAAATATTTCGTGCGCACGAGTAGGCAGAGCTGCGGTGAGAACTATCGATAAGTGTTAGCTAGGGGGCAGAGCTGCCAACTTTTTTGTTGTGAGCAATCGGCAACTTATCGAACTTAAGTACGTCGCACAGTGGGGATTAATTCAAAATATTTTTTTTACATTTGGTGCACATTTTTCTTATTTTACGAAAATACATTAAATTCTAGATAATAATTTGCAGTTTTTAGCGCGCTTAACCTTATTGGACAGCTGTTTCATGAGGGACCCCAAATCCTCGCTCATCAGCAGCGATCTTTCTGCCTGAAATGTCCCTGCAGAGAAACTGTCAACTGGTACAAAAAAAAATGTTCCACATCTAGTTGTAATGCAACTAGAATTTAACTGTTAGCAAAAAAACTAGATTCGGTTGAGTTGGGCAACTGCGCAGAGGCAGATGGCAAAGCTTTTGGTGTTTATTGACAAATTTATCACCGACCTGCCCAGCCGCTGAAAAGAAAATTAAAACAAAGTACAGAAAAACAAGGATTACGTCAAAGTTAATGCAAAGTCAATGTGATTTGGAAAAGTTTTTTCATGCATCAATAAATTTTTTGTGAGTAGTGGTTGTTTAAGAATTTGTGAAATAAAACATAAATAACTGTAAAATACATCACATACAGTACATATAAGTTTCATGTTGGGCCCAGTCATAGCTGGTATACAACTGGTTGGAAATGGCTGCAGCAGGGGACAATTGAAATTAAACTGGTTGCAAATGGCTGCTGTCGGGGACAATTGACCGTTTCTTATGACATGGCTGTGTAAAATGGACTACTTCAGTACATTGGTCACGAATCACGTAGACTTTTAATCGTTCCTATACACATTTTTTGTATTAATCTAGTTGTCCTGCCATAAATTTTAATTCATTTTTTCGGGATTAACAGGCTGTAACTTTGTCCATTCAGCCGTTATAAATGCATCAAAATTTGCGAAAATGGAAGAGTCTATGGGATTATGCTAAAGTGTTTTAACTTAAAATTCACCCACCGCTCTGGCCTGTACATGACGATCAAATTTGAAAAATTTTCCATAAACTTATGAATAACTCTCTTCAACTGCCAATTTAGACACTTTCGGGCTTGCTGATGCAGCTCGCTTGATTTTTTTTTGGCTGCATTGATATGTGTTCTGTCGCATAACACTCATGAACGAAGATATTTTTGCTCAGTGTGACCTCCATAATTTTTTCAAAGCGAAAAAACATTCAAAACACATTTTCCGCCATATCTTTAAAACAAAAGCTGATTGAGCCAAACCGAGACCAGTTTTGTAATCAGTAGACAAAACTGGACAAGAAATGTTTATCAAAGTGGATGCAACATACGAAAGTTGTCATTTTGTTCCCCTGTGTTATTATTAAAATTAATAATTGAATTTAATTTTTATATTTATACTAGCTGAATACCCGGCGTCGCCCGGATCCTTTCCATTGTTAGAATATGATTCTTATGAAAGCGTTTATAAGCAAGTGGTTGCAAATTTATATTTTCCGTTTTACATTGGAAAACTACGATTTTCCAGCCCATAAACAAAATTTCCAGTTCATAACTTAATTAAATTCTTAGACTTGCACAACGTCTAACACTCACACATAAATTTAAAGTTTCTAATGGAAAGATGTAGATTTGAACCACTTTTAAACCGTTTTTAGCCGCTTTCGCAGCGGTTCACCTAATACATAGCCTATGATTCTTTCCTGGTCAATATGAACATACTGTCAAATTTCGTAAAGATCGGTTCGGCAGCTTAGACGCCAATAAGGAACATAAATATACATACATTCTGACCTAATTATTATTATTAACGCGCACAAGCCAAGAGATTGAGAGATGCTCGGCTTTGGCCCTTTGGGGCTGTGTCATCTTGACAAGCTAATTTTACTTTACTTTAGATTTTGTAGGGGTACTTTCTAGCTCATTATTTCCCGTTTCAAGATTTTTTGTATACCTCTCCGACACTTCGTTTCTGCTTATGCATTTATGACTGGGAATCCAATTGAAAATCTTCGCTTTCGAGATGCGACGTTAAAATAAAAAGATATCGCTATATTTTTGACCGTTCGATCTTCACCTCTTAGTATTTGACCATCTAAATAATAATCTAAACTCAAGAAAATTTTGGAAATTTTGCGACTTTCTTGACCCTTTGGTTTACACCTCTTAGAATTTGGGACCGTTCAATCTGCTTCTTCCATTTACCAACGCCTGCATTGTTATCTAAAAATTTTACGCTTTCATAAATATGATCAATTTTCGCGGGTTTGGAACTTAAAAACCATCGCCGGTAAGCGTCCAACCATTCCTCAAAGTTTGTTCGCAATGATCGGTACAACTTTGCAAATTTCACGCCTGTGGACCATTTCCCACCAATTTCTTTATCCTAGAAATCTTCGCGGGCAAGCGTCCAATCATTCCCCAAAGTTTTATCACAGTTAAATGAATGGAATTATTTATTAAAATTCGCCATTTTTTGACAATTTTCCGCTCATTTCTTTAACTCGGAACCTTCTCGGGTAAGCGTCCAACCATGCCCAAAAATAACCGTACCGCTAATTCCAGCTGATAGACCGAACCGCAAACCGAACCTGCGTCCCTTCGAAAATGCTGAACCGTAGCGAAAACCACAAATCTAAACAGTTCGGTTCGATTTAGTTCTCTGACGAGTTAGCAGTTCAGTATTCTTTGGTATTTTCGGTTCGGTTCAGTACTGGCTTCCATTTCAGTAATTAAATTTTTGGTATAAGCTCAACCGGCAGACGGGTAATGTGAGCTAGAATATAATAAAGCAAACAAATTATATACAATTTTTATACTCTGAACCAGAGGTACACAGAGTATATTAATTTTATGCAAAAGTATCTAACAGGCATAAGAAAGCATCTCCGACCATATAAAGTATATATATTTTTGATCAGCATCAACAGCCGAGTCGATCTAGCCATTTTCGTCTGTCTGTCCGTATGAACAAACAGATCTCAGAGATGGTAAGAGATAGATGTTTGAGATGTATGGGACATATGTATGCTTCTTATACTTGCAGGCAGATCAAGTTTATTTTCAATTTTTTTTACGCCCTCTCCCACCACCGCAAATTGGAAAAAGCGTCATATCTCCCACGTTTTTATAGATAGAAGGTTCTTTCCTTCTGGACATATTTAGTAATTAGGATTATTTATCGATCCGCCAAAGGAATGGTAAAGATCGGATGAACGGTTGTCGAAAACAATTATGGGCAGCACCGGTCGCAACGGTGATGGGCAGCAGTTCACAGGTACAGAGTATGTTATGTTATAGTCGGGCTTGGCCGACTGTCTTTCTTGTTTTTTAATAGAATAAAGCCAGAACTTATCTAATACTTAAAAGCACAATTAAAGCTTTTGTTTAAGAATTTGTATGCTCTTTGTAGAGCGCGTGGAATTTCCATTTTCTTTAACCTAATTTCTTTTGAAATATCTTAAAGGTTCTACCCAAGTGTCAGACCTGTATCGTTTTTTATAAGTTTAAATCGCTTTCTTTTATTGAAATAAGGGGTTTCTTTATTGCTTTAACGGATATAAAGGGTTGTTCGATGGCCTTTAGAGAGTGAAAATGAGTCAAACTGTGGTTTATACTGTACTTACTTCAAAGACCCGGAAAGATTACTCATACAATTTTCATTTCGTTTCTTTTTTTTATTGAATTTTTATTTTTGATTAAATTCTTTGAAATTGCTACAAAAATCTTTGTTTTACATTTGCATGTAGGCGGTCTAAAATATTTTGGTAAACATAATTAAGTTATTCGCACATAAATTTCAATTGAATTATTAAAAAAAATAATAAAGAGTGAAAGAAAAAAACCCCAATGATAGCATTTTGGCTTGGTTAGGAATGCCTAATTGATATAGAATATACGGTATATATATACGATATATAATTGTTAATTGTATCTCAAATATTTGACCCATTTTGTATGTTCAGCTTGCATTAAAAAATGTCTTTGAAACGAAACTTTTGTAAAATATTCTGAACCAAAACAGAATTTTTTTCATTTTTTGCTTTTTTATAACGAATAATAACAATAAATTTGTGTTGAATCAATCGTCGGCATTTTTGCGCGTTGAGGCAATCAAGTTGGTGGCGGTACTGGCATCCGGAAACATGGAGTGATAATTGATCAGGGGTACATAGGCCGCTGTGATGACACGTCCGGCAAACCAGCGACCATGCAAAGCATTTACCGCCAATACGGCCGTGGTGGTGCTGGGGCACTTCACATACACAGTGCCTGTAGTGGAGGCGGTATCCACATGTATGTGCAGAACGCCACCATGTTTATCACACTCTTCCAGCACGTCATCGCGTATATCTGTGTCCCAAGTGGGATTTGTCTCTGTGCGCGGATCAAACATATTGGATAAGATAAAGCACTGTGTGGCTATTGATGGTGTAGCCTGCTGTTGTTGCACTGGTGCCGGTTGCGGGGCAGTAGCCAGCAGCGCATTAGCCGCTGCCTGCGGCACAGCAAGCCCAGCACCTTCGGCCAACTTAAACATGAGCTGAAGACGTCCTGTGGCGCCGAGATCAATGCCTGTGCGATCCATTTCATCAGTATCTAGTGAGGATGGGTTCATATCAAGACGTTCGGTTACATTGCCCACTTTCATGGGACGGCCAGCCAACTCGAAGCCGTTCAGTTGTTCCAAAGCCTTTTTGGCATCGTCGGCATTGTGATACTGGAAAGTGCAGAGAACAAAATTAGTTTTTACCAATATTTTTCTTTCTCATCATACCGTTATAAAACCATAGCCCTTGGAACGGCCCGTCTCGGTGTCCATTATCAATTGAATGACATCAATTTTGCCAAAGGGTTCGAAGATTCCTCGCAGCATATCCTCAGTGATGTTAAAGTGTAACGAACCCACATACAAACGCATTGGACCAGTATGGCTTTTGGGCTGGAAAGGAGGTGGTGCATTCTGTAATCGATTCTTCTCAGCCTGTGTGTGTTGCACCATAATGGGCACACCCAGCAGCCGCTGACCGGACAGACCCAAAGCCAAGGCCACCGATTCAGGATCCTCGAACTCAATGTAGGCAATGCCCTTAAAACGTTTTGTCTTATTGCAAGTGATCAGTCGTACATCACGCACTTTGCCCACACTCGAGAAGAACTCCTCCAGATCACGGGCACGCACACGTTGTGACAGCTGTATACAAAAGACAGTGCGAGCATCCCTTTCCTCGGGACTCAGCTCGGAGGGCGGTGTACGTTCGCCGCTAGCGCCATTTGGTGGGGATCGACGTCTGGGTGAGTAGCTGCCACGACGACGACTGCTGTAGGAAAATATTAATTGTAATTTAAGTCTTTAACTATTTAATGAGTTACTAACTTTCTATCTCTTGAGCGCGAATGACTGCGTCGACGTTCTCGTATGGGACTCAACCGTTTGCGCTGTTCACGCGACCGACTGCGTCGACGTCTATCTTTATCTTTCGATAGTTCGCGTTGTTTGGATTTGCTGCCTGCGCGTCGATCCCGTGAATGGCGATCGCGGTCTTTGGATCTTTCCCGATCTCCTCCATGACGTACACGTCGATCATCATTACGATCGTCGCGTGAGCGGCTGCGTCTTGACGATCGTTCTCTGTCACGTTCGCGATCTCTGTCGCCTCCGCCGCCGCCACTGCGTTTGGTGGTTGTGCTACTGCCGCCATCTCTATGGCGATCACGGTCACGATCCTTATCGCGATAACTGCTGCGATCGCTGCCACGATCACGTCTGGATTTACCATCTCGCGAGCCACTGCGACTGCTGAAAAGACCGTAAAGATTGAGGGGAATTTAGTTTGAATTTTTTTTAAGATTAATTATAAAAGTAAAAGAGGTACTGGCGTGTGAGGCTTGTAAATTTACGAAATACCGTCGAGAGTCTACCCCAATATTGGAACCTTTGTTACGTTTCTTAATGTTTAAAAAGGAGACACCTCTCGATGTTCGAAATGAGGGATGTGAGATGAGAATTGATGTCCCAAAACTGGAAAGTCGGGTAGGAAACTGAAAATTGAGTAGAGTAGTAGAGTAGAGTAGAGACCTTGGTATAGCAATGCTCATTCGTCATTCCGTTCACTGAAGTGTGTACCAGAAAGAGGATGCAGCTATCCAGGAGGCAACTAAAACATCTAAAGGAACTTTTGGCCTAGGAAGCAAAAGTCAAGCTGCATCAAAAGCACTTGATTCTCATACCTATATAAACAATGCTTGAACATGTACTCAGAGGTGTAAATGTCTAAATGAAATGGATCAGAACATTAGAATTCGTCACGTGTGGGTGTCTGGACACTGAATCATAAAAGCCAACGGTTTTCACTTTAGTGAAATCGAATTTGGTAAATATAACATTTTCTGATAAACAATCAAGTTAATCTGTATCAAACTTACATTTTGTACTTCCTTTTAAATCGACGGCTTAATATGAAAGGTTTAAAGCCGATTAACTTCGATTTGTTTCTGCAAACTCTATGCAACATCTCTGTAAGAACTCCTCTTAAAGTACAGCGTAGGTCTAGCTCTTGAATAAGCGGCGCTTTGCAAACTACTCCTACATAAGCCCCTAACCTTATGCCATCTAATCCCTCTAATTCTTGTAGCCAGAGAAATAGCTCGTAGTACTGCTATTAGGCTTATAGAAACAGCAACCTTTTGTGTAGGTTCGCACGGTCACTCGGCTATACTAAGTAGTCAAGTAGAAACACCAATAAAAATTGATTATTGCATACCCACTTTGGTCTTGTCGTTCGACGTAAGTCGTTCGGACTGAAACTCGTTCCCCATGACTAACCAAAATTCAACATTTACACTGATGGCTCTAAATTGGAAAGTCGGGTGGGAAGCTGACTTTTCAGTCCATACCTAGGTATAAAAATGTCTATCAGGCAGAGGTTACTACTAACCAGGAGGCTACTAACCATCCGAAAGAACTCGTGGTCAAGGAGGGAAATGTATTTATGTTTTCAGGCAGCCAAACTTCATTAAAGAACCTTGACGGTAACACTTAAAATGCGAAAACACTTACTGAGTACCGCAAATCTCTGAATGAGATGGCTCAGCACTTTAGAATATAACTCGTATGGTTGCCTGGACACCGCAACCTAAAGGGCAACGAGATTGCCGACCGACTCGCAAGACTAAACTAAAAATAAGGGAAACTACTCACAAATGGCCACAAACCGCTGGAGATCAGCTAACACTTTTGAAATCTCTAGGCTCACTTGGCCCACTCTTAATTTTAAAAGAACTTCAATACTACTGCGCCTAGGCAGGCAGAAAGTCGTAGAAATTCTCACTGGACACTGCCTTATAGGAAGGCATGCCGATAGGCGATAGCACAGAAGCTGCTGCTCAGTTGATGAACAAGAAAGAGTCCAGCATCTTATCTGTCACTGTCCAGCACTCAGTAGGATACGATTCAGAATCCTAGGTCAGCATTTTCTACCTAACATTCTCTGAAATAGAGATTACCATGCTACTCAAATTTACTTTCAAAGCGGTTACTGCCTAAAAGAAAAAAAAGGGTTGTATGGTATCACAATGGACATATTTTTGGTCTAAGTGAAGAAGCTTCACCGCTTCTATCATATCAACCTAACCTAACCTAAGCCGATTTACTCGATCAGTTTTATGCAACAACCAGTGAACCAAATCTGATTTCGACAAATTTTGTTATTGTTTTTGAAAACAGGCCTGAATAAAATAGATCGCAAGAATTGGCACTACCTTACAGCTCTTATTGTGATATACAAATTCAAAACAAGGAAATAAACCTACAGAATGGACACAAACGGCTGAAGATCAATTCACCTTTGTGAGATATCTATGATCCTAACTTCAAGTGAACTACGTCAAGGCACACATGACGCAAGTCTTGGTATCAACCCCAACTATTCAGGACAGGACAACCCTCAACTTACTATCTAAAAGTAAAACGAGAAGGCTAAGCTAGCCTCGGCTGTGCCGAAGTTTAAATACCCTTGCAAATGCTCGTGTTGATTTAATTATTCCGACCAAATTTTGAAAAATCGGCTTGATAAAATTTATTGTTGTTATTTTTATTGTTATTGTTATTGTACTGGAACATTGAACAAAAAGTTTTTTGGAACATTACGAAAAAGCAAGGAACATTACAAGAGCTCGCAAAAAAAACTCTCAACACTTTCAAAAAAACCCCAAAAAAGTTTGATTACGGACACAACGAAAACAGGGAGCGAAAGACAGTTTCAGTTCTGTTCAATTCTGTTGCGCTCAGAGCAAAGACCTTTTTTTCGTTCTTGTTTCTCTCCTGTCTTTCTGACACCTTTGCCGAGAGCAAACTTCCAAACTGTCTTTTGCGTATGTATGCGTTGCTGTGTGTTGCGCGCTCGTGTGTGTCTTTGTATAACGAGCGTCACACATACAAACAGCCTACCAAACGCTCAAAACAAAACAAAAACGTTTTTCGTAGACACTTATTGTGTTCTGCTCATTTGCATATAGTTGTTTAGTGAGCGCTCGCTCAAAACAGTTGCTGTCGGTGGTTGACCGAATCGTTTGTTTTGCTCAACCGAAAACACATAACAGAAAACATATGAGGTGTGAGAAAAAGTGTTCCGCACAGTGAGAGACCGCTTGTGCTGCGTTTGTTTCTGTTTTTCACTGAGGCTGGTCGCATTGAAAAAAGTGTTAACAGTTTTTTGCGAGCTATGATAAATACCAATGTATGTCTCGGGTTCAATCGGATGACTGGTTACAAAGATATTACGGAAAAACACATAAAGTAACCATTTTCTTGATCAGCATGACGAGCTGAGTCGATTGAGCTTTGTCCGACCGTCTGTCTGTTTCTACGCAAATTAGTCCCTCAGTTTTGAAGCTATCGATCTGAAATTTTGCACAGAGTCATCTTTTAGCTGCACACTGCACATATGCTGGAACCGCGAAAATCGGACGGCATTTTTTTTTGGGCTTGACGGAATTAGTGTTTTGTAGGCCTAGTTAAGCGGTAAAAAATATCTGAAGGCAATAAAGTAAAATTTAAAATAGTTTGAGAGATATAGACCTGAACAAAAAACATTTTTCTATGAAAACTTCAGGAGTCTATTACAAAAAAAACTTAACCAATCAGACCAAACCCAGCCAGGGTTTTTCTACTACCATAAGTACCTTCCAAATTTGCTGGGTCTCATTGGTATCTAAAAAATTTTGTTGAAAAATGGTTCACAGTGAAAAAAAAAACAGTTTTTTTTTTACTTTATTCCATTTTTTCAAACGATCGGACCTATGGAAGCTATACGCCATAGTCATCCGATTTTGACAAAACTGTGTAAAATTAGGTAAAAGCATATAAAATAAATATGCTTATCATGGTGGCGGGTGTGGCTCGAGACGGTACTATTAAAAACAAAAAAGTTTTTCTAATTTAGCCTTTTTTTAGACCCATATTTTGTATGGGAACTATACCATATAGTTGTCCAACTTTCGTAGAACTATGAAAATATTAAAAAGCCAATAAATTCAAAGTTTGGAGACGTTTCCATTGAAAGCAAAAAGGATTTTCTTACTAAAATTAGTTTTTCGACGAATCGTTTCTATGCAAGCTATAAAATATAGTCATCCGAATCGGTCGGTTCCGACATATTAACAGCGTGCAGTAAAAAGTAGACTGTGCAAAATTTTAGATCGGTAGACTTAAAACTGAGAGACTGGGACGGACAGACGGACAGGGCTAAATCAACTCGGCTCTCACCCTGAAAAAGAATATATATAGTTTATGCGGTCGGAAATGAATATTTAACTGCTGAAAACTTCTGGGCAAAATTAAAATACCCCTTGCAAGGGTATAAAAATAAAAGGGCTAAGCTAAACATCTCTATCAATCTCGATTAAACGCTTTTGAAACTTTTGGGCACCCCTGCTATTATCCTCATGGTGAATGCAAATAAGAGTTTGATAAATAGTGAACTTACCGTGACCGTTTGCTGCGCTTTTTGCTTGAACTGCTGCCACGTCCATTGCGTGATGTTCCGTTTTCTGCATAGTTGTCCTCGTCGTTGTCATCTTGGCCGGGACTGTCGCTGCCACTGCTACGCCCGCGTCCTCCACGTCCACCGCTGCTCGCACTGACATTCTACACACAGATGGGTTTTTGGTATTTTTTCGAGGATATTTTTTTGGTTGGGATTGGATTTTGGACGGAATTGGATGAAGGTTCGTGGGTTGTAGGAAGTCGCAAGCAATAATGTACATACAAGATAATTGGATTTTTGTTTGTTCGGTTTTTGAATTTTTTTTTTTTTGTTTTTTTTTTGGTGGGGGGAAGACATAACGGTCGTAGTTGTAGTAGTTGTATTTCATTATATGATTTTTCGTATACATTTTTTGTTTGTTCGTTTTTTTTTTTTTGAATAAGAGAAAGCAAATCAAAGTAAATTAGTTAAATTTTTGTGGCATCTGCAAGTATATAAAATAGAAATGCTTAAGTCAACAATGATCATTTCGGGATCATTGCCAATTTAGAGCAGGAGTAGTAATAGAATAATAGACAATAGACAGATCAGAGATCTTTATATAATATGTACACAAGTTTCAATTGGTAGATTGATTTGACACACACACATGGATTCACGACGGCGAGAAATGTCTCCACATGCTCGTTTGCTCGTTTTTGGGGGGATTAGCGCTGGCTAGACATCGTCTATATGGTGTATATATAGGACATAGACATTATATGAGTAAGAGATAATACAGCTAATATATGGTAAGAGTTTTCTTATTACGTTTCAAATGAGTGTTTTTCTTTCTTATTTAGGTCTGACTTTCTTTTCTTTCTTTCTGTCTGTGAGTGAGAGTAGAGTAGAGTAGTAGAGTAGGTGCTGCCTGCTGTGTGTGCCCCAGACACAAGTTAGAGGTCGAGTTTCGATCTGAAATTTAGTGCACGTTCAGTTTTCATTGATTTACATTGAGAAATGGTAGAATAATATTTGTAAAAAAAAAACATAAACAAATCAAACGGAATGGAAAATGCCTAGATATGTTTTGGTTTTTTTTTTTTTAATTTTCGCAGTTTCTGGCACATTCAAAACTTACCAAATGGTCTCCAGCTTTATGTGTATTTTGGAATGACCAAAACAATCTCTAGCAACAATATTGAGCTTATACGATTCTCTGCAAAGACATTTCACCCTTGAAGAATTATTCTCGCATTTTGTTTGTTTTTTTTTTTTGTGGGGGATTTTTTAAATTTGGTAGTGTGTATTTTTTATTTCTTATACAGAGAGAGAGAGAGAGAGGGGGACAGCAGAGATATAAGAGCTATATGTAGATTTCTACTGAAGAGAAATCTGTTTTGAACTGTTTAGAATTAAGATGTTCTTTACTATGGGAAAAGAGATTTAACTGGATGATATTTGTATAAAATTACCATTGTTAATGATAACCAGGCTCAAGCGTTCAAAGAGGTCCCAGCATGGATTCAAAAACGAACCGCGGTTTCGCTTTCGCTCTTCACGCTATTTTTTTTCTGCATTTTTTTAGTTGTTATGTAATTTTATTAGTTATGCGAAATTTTAAGTTAATCGGACAAAAATCTAACTAAGAAACTTTCCAAGTACTTTTCGGGTAGTCTTAGCGAAAAGTATGCATTAAAGAAGGCAAAGACGATTTCATCGGACGGAAAGAAGTGGTTTTTTACGACCCAAAATTAATTATCCTTCTATACTTTTTGAAAGAGAAAGACAATTAAAGTGTAGTATTACTGTAAGGGTTAGGACCAAAGAGCCGAATAAGCCTTTATAAATATGGGGGAAAAGGCTTTCAGAATATCTCGTGTCTTATTCATTCACCCTCTTCAAACATTTTTTGTATTATTAAGAACAATTAAAAGCAGTGTTCGGAATTGTTTATCTCTGATCTAAGAGCCGAGCCAACATAGAGCCGAGAGCTGGCTTCCAACTTTCAACCCAGAACTTATTACAGCTGAACGGTTTCATAATGCCGGCTCTGAGAGAGAGTCGAAAACAGTCAGAGCGCATAGCTCACGAGCAATCTTGAAAGTGACACTTAAAAAACTAACATTGCTGCAATTTAGTATAGGCTTTTATCTATGAAATGTGTCTTAGCCCTTAGAACCTCTTTAACAGTTACCCCATGGATTTTGATAAGATAGAATTGAAGTACAGTGTGCATAAGAAACTGTATTCGATTATTGCGGCCAATACTAAAACCATTTCAAACGGTTAACAGCACCAATAAATTATGTATTCTAACTTAATAAACAGCAGTGTTCGAAATACTAAGAACAACACACAACAAAACTCAATTCATTCTTTAAATTTAGTAGAATTTTTTTAAATAATTTATTCAACAGCACAAATAAGAAAGTTTTTATAAACGCAAGATCTGATGTCCTGATATGTCCTTATTATGTTGTTTGTCAATTCAATTTGAAGTCTTGCGCCAAAGACTTTTGGACGAAAAATTTTGTCTAAAATAGTCCCTAAAAATTGAAACTGTCTTTCCAGCCTAAATCTATCGACAAAATCATATATTTTTGTTATTTATTATAGCAAGTCTTATTTATTGCGAATAAAATAATTAATAATATTGTTTGGTAGAGCTGCAAAACTATCGATAGTGATATTTTCGAGTTTTTAGACAAAAATTCGATACTATTTGGTTACTCTTATTTCAATTAAATGAATGAAAAACAGAATATAAAATTAGAAACTACATTTGTTTAATTAAAAATATAAAAGCGGAATTTCAACATTTTTATTTTATCGGCCCTGTTCCGAATTCCGAGTCGGTTTTCATGTAAACGTTTACATCTAGAGTTTAAACTTAACAATTTTATCTGGAAGGTGACAAGAATTTCAACGGTTACTAGATTAGTTTTGACGAAAATCGGAATTGCTTAAGCAGCTGAAACAGATTGATTAATGCCAAGTGAATTCAATTCGTCAAAAAAAAGCAGACCTGATCTAGTAGCCACAGACATTTTCCTGACTTTTCATATTAAATTGTGAACTTTATCTTATAAAAAGCAACGTTCAAACGAAAACCGACTCGGAATTTGGAACAGGGCCGTATAATTAATAGTTAATTACTAGACAGCAGACTTTGCATATTTTCAAACTGATTTTAATGCTACTCACGTCTACATTTTAGGTAATTTAAGCATAAAGTGGCTTTATTTTAACCTTCTTAGGCACGTTTTGAGTGGAACCTATACTATTGTTTAAACTGTCTTCGAGTTTTCATACTTCTTAGGTTTAAAATGAACTATTCCAAGCATTTCCGCAATTTTTTAATCGAAGATATACCCTTTTAAATACATGTGCTCAAGCTTTTAAACCGTCTACTGTCCAAAAATATGCTATATTGGGTAGTATTTGGGTAGTCATTTGCATTGAATTCCCATAGAAATGTTCAAAAATACGGAAATTTTAAGTGCATGTAATTAAAATGGTATGACTTCGCTTAAAAAATCTAAGAAATATTTGGGATAATTTATTTTAAGGCTAAGAAATATAACTTTACGATAATATTAAAGAGAGTTAAGACAACAGGTACAGGTTTTCCATAAAACGTTCCTAAAAATGGTCAAAATAGGCATTTTATGCAACTTTAAGCTCAAATTACCAAAAATATAGTCGTTATGGACCATTTCCGAAAACAGATTCGTTTTCAGCACACGAAAATAATCTAGAATCATCATTAATCATTGAGATCTTTTAACTTACTTAATAAGCAGCATGTCTACAATTTTGTCTTTCAGTGACGCCCGTCTATCGCTTATAATGTTTCCAGCTTTGCTGAACATTTTTTCAGATTCTGCTGATGTGGGAGGAACACAAAAACACCATTTACACTAGTAGTCAACAATTAGTTTTTTTGTATGGAAAAAATCGTGTTAGCTATTAACGCATAACGTACTCCTAGTGTAAATGAGTTGGATTTCAGAGCCTCCAACACCAGTGAATCCTCATCTAGGTGCAATGTTAACTACTAATTTGTGTAATATATCTGGTTTTCTTGAGCAAGTCTAAAAAGCGATCTGCTTTCTCAACTGCCACAGAATGAAATAATGGAGGGCCACTATCGATATTGAAAAATTACAATCGATGGTGTGACACGAAACCAAATATTCGATACCTCGATAGTACTATCGATAATTTTGCTGCTCTATTGCTTGGGATGAATCACGATGATCAATTTAAAAGAACAAAAGGGTTAACTATTCCGTAGATGAAGAAAAATATTGTAATTTTTTGGTAAATTCTTGGCCTCTATCTGTGTCTTCTCAAATTCTATTTACATTGCATGACTGTAAAAAATCGTTTATTCATTAACATTAAGCTTCAACTAACAACAAGTAAGAAAGTCGGTCAAGCCCAACTATAATATACTCTGTACCTGTGAAGTGCTGTCCATCACCGTTGCAACCGGTGCTGCCCATTATTCTTTGTTTTCCTTATAACTCGACAACTGTTCATCCGATCTTTACCATTCCTTTGGCGGATAGATAAATAATCCTGATTACTAAATATGTCCAGAAGGTTCCAATTTAATATTTATAAAACTGTGGGAGATATGACGTTTTTTCGTTTTGGCCAAAATTAAAAATTAGCATGATCTGCCTGCAAGTATAAGAAGTTTTTCTCCCATACATGTTGAACCTCTATCTCTTAAAATCTCTGAGATCTGTTTGCTCATACCTTTGGTACAGAGTATAAAAAAACTAATATTATTTTAAAACGCTGCCATGAACACCAACCATCGATCTGACTAGTTTCTAATAATGTGAAACCTACTTGTATTTTACACAAATAGCTATAAAACTAAGTCATGGTAATGGTATGGGATTTTTTAATATTACGGGGGAAGCAATTTAAAAATAAACATTATTCGCCCGCATAATTAATCAGAGATGTGAGACAGACGGACATGGCTATATTAACTCTGCTATTGATGCTGAACATGAACTTCTTGCTACCTTCTGCCTGACAGCCTCTTATACAAGAAATAAAATAAGATTTTCTCCAATTCTTTGGCAGACTCAAATTGGTTGTTTATTTGAAGAAGAGACATACAGCCTAGCTCCCATTTTCGCATTCGCAAAAGTTTTGCAATTTGGAGAGCAAATATGTACTAAAAACCGGTGTGAATTCGCAAAACTTTTACGAGTGCGAAAATGGGAGCATGGCTGATAATGTTTTATGTTCTTCGTATTTCTTTCGACCCAAATCGTAAGAAAATTGTCTAGTTTTTAAGTCGAGAACCATTCTTAGCAAATAGAATTCACTTAAATTTAATCAACTCTTTCATTAAATTTAAAAAAAAAATAGTTTTTACTCAAGTATTTCATTTTAGCAACGTTCCACTGTACTCCCCACAAGGACTAGTAAATAGACACGCCAGGCACTTGCTCACACGGCGGTAATCTCTTTGTGCTCACTCAGTTATAACGGAAATTCATAGAGATATACATACGTACATAGAGACACAGAGTCGGCGAATGGCATTTTAATGCACAGACCGATTTCATTTTGAATCAAATATAATTTAGGTTAAAAATCGATTTAAGACAGACGGCCACTTAGTATGCATTGCGGGCATATGTATTTGTGTATATGCATGTATGTGTGTGTATACATGTGTATCTGAGACGACGACGACTTACATACGTACGGCGCGCTTGTGGGGGTGTCTATATGTAGAAAAGAAGTATACAAACATACAAATAAAGTAACCGTTGTTTTTTCTTAGGTTTTACTTGTTTAGTTAGGTACAAACCCTTTTAGGCTTAATTTTACTAATTGCAATATTTGCCATTGATTTGTCTACACACTTACGTTTTTTTGGTATGGGGCCTCGAGCATTGCCTCGACATCAAAGTCCTCGGCCATGTTTGATTTTTTCCTCTCCTTTTTTCACTGCTGGCACCTCCGTTGGCAAAATGGCTCTGACGTTTGAAGAAATCAAAATTTGTTGTTGACTGCGTCCAGTGAAATTCGTAGTATCACTTACGAACAATTGTTTTCAATTAATTTGTATATTAATATACATTTATTGTTTATTAAAGAATTTTCAATCAATTTTTTCTCTAGCGTGGCTGGCTGTGTTTGCTTGCAGGGTTGTTTAATGCGGTGATATCAGTAGCAGTATATCGATAGTTGCTAAGTGTTACGTAATTTTTTTTATTAGAGATGTGCATGGAAGAATTTAGTTTTGCGTGACTTCCATGAGATTTCGTGCTCGTTGTTTGCACTTAAAATTTTCAGGTCAAATTTTGTTTAAGTTATGTGCGAAAAAGTTTAAGGTTAGTATTTGGCGGTGTTTAATGCGAGTTGTAGGGAGAGCCTAAAAACGGACGCGTTTTCATTCTTATGCCTGCTTTCTATTCCACTTCAGACTAGTCTTTAAGGACTATCAGATTTTCATGAAAATAAGGGCGATTAAAAATATTGTGAATATAAATGTGAGTTTTAAATTTGAGATCGATATCTTCAAAATGTGGGAGTTATTTAACATTTTTTATGTGCTGCAACCGTAAAAGGAGAGCGGTATCGGCTTATGATAGAACATTTTTTACGTCCTGCTCTTGAAAACAGCCCTGTGATGAGGTCAGCAGGATGTAGCCACTGCCCACACTGCCCGAGAAACAATGGCACTTTTAAGTCAAATTTTTGGAGAGCGAATAGTTTTCATAAATTCGGAAATTATCGGCCAGCGCGTTCGTCAAATTTTCTATTTTCTATGGGCTTATTTGAAGGAGCCCGTCATTGCGAAGCTGAAAACTGAAATGTCATTTAATTGACATTGATTTCCTTTCTTAGGTTAACATATTTCCATTTTGTATCCTTTATAATCTGAAAATGAAAAATAAAACGAAAAAGTTACTTAATTTTTAATCGCCATGGTGACTTTTGGCCCACCCTGTATTTTTCAAATCTGTGCAGATGTAAGCAAGCTGTTGCTCTGGACCTTTACTCTTCAAATTAGTAAGATTTTCTTATCTTAAAAGTATGTGGAAATAATAAGTTTAAGTGAACATTCAACCTTTCAAAATCTTAAACTATCTCAAACATCGTGCTTTTAGCCAACCATTTTAAAATAAGTCACGCACACATTTCTAATGATATTACGTTCTACGTAGTGACTATCGATTCATTTATTATCGAGGTGCTTTCTAGCGTTGCCACCTGGCGGCACTGCCTTACCTGTCGATACCTGAATTTGTGTGTCTCCTTTAATCGATTTGTTTATATTTATACGCAGCAATTTGTTGCTAGAGCACACACCGTTGCAAGAACGTTAAAGAGTGTGCAAATAATGCCACAGCATGCATTTAACTTTTAAACATTCAACAATTTAATGACGGGCAATCTGTTTGAATGGCCAGCCATAAGGAGAACGACAACATCAAAAGAAAACCCCAAAATAAACCGTTGTAATTGTTGAGTCATCCACAAATAAGTAGACCCCAAAAAGCAAGAGACGTAGCTACAGGTGAGAGGCATCAAAGCAAAGCAGAGCAAGGTGTAGTCTTTGGCTTGGATGGCGTAAGCCAACCCCCCACAGCTCCCCTTAGCGTCTACCGTTACGCGTCGTTAACCCTTGAAAGGTGTGTCTAATAATTATTTCTACTTTCTAGAAAAAAAATCAACAAAAAAGAAAGGAAAGCGCCAAAGCCATGGAGGATTACAAATTTCTATTCAAAATTGTTCTCGTTGGCAATGCGGGAGTAGGAAAAACCTGTCTGGTACGTCGCTTCACGCAAGGTCTCTTTCCACCTGGCCAGGGCGCCACCATAGGCGTTGATTTCATGATCAAAACCGTCGAGGTCGAGGGTGAAAAAATCAAACTGCAAATCTGGGATACGGCCGGACAGGAGCGTTTCCGTTCCATTACACAAAGTTACTATCGATCAGCTCACGCCTTGATACTGGTCTACGATATCAGTTGTCAACCCACATTCGACTGCCTGCCCGACTGGCTGCGTGAGATTCAAGAGTACGCCAATTCCAAGGTATTAAAGATATTGGTGGGCAACAAAACCGACCGCGACGATCGTGAGATACCCACACAGATTGGTGAAGAGTTTGCCAAACAACACGATATGTACTTCCTGGAGACATCCGCCAAGGAGGCGGAAAATGTTGAGCGATTATTTTACGAAATTGCGGCCGAACTGATTGGTCAGGCTAGGAGTAAAGATGGCAGTGCGGCAGCAGCCGCAGCAGCAGCAGCACATAGGCAGTCGGAAGCCAACGGTGGCGGTTCGATTGGATTAGCTAGTTTTAGTGCCAAAGCAGCGCAAAGCAATTGCTGTGGCGGTGGTATGGCCAACAGCAGCGGAGGAGGAGAGAGTTCCCATACTAGTCAAGGTCACGCAGGTTAATGGAGGAGGAGAGCAGAAGTCTCCCTTAAAAGCTTTAACCTAAACTCTGAGCAGCAAAAAAAAAAAGTTATATTTTAATGTAGTTGGTTGATGCGTTACCCCTTAATCGTGATATTTAATTTTCAATGTGGAATGTGCAATTTTCAAAAAAGATATTGAATAGATACAAATTTTTAATTCGTGCAACAGACTGTTTCAAAACAAAAATTTCTTAAGTCTTCAAACACTAACCATACTTTTTAATCTGTATTTTGGCTTGTGAGCGAATCGCCAAACGGAACCCTTCACGGTGATTTTTTATTTTTTTAAAATTTCAATTTTTAACATGTATTTCGCTTTTACTTTCTCAAGCCTAAGCGGATTTTAAAATGTATTATTAGGAATCATAGCTAATTAATAGGCCTACAAATAAGTTCCAATCGCTTATACGAAAATCTCTAGAGATTTCAAGAAGACCCCTGGTTAAGTCCTTTAACTAATACGAAACGTGAAAAAGTCTCTATAATTTCAATTGCACTGCTAAATGCCAAAGTATTGATAGTTTTATTTATGTTGATATTTGTTTCGCTTTATTACATTTTGATTTGGTTTCATAAATTATACTTGTTCTCTGAACGACCACAAGCATTAGAACCTATCAAAATTTTTTTTTTCAATACTAAAATAAATTATACTTTATTTAAACAATCGGAAATGATATTAACCGCTTAAATCGTTGTGAATTTAAAAAAAAAAACATAAAGATTAACATTTAGGTGCTTGTAAGAGTCCTGCACGAGTGATAACACGAGTAAATATACTCATTTTTACGACTACACTTACTTTTTTTTTATAATAGGTAATCATTTTTATGATTACGAGTAGAATAGTAATCGGCATCGTGGCATCGTAACAGAAAAATTTGTCTACTAAAGTATACTTAAAATCGAACTGTTGGTTAAATTGTGCACAATCTTCCTGCTTTAATTTACGAATGCCACGCGATGACCAATTTAATCACTATTATCTGAAGAGTTCGTCGTGCATAAACATGAATTCAAGCAGTGTTTAAAAAACTGCAGCAGCTCCGATTCTTCTCAGAAGCAAAGACCGAAGAAACAATTCATATTGAACAGTTGAAGCTGTAAGAATTTTGCGACTTTTGCTGCTTCGACTGAAGCAATTCAAGCACTGAATTCAAGTTCCTCCGACATTCGCGAATGCTTCAGATCAATATGAACCAAATTAGTCTTCGATGGAATTCATAACCTTAACAAATTATATTCGTATTTCGCATTCATTAGCTAAAACTAAACATTTAATTGAAAACCAATAAATTCAAAGTTTAAGTCGATCCGGTCGGTTCCGACATATTAGACAAACGAAACCCTTGTGCAAAATTTCAGCTCGATAGCTTAAAAACTGAGAGACCAGCTTAAGTATAAAACAGTCACTGCGGCATCTGAATAAAAATTAAAGTTTTGTGTAGCTTCAACAAAAAATTTGTGAAAAAGCCATTTCATGTCCGATTTTAGTGCTTGAGGGCTTTTCTTAAAGTAAATTCAGTACTTTAAATTCGAATTTAAAAAAAAAAAATTTTGTTTATCCCTTTTGCATTTACAAGCACTTTAATTTCGATAAATTTTGGAAAAAAAGTTGGTTTTTTTCTATATTTGGGCCCATAGCATTAAAAGCTCTCACTCTATCACTTTATTAAATGAGAACGAAACTTTTGGCCAGGCTTCTTCTTTTTAAATTGTCTTAAAACTTTTCAATAGGTGCAGAAACAGAAAAGTTATTTCACTCCTAAAAGTGAAATAAAGCCCGCAGGTGTTATTTCACTTTCAAAAGTGAAATAACGCCACTAATGAGTGAGAAATAACGCCCGCGGGTGTTATTTCACTTTTAGGCTGGTATATCACTTTGTTTTCTAAAAACTCATAGAATTTGACTGTCATAAAAAAGTAACTCATCAATTAAAGAACCGCTGATTTGCCCAGATGCATCGACCTTTCACTGATCTTCATATCACAGAGAGAAAAATCCGTTCTTTCACTGATCTTCATATCACAGAGAGATAAATCCGTTATAATTGTAACAAAATCATGAATTCTTGTGAACGAAAGTCTGCAAAGACCGTTTTTTTCTTAAATTGGTTTTGTGTTGAATCGACAAAACTTGGAGGATTTGCGTAGCAGGCAAAATTTTTTTGAAAATAGATCGAATTTAAAAAAAAAAATTTGCCTCCGGCGCAAGACATAGCATTCCACGTTTCTAATTCTTTTTCGTTGCAGTTTGTGCAGGTATAAGATCAGTTATTGTGATCAAAAGACATGGTACCATTTAGGTTACATAGGTCTTCGAAATTTATAGAAGTAAACCTTAATGGCCATACTACTAATAGTATGTTCTGAACAATTTTTTTAAGTTCACTCACCTGAATTCGATCCTGAAAGTGTTAATAGTCAAAGTGACCAGTTGACCTTAGTTTGGCAAACTTAATTGAAGAATATAAATTTGTTTCGGGACTGCGCAACGTAAGCGATTTCTTGCTTGACATTGAGTTGGAATGAGGGGAAATAAAAGGTGTAGTGGGAAAAGTGCAAAAAAAAAAATTGTGATACGGATTTAAAAAAAAATCGCCGCCGATTCAAGTTCACTCCTAAAGCAAGAAATCGCTTTCATCACTCGTATTCCATGTATGTATAATATTTATTTGACCCCGCTTTTTCTGTCTCCCTCAAGAAAAATCAAAGAAAGGAGAAAATTGTAAAAGGAATTCAAGTTATAGATTTAAAACCAACTTTCGAGAGTGCTGGACTTTATAGGATGTTTAGTCATCTGTCACCTTGACGAATGCAACTGATTCGCTCTTATTTTACTCATTCTTTTTTCCTTTTCTTTAAAAAAATACTCGGCCCTGTTCCGAATTCAGAGTCGGTTACCGTGTAAACTTGGCTTTTTCTAATGTAAAGTTCACAATTTTATATGAAAAGTAAGCAGAATGTCTGTGGCAACTAGATGAGGTCTTTTCTTTTTGACGAATTGAATCCACTTGGTATTGAGCAATCGGTTTCAGCTGCTTAAGCAATTCTGATTTTCGTGAAACCTAATATACAAACCATTGAAATAATTGTTACCTTTCTTATAACATTGTTAAGTTTTATATCTAAGTGCAAGAGTTTACATGAAAAGCGACTCGGAATTCGGAACAGGGCCGAGTTTTTTTTAAAAAAAAAATGATTAAAACGGTGCGGTTCCTTCGATGCCACGACTAGGTTATCGTACTCATTTATAATCGTACTCGGCGAGTACTACTCTATTAACCTTTTAATTACTTGTGCAGGTCTCTAGTGCTTATAACTTATTTGTAGGAGTATTTATTAGCTGTGAATCCGCCTTTCCTTCATACCTTTTTTAAATGGATTAGGTTTGACCCAATGGCAAACGACCCAAAAACTAAATTTCTAAAATAAAAACAAAAAATTCACCAAAACTAAAAATTTGTCAAATTGGAAAAAAATACTGCCAAAATTTAAAAAAAAAATTAATATCGGATTGCAAATTTGTAAGCTTTTTGGATACTGCCAATTGATAAACTCTTAACAATTACAAAATTTTTACCTGTTAATCACTGATATCAAAGAAAATAAAGGCTAGAGTCAATTAAAAAAAAAAAAACTTAAGAATTTTCTAAATTTTTCATTTGACAAAATTAGAACTACTTTATCCACTTTAAAAAGTAAAGAAAAGAGAACTATTGAAATTCAAATTCTTAAACTAACTAAAATCATTTAGTTTTCAAATACTCATCACTTTTTATCGTGAACTTTTAAACAGCGGGCGATTTAAAAGGATTCTAGAATTTTGTGTTTGAATAAATATTTTCAAGTTTATTAAAATTAAATTTCTTCATTTAAAAATTTAAAAAATTCTGTTAAAAATGCTACATCAGTTAATATATACAACCTTAAAAATATATTCAAGAGGGAATACTCAGAAAATATTCCAACTAATCAATCAGAGCTGTTTTCTTTTCTGAATTCGATTGATCTGAATTGCTAAGTTGTGATTACGAGTTGTTATTTCCACAAAATGACTAAAGAACTTGTTTGAATCGACTTGCCATCAAGATTTTCAAATGAAAAATTGATTTCTTGAAGTGGGAACCATTAACCGCATGAATTAGAATGGATCTCCCTAGAATGAAAAGATTTATGCCTGTTTTAGTGTATGCTATGATAAGTTTTAAGTATGACTAAAATATCTTGCCAAATATTAATAAAACTAAAAGTCACGATTAAGCCACGTATTAACCAGTTATCAATTGACTATGGATGCTAATTATTTGTGTTAAAAACTTAAAAAAAAAATACCAACCAGAAACAGAAACTCCATTGGATGTATAGAATAAGAAGCGCCTGATTTTCTTTATTAGTATTATTATATCGATTGGATTGATTCCCAAAATAAGCATCACAGGTTTATGCTTTGAATTTATACCATAAAAATATCAATAATGCAATGCACATACCTTAGTTTTGTTTATATTGTTTCTTAGAGTATTTATATGAAATATATTTTATAAATGTATTGTATTCATTTTTATATACAATATTTATTACTTTTACTTTTTTTAACAAAAAAAATAACACAAATGCAATTTTATCAAATGGTACTCATCGTATTAGAGTTTAAGGTGATTTTATGACATTCCAAAAATTAAACATGTAGTTGAAAATATTGAGATAAAAAATTAAGCCTAAATAAAAGGTAAATAGGTTTGTAACAAGAACGAGTCAAATTTTATTCGGTTGTTGGAGGGCGGCGTTCAAGTAAAGAATGTCCGTTTGGCTGTGCCCCAATGAAATATATATAATTTGGACATGTAAACGGCATGAATTTCACATTCAAATTGTTTAAGCATATACGTGTGTAACATAAAGTTCTATGGTAACTAGATAAAGTCCAATAAAATTTTACGAATTTAAATCACTGCAATCACAATTGCCGTTTTCAATTCGTAAAATATTTTCAAATTTTGTAGTCTACATCTAGTAGCCAGATATATGTGCCATTTTCCATAAAAAGCAGCGAGCATGGTAAAATTATATAAGTTGAGGACATTAAAGTAGGCTGCCTCTTTTAGGGGTACCAGTTGTGTGGGGAATAACAATCAGTAGCAAAGGGGATTTTAATGTGGAAGGTTGACCCCACGCAGGATTTTTGATGGAATTTGTTATTTTTGTGAAGTTGCCTTATAAGAAAGGAGACGACTTTGGAAGCATGTAAACATTACTTTTTTAGAGGAAGACTGTTGGTGGAGAATCGAATGACGTGCCTTAGTTGAAACTGCAGTATGATGACTTGCCTATCGCGAATGCGCCTTCTGTGGACTTTACCACAGAGTCGGATCAGTTCTCGGACCTTGACACGTTTTTCCAGCTGGAGGAGTTGACAAAAGAAGCATTGGAGTACGTAGCCGGCTACATTATTCACAAACTAAATCTTGATCTTTAATCGACTGACGCCTCTCTTACATTTGTTGATGAAATTTCTTGCGGAAAGCTTAAGAAGCCATCCAACATTATTTTAAATGATTTGAAAAGATTGGAAAATCTCTTTTATAATATGCACAAAATGGCATTTGAGGGAAAATGACGTCCTTACTGCGTAGCTGAAAGCTTCCAAAAATTATTCAACACCTATAAAAATAAGAGAACTTTTTTAAGAATAGAATAAGATTTAAAATTAAAAATAGGTGAAAGTTAACTTCGGCTCGAAATTTTGTATACCCTGCAGCCTCCATTGAAAACAAAAAAGTTTTTCTAACTAAGACTTCTTTTCGGACCTTACTTTCTGTGGAAGCTATATCGATTTCGGCCAAACTTAGTGAAATCATGGAAAAGCATAGCAAACTAAGAAATACGAAGTTTGGAGGCGTTTCCATTGAAAACAAAAAAGTTTTTCTCACTAAAACTAGTTTTTCTACCGATCGTTCCTATGCATATGCTATAGTCATCCGATCTGGCCGGTTCCGACAAATGTGCAGCGTATATGTACCAAAAGACTTCGTGCAAAGTTTGGTGTCGATAACTCTTAAAATGACTTAGGAGATGGCATAGAAACTGACAAGCGGACGGAAAGACCTGAATCAACTCAGCTCGTCATGCTGATCCAGAATATATATACTTTCTGTGGTCGGAGATGCTTCCTTCAATGCGTTACAAACATCCGGACAATTTTATAATACCCTGTGCAAGGGTATAAAAACCCATTAATAAGAAAGAAGAACCGTTTCTGAATAATCATTTTTCTCATCAGACTTATTTAATGGTATTGATAACGGTATCGATAATGATAACGATAACGGTAACTGAAACCCGCAACTCTAAGGAAAAACGGATTTCGAACTTAAGAGAAACGATCGTAATAACTGATGTCCGTTTGAAACCCGCAGCGGACTTCCATTTTTTTGGAGAAACTTACGTAATTGTCGTAGGTCCAGAAACATACGTGAAATTGTCGGATGGGTACCAGCATACCCTATCAGATTTTGTTCGTGTGGATGCGAGTGTACTAAGAGGTCGGATAGAACGCTTTAAATAGTCTTAAAAGGTATCAACTAGAGATGGGCACGGGAAAAAAATCCCGACCCGTCCCGACCTTCAATATTTTTTTAAGAATATATAGAATTGATTACAGTTTTAATACAAAAATGCCTAAAAATATTTCAGCTTATTTATGAAATATGCTTAAGCTGTATTTTCACTTTTTTGATATCTCATAAAAGTTTCCCATTTGAGATATCAGAAGTAGGCTAAGTTCTCATATGAGTTTATTGACAGCCAACTCACAGTAAGCTGAGGTATTTTTCAACCTTCTCATATGAGATCTCGACAAGTGGAAATACAGCTTAAAGGCTTCTATGCAGATGTGAATTAATTCGATGTAAAGTAAAATTTTCACACAAAAATAACAGAAAAAAAGTAGAAATAAAAAGAAATAGAAGGAATACAAGTCTGGATACAGGCCTTTACAAATAATTATTATTCAATACTCAAGTTCCTAGCTATTTCTTAACTATTTATACTCTGTACCAGAGGTACACAGAGTATAATAAGTTTGTGCAAAAGTATGTACCAGTCAGAAGGAAGCATCTCCGATCCTATAAAGTATATATATTCTTGATTAGCATCAACAGTTGAGTGGATTTAGCCATGTCCGTCTGTCTGTCCGTATGAACGCACAGATCTTAGAGATGGTAAGAGATAGAGGTTTGACATATATGGGATAAATACTTCTTATACTTGTCATATCATAAAGTCATATCTCCCACAGTTTTATTAATAGTAGGTTCGATTCTTCTGGACACATTTAGTATTCAAAATTATTTATCGATCCGCCAAAGAAATGGTAAAGATCGGATGAACGATAGTCGAGTTATAAGGAAATCAAACAATTATGGGCAGCACCGGTCGCAACGGTGATGGGCATCACTTCACACATCTTAACACAAACTTTGTGTGGTACAGAGTATACTATAGTCGGGCTTCACCGACTTTCCTTCTTGTTTTATAAAAGAACATAAGCTTTTCGAAGTGATCGCCTAGTAGAAGAGTGCATCTTCCTTCCAGTATTCTACTGGACGTCGAGACGTTCGGGTGGCCGAAGATGTTGGCACATTGAAAACTAGTGTTGCAAGATGTTGTAGCAGAGGAATGTTTTTATTACAAATTTTCCAAAACGTATTCAATGTTTTTTAAATATAAGTTAATTTGCTCTGAAATGACATGAGGACACTTTGGTGAACAATCTGTAAATTCAGAAAACCTGAACTCAGAAAACTAGACAACTCCGGTTGATTATTTTCTTCTTTACTCAATGTCATGTCGATTATTTCACTGTTAATATTTTCTAACATACCTCGTATCATGGAATGGACCTCATTGCGAGTTTCCTTAGGCAAAAAAACTCAATTCCCTTAAAGGTGAATTCAAAAATCAAGCAACATAATGAAAAGTTGAGGGTTCGCAGCGTTTTAACGTCCCGGTCCCGACACAAGCTATCCCGTCCCGTCCCGATCCCGACCTAAAATCATAAATTCAATCCCGTCCCGCCCGATTTCCGCGGCCCATCTCTAGTATCAACTATTTTATTCGAAAAAGTATATTTATTTTCTTGCATTGTGATGTAATCTTCTAGAGAGCTTGACAAATAAACATTTCAAAACAATTAGTCATGGTTAAATCATTAACCTGATGCTAAATAGTTATGTCTTGTGAAATAATAAAAATCTGATGTAATCAGCATAGCATAGAAACTGATCTTAGGGCCAGTTTCTCATCTTCTGTATAGGCCTAAATGTCACATAAACTTATAAGTAACAGAGTAAATTGTGAGTTTATCGGACACATAGCAGCTATCTAAAAAATTTGCATCGGCCCTTAGTCAACCATTATAATTATGTATTTTTAGTTTTGTTTAATAAATATTAACCTGAAATATGTATGTAATTTATTTGGCGACCTTTCTAATGTTTAATTAGTAATATCAATTCATAAGTTGTTTACAGCTGTGAACAAAAGCAACTTCTTGACCTCGAACCAGCTGAACTCATTACTAATTAACTTAAAATATTTATAAAGATGATGTAAATTGCTGGGGTTTTATAAAAATGTCTCAGTATCATCAAAAATACTTTAAATGCTCACACCAAAGTCCATTTTGAGCAAAAATTCAAAATTTAACTTAAACATTAAGGGTTCTACTTCCTTTAGAAGAACTTTGTTGTAACGTTGATCAACTTTGGCTTTGGAAAGCAATCTAATTCTCAACATGTTCAATGGGTTTCTACACGCGATTTTCCCTTAGTAATGTCGCTTGAGTAAGAACAGACTTTGATTCTCACAATTCGAACTATTATAACAAACTTTAATTAACTATATTAATACTAAATAAAAAAGCCTCTCGACAATACAAACACCTTAATGTTAACTAGAAACACATTCTATGCATTCAACAGATCATTAGCCAACTCGACGCCAAAGAAAACGGCTGCAGTTGATGGAAAGGCACGTATTAAAATGGGTAATGCACCGCGATATAAAGCTTTGGGCCCCTCGGTTGCCATCAGATCTCGAAAAACGCTTCGTATGCCATGATTGTAAGTACCCTCGGGTGCTGCACAGAATATACCAAAACAATATATCATAAATATTTGATGCCTTGAATGTTATATATATACGAATGACTCACCTGCCTGTAGCCGACTCTTGAGCACATCAAACGGTACGGCCAAAGTCCAAAATACAATGCCCGCCATGCCGCCAGCAAAAATGGTCGAGGCTGAACTTATTTTACCCGTTTTGGAACGTTGTCTGGCCAAATCCTGTAGGCCCTCGTAGACCACAAAATAAACACCAGTGGGGGAATCTGAAAAAATTTGGAATAAATTGTACAGTGTTATATGAACGCATAGTTTAGCTTACCTCTTAAAATACAGGCACAGGTGCCTTTGAACAAACTTCTCAAGCCACCTTGCCTATACAGCTTAGCCGCCGTATCCATCATGCCATTGTACATGACCTGGCCACCAGTTACGGGCTGTGTTTGTAGCAGCACCTTTATACGATCCGTAGGCACTGTTACCAAAGCCGAACATATGCCAGCAAAGGCACCAGCAATGAATATCTGTGGGTAGGTCAGACGCACATGCTCATCCGTTTGAAATAGACGTTTGCCTGCCGCATAAACTGCAAAGTCTACAGCATAAATTGGGGTTACACCCACCAAGGGTGCGGAGATCCCTCTATAAAAACCACGTAGACCTTCATGTCGCAAGGTTTTCAGAGTACAGTCAATTACACCTTTATAGATGGGTGATTGACCTGGAGCCGGCAAGGGCATGGTCTGTAGGCGCACCTGTTAGCAAACATTAAATATAAATGATGAAATTTTACTTTGTCCGAATCGCATTCTCACCTTTATGGTATCCAGAGGATAGCCAACGAAAACACTGCATATGCCTCCAAATCCACCAGCTATGAAAAATTTCACAGGATTTGCCTTTTGATCCTCTATGGTGAGCGCTGCCATTTTTCAGTTATGTTTATAACTGTGTTTACAGTTATGTAAATGTAACTAAACCGAGACTATCACTCACACGTGTGGTGTGTAGCGTCTTATTCTTGCCTTGTGTTATGTTATCAGCTGCTGGCTATGTTGCTGCTGCTGATCTCTACTAATATTGGAAATATTCTTGTTGGCGGCTGTACGATCAAGTTCCATGTTCAAATGCTCTGGCTCTTATCTGTTTTCAAAAATTTCACTCAATTTTAAAGAAATTGCAGCAGCCAACCGTTCCTGTCCGTTAGAGATGAGCAGCCATTGAGCACTGTGACTGTGACAAATGCAAGTCGTGAATTCAGTAGAGGCTTCACATTGTTATATCGAAAGCATGTATAAGATTAAAATCTTATGTATTTTAAGTAAAACTTTAATTGAAAACAAATCTTAGTTACAAGTTACAGTCACAGTGATTACTCATCCCCAATGACTAGGGATGTACATTAGGGCGTACTTTTCTCCATACGATTTAAAAAGTTTTAAGTTCTTTGCGGTACATAGCTCAAAAAATTCAGAATATTTTATAGAGAATTTAACTAAAATCTAAAAGCAAATGTTTTAAGTGTAGATGGTGCCGCTGAGGCTTCAAAGTTTCCAATTTCCCTGAAATTTATCTTTGAATTATCAATGTAGGCAGAGAATGTAGGTAAGACGAAAGATTGCTTGAATTTGAGGTCGAAATTGAGGAAAACTTCCCACCTTTTGGATCTGTTATGAACTCTTTGCCAGGCCCCCTTTTTGAGGTGAAGTTCAAGGCGCGCATTTTAAAGTGGTTTCCCCAGGAGGCCTACTCAACGTAAGCCCTAGAAGGACGTTTTTTCCAAGTGGTGCCCCAAAAGACGGGACTACTCCACATTCGTCTACCTCATGGACATCCTGCACCTATAAATTAATATTGTATTTTATGAAAATAAAACAATTTTGCTCGTATATCTTGGTTATCTGGTCAAATTAATTTTTCATAAGATCTCTTTGTGGCGTTCTTAAGGAATCCACGAGATATTCTTGTCCTTTGGGAGAATATATAACTTTAATAATGACAATCATTTATGGAAGGGAAGAATGTAAGAAGAAATGGAATGGAGAATCACCACAAAAAGAGCAGTGCAGGCGCAGTGGTAATGCAATAGATGCACCATAGATGAAGACTAAAAGAAACCTGACAATTCTGCGCCACAGGCAAAATAATGTACATATGTAAGTGATACCAAATTACCGAACCAACGCATATAGGCACTTTGGTAAAATATTTCCCCGTATTCAATTTGTAGAGTTGTGCCAATGGAAATGAAAAAATATTGATCCTTTAAGAAAATGTTAAGAATATTCTTCTATATTTTGTATTTATTTTCTTATAATTATTTATGGTTCTTACAACCAGAATGCAAAAGAAAGTAGCCAAATCCATCTAGTTTTAACATTTTTAAAAATAAGACCCCTTTGAGCGAAAATATCGTATGGGTCAAAAAATAAAATTTTTCAGTAGACCGATTTTTCTACTTTTCGTTGCACTGGCACTTACGATAAATTTGATTCTGTGATATCTCCGTAACCTTAACGATTACCACTATAATATTGTATCAGGTGATGAGTAAGTAGATTTAGGACTAATTTGCATACAAATGTCAATTTCGTTAAAAATGGCACATACGATATTTTCGTGCACAGGAGCTGAAATAGTAAGAAAAACATTGATTCTAGACAAATTTTCCACGCTGAACCCGAATCTACTTTTAGAAACTCTATTTCTCATAAAGATTAGCTGTAAATAAAAAATTTAAAAAGAAACTCTAATTTTACCCCCTTTTGGTACATCAGAATCTCGTTGAAATCAAATTGTTTGAAAATGATTTCATCTCTACAATATAGTGTCATAGAAATTTGTTTCATCGGTCACAAATATATAGTGCTTTTCGTTTATAAAATAGTTTAACTGTAAAGTTAAGGGTAAGTAAGATCCAAAAAAGCGTTACAAGCCCTAAAATATGAATAAATATTATTTAATAGCATAGGTATTTTTGATTATTAGCTGTTCTTTATAAAAAAACAATTCCATTCAGATGAATTTCGTATCGATCATGAAAATGTAACGAATGAAATGATTAAAGTATTTATTGTATAATATGAGCAAGTTGAGGGCAAGTCCTAATCTCCAACATGATAGAACTGAAAGTTTGAAAACCAACTGATACATAGTCGAGGAATCATTATATTTCAATAATCAACAGAAATCAACAAAGATTTGAAACATATGGACACAGCAGAATGAGACTACTCAGTCAGACGCATCCCTGCAGACTCGACAGTGAGATTTCAACCGCTGCTTCACCAACAGCCATTAGCAATTACCTATATATGCCAAGCAGAGCCAAGAATATAGGCCTGTGAATTATAATTTTAAATTCACATGCGGCTATTTATTGATACGGTTCCTGCCGAAAGCTATGCAATGGTGTTGGCTGTTGTGTCCAATGTCATTGTTGCTTATAACAGGCCAAAATTTCTTGTATATAATTTTAAAGGGTTTATGCCCTTTATAAATACCAAGGTATTTATTGTTGGTTTAATGGAGAGACCGTTAAGGTTTTCATAACAAACATAACATCGAGACTGAAGTTTTTAATAAAGTTGTAGTAGTAGTTGGTTTATTATACTCTGTGCCAATGGTACACAGAGTATATTAAGTTTGTGCAAAAGTATGTAACAGGCAGAATGAAGCATCTCCGACCCTATAAAGTATATATATTCTTGATCAGCATCAGCAGCCGAGTTGTTATAGCCATGTCCGTCTGTCCCTTCGTCCGTCCGTCTGTCCGTATGAGCAAACAGATCTCGGAGATGGTAAGCAGGCCTGTCGAAAGGGGATTCCGGGCCCGGGGGGTTTTTCTCATGTTGTACATAGTTTATTTAAGTTTTCGCCAAATATCTGGGCTGCGGGCCCCTCTCAGAAGTCCGGGTCCGGATGGAAACACCCAGCCGCCGTCCGTTCACACTGCGCGTTGTTCACGAAATCTAAATCAAATCAGTGCACAAAAAGGGTCACTCCGTAAACTGATTTAGATTTGCTTTTACGAAATTAAAATAAATTCTAAATCACTTTCAGAAATGCCACAAAGATGTGTTTAATTGTACCTCAAACTATCGGTATAGAAGCTTACATATTTCATATCGATATTTGGTCTCATCTCCATTCTCATTGCTTAGTGCCATCTCCGAAAATAGTTAGGCAGCTGGCACACAGTGTGGCCACAGGCTGTTTACGCCAAAATACGGTTTGCGATCAACTATGGAGTACAATTAGGCAATTGCATAGATTTATACATGTTTTAATTATTCAATTTGAAATACACACATAACAGAAACAAAGTATTTGCTAATTTTACTTTTCCTTCTATATATACACACACACAGTTTGGCAAAACGCATTTAGGCCTCGACCCCGCCTACCACCTGCAGCAGCGGCAGCAACTCTACCCCTCATTTGGTCTGACGCAGCCAAAGTCGCTAAATTGTTGCGTATTGTTGTTTTCCCTTCTTTCTTTCATATCAATTGTTGGAAAGCAAAACCAAAACAACTAACAAGTGTAAAAATCACATTCATATAAAATATATGTATAACTTATGTATAACGCGCAGAAATTATGTAGCAGCAGGCGCAAGAGAAGAAGGTGAAACAGAAGCAGCAGCAGCAACAACAAAAACAAAAAAATCGCAACGTGCAAAGTCAAATTGATGTGTTAAAACCATGTCCCATGGCGACGATGTGCTAGACAACTGGGAAGAAATTGATGAGACAGGGGTAATTACAAATTTTTAATCTAGTCTCCCCATTAAAATTTCTTTTCTTGTGGTGCAGCTCTCCATGACTTTGCAAACAAAGCTGCAGACCAGCAACAGCACCGAGGAGGAAAAGCCCGCAGGCAAAATGAAATTGCTTCAACGCCCACAGAGCATTCAGGAGAGCTCCGCTTTCAATAGCGCCAGCTCTAACAATCCCTCGCCCAAGCAAATCAGCATAGCCAGGAAGCCCCAAACAGAAGATGCTACATCACCGCCGCCTGTCCTAATGGTGCTGCATAAATCGTCCAGCGAATATGAGTCGGCCACATATGCCACGCCCATTAGCAATCAAACTGTCAAGATACTGCGACGACCTGCCCAGGCCGAGGAGCGACGGGATACGAATGGTCTGCGACCCAAGCAACCAATCAAGACGCTGAAGCAGCGAGAACAGGAATATGCCGAGGCCAGGCTGAGGATATTGGGTGCAGCCAAAAATCCCGAGGATGATAAGCCGTTAGTAGAAAATTAGTTTATAAATGTTTTACAAAATAACTTTAAAGGGAAAAGTGGCCCAGGAGAATTTTTAAAATTTTTAATCTGGGATTGTAGATATTATGTAGGAGGGTATGTACTCGTACACCAAATATCAAGTCAATAGGTATATTGGTTGACGAGTAATCTGCAGAAATACTAAAACATAAAGAATGAAATATCTGGTCTTATATCACTTTTTACAATGCACGGTTGAGTGAAAATTAATAAGATTTAACGTATTTATCCGTCACAAAATTGTAGAATTATTACACCTATTCTTTTGGTCCCGAAACGGTGGTCAAAGTTTTCAAAATTTAAAATTAACACTTTCCAGAATTGACAATGCCACAGAATTTATACAGCTAACGAGTCTTTTAACCATCTAAATAGTACAAAAAATGCAGAATTTTTTAAGTGGTGCAACCATGTCAAAAAGCCCCAAAATATATATTCCCAGCCAACCAGTAAAGTCCGCAAGGTGCTCCATTAGGACTCCCAGTAAGATGCGCTAAGCCTCCTATGGAGGCTCCGATAAGTGTCCTAAAGGAGCATGTCCGCCGGAGAAAAAGGCCTTTTCAATATACTATATGAAAAAAGTATGCCTAAGGGCTTCCTTAAATGAGTGATTTCGGCTTCCCAGAATGCTCATTCAGACTATATTTTCACTTCTGCTTCGGAGCGTTCCGTAAACGCTCCTTCGAGGTGCTGTTTTGGAAGTACCTTTTCATTCCTGCTTCGGAGCGCTCCGCATATGGTTGGCAGGGTTATTGGTCCTGTTCCGAATTCTGAGTCGATTTTCGTGTGAACGGTGCATTTTCTTATTTAAAGTTCACGGTTATGTTTGAAAAGTAAAAATAGGGCGAAGTTAACTTCGGCTCGGCCGAAGTTTGTGATACCCTTGCAGTTTGTTTTTCTAAATAAGACAACTTTTCGGACCTTACTTTTCTATGGGAGCTATACTATATAGATGTCCGATTTCGACCTAACTTAGTGCAGTCATGGAAATGCATTACAAACTGTTAATTGCGAAATTTGGAGGCGATCCCAATTAAATCCAAAAAGTTTTTCTCACTAGAACTTCTTTTTCGACCGATCATTCATACTGCAGCTATATGCTATAGTCATCTGATTTTGACAAAACTTTGTAGAATTGTGTAAAAGTATATAAAATAAATAGATGCCAACGTAAGGGACGTTTCCATTAAAAATAAAAAGGTTTTTCTTACAAAAACTAGTTTTTCGTCCGATCGTTCTAATGGCAGCTATATGCTATAGTCATCCGATTTTTACCAAATTTTGTAGAATCGTGTGGGAGCATATAAAACAAATACAAGTCAATTTTGACGACATTTCTATTGAGTTTTTCTAACTAAGACTACTTTTCGGATACTTTTCTATGACAGCTATACTATATAGATGTCCGACTTCGACCAAGTTTGGTGGAATCATGGAAAAGAACAGTTTGTTATGATTTTCCGTGAAGTTTGGTCGAAATCGGACATCTATATAGTATCTCCCATTGAAAAGTAAGGTCCGTAAAGTATACAAAACTTCGCGCTAGCCGAAGTTAACTTCCCCTATTTTTTCTGTTGTTGTTGTTGGACTGCTCTCAAACTCAAGTCTTATGCCCAACGCTGATGTACATAATTGACGAATCGTAATGCGCATACCTTATCACTTAATCACTTAGAGGTTTTTATTATCCGCTTTTAATTCGAGCAATTTTGCAATTGAAGTGATTGAATTCGGAACATAGATCTGCAGTGCAGCTTAGCTTCTTTTGGGACAACTCTTAAATGATTGGTTTTTCGACATATGCAACAATACATATGCGTTGAAATCAATCGTGAAATTGGTAGGGTGATCATTTCTTCCTTCTCATTATGAAAATTACATGACGTCATCCTCTTTTTGAGCGTATTTCTTAAGATTGCAATAGTTACATATTGTTGTTAAGACGCCAATTCTTTTTCAAAGCCTTTCGTTGATTTCTGCAGCGTCTTCCTGCGACGACAATGTGTTATTCTTACTCTGTAGCTTGCGCAGCCAGTGGTGGCAACCTAAACACTTTTTTGACATGTCAAAGTTCAAGTTTAGAATTTTGTGTAACTACCTTCCTAGATAATATATACAATCCCCGATTCAAAATATTCCCCTAGGGCACTTTTCCCAGCCTTACTCGGCTATGACCTTTCACAATTTTTTAAAATGGGTTTAAATCTTCTATTAATTTATTTAAATATTTTCCTTTTGCAGAGCCGCCGCTGTTCCACCAGCTGGAAATGCCAGCGCTAGTGCTCCGCAGTCTGCTGCTACGCCAGTGGCAGCTCATGCCACACCACCGCCCGCTGCCAGCAATCACATCACCAATAACAACAACAACAATAATAATAGTAATCCCCAATCAAATCCTGGACCTGGAATGCATCGCTCTAGTTCGGCACCGAAAATGATGTCGCAAACATCTACGCCCATGTACAACAACTATAATAGCTATTTCCAGGGGCCAGGGCATAATTCAGGATTAAACTATTTCTATCATCAAACTGGACCGCCGCCTGCAGCACAACAGCAGACACCTTCACCAATTCAACAACAGCATCAACATTTCAATCAACGCATGCCGCCTTTTGGAGCGCCAAATCCATCTACAGCGCCGCCGCCTCAGGCCACGTCAAATCCTCAGCAGAGTTGGTCACCCGTTGTGGGAGGCAGTGTGTCGGCTGCTCTGTTGCGTCAACAGTCGCTCCAAACGCCGCCACAGCAGCCACCGCAGAGTCCCTATAATGACAACGTCTTGCGTATGCCACGTGGTCCGTGTCCCAATGGCTCAATTGGATTTCAGATGCGTCGGTAACAGCATGCTGATCGTATGCTAACATTTCTTCTACTACTTTTTCTATTATTCTGTCTGGGTCTACCAATTCCAAATGCATGTTTCTATATAGAAAAGGATAGAAAACAAGTTTCTTTTTTCGATTTTGTTTTCGTGTTTGCCTGAGCAAATAGAACTATGTAACATTTATTGACGGACTATGGTAGTTATTTTGTAAATTTACAACAACCAACAACAACTCATACCACACAATTTTTAACAACAAATCCATACTAATAAAACAAACCAATTATTTTACGAAATTTTGGAAATGGTGGGAATATTCAGGATGGGTAGGGAAAATTTTATATGAACTGGTTTTTATTTGAAAACTATTTGTTTACCGGCGTGCGTTGCTACGACCCCTTTAGTATTTTAAATTTAAAACGAATAGTAACAGAATATTTTACATTTGCCATAAAATCTTCATTATCATCTAAGCTCTTTATAAAGTCTGATCTTTACCACCCGGGGTCTTCATAATTATCTGAACTCATTAACAGGAGGTGTACGACCTCTACACCTCCTGTTAACGCGTCTACCTTTGTCATCTATTAAATCTTCATCATGATCGAAACTTACATATATGAGAATTTTACAGAACGCGATTTTCCGGACCTTTCGATTTACACCATTCGTCTATTTACCCGTTTTCATAATAACAAGGTGTAACAGTCAAAAAACGTCTAGGATGCGACATAAAGTAGGTTGTAGATATAGTTAAATGTAACATTGTGGTATATTACAAATGTTACAGTTCGTTCGGAACTTCAGCTTCCACTGTGTTTCCATGGGATACCAATTGCTCTGCAAATTGCTGCCGTCGACTGCTCGTCTGCTTTGACATTTCGGCAGCTCTCCGATCCGTTTGACTGCTTACCTGTTGCATTCTCCTGAGCTTCGCTTGTGATTAAGTTTCTTGACTTTTCATTACATTTATCCGTCTTGCTCTTTTTGAGTTTCGCGTCAGATTAGATTTTCGTTTTCCTGGCATATTTTAAAAAATCATAAAAATTTAATTTAGGATGTTTGAAGCAGGACTGAAGCCGAACACCGGTTCGAGCCCAGAATTCTGACATAATTTTCACTGTGAACAAAACCTTAAACCGAACCTAGTGTAAAATTGTAATAAGGCTTCAACCTGCTCCGAACGCAAGATTTCTGTTCGGCTCAACAAAAATTACCCATTTAAAAATCTGAGATATTTCCCAGTGATTTTTATACACTTGAAAAGTACGTTAAAATTTTGCTCAGAAGTTTCGAACGCATAGAAGGAATCGACTCCGAATCAGCATGACGAGCTGAGTCGATTGACCTTTGACATTTTGACTCACAATTTTCTCCATGTGAAATGGTGTGAACTTCCGTCTCGTTTAAAGTAATGCGATGGAAGTGTAGCAGTAGCACCTCTTTCAGAGTTAACTATAAACAATTATTAAAACTAGATAAAGCTAGAGCTAATGCTGAATTATGGTATTGATCAGGGGCCGGAAAAAAAAAACACAATCACATTTTTGTATTGGTGTGTATGAGGTCAGTGCAAAAACTGATTAAAGTTGCTCTCAGTCTCACGCAGCTTAACAAGAGCCAAACACACAGCTCATCAGCGCTTGTACAGCTTATACTGTGCGTGTGCGATTGCGCTGCATTTGTGAGTCTGCCTATGCCCAGTAGATAGCGACGTGCCTGCCTCTGCTTTAGATTCTTGATTTCAAAGGTTATTGCATAATTCCAAAAACGAAGAATCTATCCGACATATAAGTAATAAATTTCTGAAATATGCTTTCATCGTTTCGGATCTTTTAAATGATCTAAGATCTAAGTTGGACCGGCTTATTCAAATATGAAGAAATATGTAATATTATTTAGTATATTTTAAAAATTAATTGGCTTTTTATTTAAATTGGGAAAAACGTAAGCGGAACCAAGGTTCGAGCCAAAACCTTCACTTTAAAACCTTGAGCCCTAATTTTTTAAGCATTAACCATTGGTAAATTCTGTTTCGAACTCGCAAGCCGAAGCTCAGGATAAAATTTGTAGGTTTGCAGCGCTGCAAAAAAGTTCAAACTACGAGTACCAGCAAAGGTAAGATTTAACATAGAAACTCATTTTGAGACGTCACTCCATTTCCAGTGGGTATCGGGTATCGTCGAGGAAACGGTCAAAGGAACGGACGGCATGTCGCGACGGACGGCATGTGGCAAGTAAATACTTTACTCAAAATTCTTGTTGACATATACTTTGTTTATACGCCAGCTATTTGCAAATATAAATTATTTGTAAACAACTAAATGACATTTTATACGTTAAATATCTTTCTTAAATATATTTATTTTTAGTAATGTCTGATTGGAAATAACTGTGTATCTGGTAACATTGAGCGCAGAAATCGATGAAAAAAAGTTCATTAGGCCAAAAAGTTCCGTCGTCTCCTGTTGTTCAGTTCCCCGTGTTTTTGTATACTAATCAGTAATTGAATTCGAGACTTAGCTATTTACAAATAAGAAACCAACTCTCTGTTTATACGCAAGAATTTGATACCTACACAATTGTAAAGTTGCAAATAAGATGTGCGTATAAACGTAGTAATAGGAAAACACAATTAGGTTATTCACTACCCCCAGTTGAGCTGTGGAGTTGTTGAATTAAGGAAATTTTAAATTGCTTACAAGTCGAAAATAAGAAGAATAAAACAAAACAATAGGATTGTTTATAAAAAATGAAAATTTGAGAGAGAGAGAGTTCAATTTATTGTAAACAGTTGTTTCAAATTGATTCCAAGTTATTGGAGAATTTATCAGAGCGGGAGGGCAATGATCTATAAAAAACAACAAAGGAAGTCAGTCAAGCCCGACTTTAATATACTCTGTACCTGTGAAGTGCTGCCCATCACCGTTGTGACCGGTGCTGCCCATAATTGTTTGTTTTCCTTATAACTCGACTATCGTTCGTCCGATCGTTACCGCGGCGGATCGATAAATAATCCTGACTACTAAATATTTCCAGAAAGAACCAATTTTCGGTGGGATATAGAACGATTTTTCCAATTTGCGGTTGCGGGAGGGGGCGTGGCAAAAATTGAAAATAAACTTGATCTGCCTGCAAGTATAAGAAACATATGTCCCATACAGGTCAAACCTCTATCTCTTATCATCCCTGAGATCTGTTTGTTTATACGGACGGACGGACATGGCTATATAGACTCGGCTGTTGATGCTGATGAAGAATATATATACCTTATTGGGTCGGAGATGCTTTCTTCTAGCTGTTACATACTTTTGCACAAACTTAATATGCTCTGTTTACCTTTGGTACAGAGTATAAAAATGTATCATTAATCTGTATTTGCTTTCTTTTCGACCACATTTTTAGTCCGGATCCCTTTATATGTATTAAACCAAAAATAAATTGTTTGTTTTTGTTTAATAAATTTTCGAATGCTGATCAATGATCTTTATACACTTCCAAGTAACCGCTACTTAAGCATTGGCATAAATTGTACTGTATTGATTTATTGCCGTTTGGATTCGGTGGATATTATAAAAAATAAAACCGGTATCAGTTTTAATTTTAGACACCGCTTATCGAAACAATATTATTGATTGATTTGGGTGTAGCCAAAGAACATTTAAGAAAGATTTTCTAATGTCTTTGGACAGACTCCAGGCGCACCTTTTGAAGTCAGAGACTCCAAGCTTACGTAACACAGTTATTATCATATTGTTTAGAAGTTTGAAAAGCCTAAAAGAATGCTATCACATTAGTAAAGGGTGATTTTTTAGCTATTATCGTCTTGGCAACAATGGTTAAAACAGCTCACGTTTCGTGTTTTGTTTCACTGTCAAACATCTTAAGTTTGGTCTATAATTTAACCATGAATCGTCTCACAAACGAACAACGCTTGCAAATTATTGAATTTTATTATCAAAATGCTTGCTCTGTTAAGAAAGTTCATCGCGCACTTCTTCCATCTTATGGTCAGTTTAATCGACTAACTGAAGCGGCTATTCGGGCTATTGTTACTAAATTTCGCACCAAATTTACATTGTTGGACATTAAACCACCAACACGCTTACGTAGAGTGTGAACTGAAGAAAATATCGCAGCTGTATCGGCCAGTGTTAATGATGACCATCAATTATCGATTCGTCGCCGTTCGCAGCAATTGGGCTGGTGGAAGAATTGAAGCCGAACGACCTACCGCAACGTAGAACTTTTGGTGAATGGGCTCTTGGAAAGTTGGCCGAAGATCCACTTTTTTACCGAAAAATTGTGTTCAGCGACGAAGCTCATTTTTGGCTTAATGGGTACGTAAATAAGCAGAATTGTCGATTTTGGAGTGAATATCAGCCAGAAGTATTGCAAGAGCTACCAATGCATCCAGAAAAAGTCACAGTTTGGTGCGGTCTATGGGCTGGTGGCATCATTGGATCGTACTTCTTCAAAGATGATGCGAATCGTAACGTAACTGTGAATGGTGAGCGCTACCGTGAGATGATATCCAACTTATTTTTGCCCAAAATGCAAGTGCTTGACTTGCATGACATGTGGTTTCAACAAGACGGTGCCACATGCCACACAGCACGCGCAACAATGGACTTATTGAGAGGCGAGTTCGGTGAACATTTTATTTCACGTTCGTTTAGACTATTTTTTGTGGGGCTATGTTAAAGCTCATGTCTATACAGACAAGCCCGCTTCAATTGACGCATTGGAAGACAACATCGAAGCATTTATTAGTGAGATACCGGCCGAAATGTTGGAAAGAGTATGCAAAAATTGGACTAAGCGGATGGACCATTTGAGGCGCAGTCACGGTCAACATTTGCATGAAATAATCTTCAAACATTAAATTATATGGACCGTACTATCGATTCATATAAAGATTTCATGCATTTTTCTGAATTTTATGTGTTTTTTTTTTTAAAGCTTTCCTATAGCCTTTAAAAAAAACACCCTTTACATATAAATCGGATGAGATGATTATTTTCACGACATATCGGACCAAAAGAAATCTATAATTTTGAGGGGTTAGTTTTGTGTCTTTTTAGAGGTGAGTACGAGCATTCCAATCTTATCAAAGTAAATATAAATGCTTCGTCTGTTTTACGATGTTTCCAATTTTCGTCTACAGTTACGGAAGGACGTACAACACTGCTTCTTGAGACGAAAAAGGCGGCACCTATCTGGCGGTAAGGATTTTATAAGCCGTATATTAGGTAGTAACATCCGAGAAAGTAAAAAAATCGCACATTTTTCCTTCAACAAGAAAAATATTTTCAATAATGAAAATTTAGTCTCGCCTGATAAGAGAGTTGGCTACAGATGCATTTACCCCCAATAGTCGATCAGAGGTTATCAAACGTGTTTTTGTTATTTTTTTCGCCAAAAGTCAAAAACAACATTAACAGCTAAATGCAATGCTCCCCCTTTACAAGTCGGTGGCATTGCCTTTCAGACTTTTCTTATCAGTAAAAAGCTGCACACACACACAGCCAAACACAACCGGCACATGGACGTAGCAATCGCCACCGGCACCGCCTACCTAGGCCTAGTTATTACACATAAAAAATATTAAATTTCAATTCAAGATTTCAGTTTGAAACGAAGCGTCGTGCGGTGCTGATCCCCTCCTCATAAGCTTTGCAGCATAAGCTTTGACAGTGTGTGTGTTTGTTTTGTGCTCTGCTCTCTCTCGCTCTCTCAATCTCTCAGACCAGACGCTACACGTGGGCGAGCACAACGTCGTTCAACGAAAACGTGATAATTGTTTGGTTTTTGCTATTTCTGTGGTAAACAAAAAGTAAAAGAAATGTCACACCGCGTCTTGGTCATTGGCAGTGGCGGTCGGGAGCATGCCATATGCTGGAAACTATCCCAATCGACAGCTGTGCAGCAAATCTACGCTCTGCCCGGCAGCTTTGGCATTGGACAAGTGGAGAAATGTGAGAACGTGAATGCCCAGGTCTTGGATGCTAAGGATTTTGAGGTGAGCTTGAGTAGAGCAAAAAGCTTGCCCTTGAGTCAACCTTCCCACTGAGGGCTTGAAGTAACACATTAAATTTGTGTTCGTTTTGGATAATTGAGACTGCGACTGAACTCCAGCTGAGAGGCTGTTTGTGGGATTTATAAATTAAGCTTTTTGCGCATTTTTATGGCTTCGTCGTGAGATGATGCATATTTTTTTATGATATCCAATCTATGAGAACTTTTTGATCCGCATTTATATGCTGAGTGGAGGCCATAAAATGCGCAATCGGAACCTTTTTGGAGAGACGATTTCTGCAATTATAGTTGTAAATCAGCTTAAGTTTAACCCTTATGCGGGCTTGGGTTTTAAATTAACCCAGACGTGAACTAGCGGAAAGAAACGACCCCTTTAGTACAATATTTTGGGTAATACTATTCGATAGAAAAAATTCGGTTGCGAAACTTTCCACGTAAAAATTATAGGTTCCCTCGAATTTTCGACATACATATTTATATGAGTCAAATACCAGATATCTGATGTTTTAAGAAGTTAAGAAAACTGTTTTTTTTGCCGCGTTATGTATCTTTAAAGTGGTTGGACCACTTTTATTTCCAAATGTTTATATTTTGTGGAGCTTTTTCCAGCAGAGATCGGAAATAGGGCAAAACAAATTTAAATTTTTTTTTAAAACTCTTTCTCAATGCATGTTTTTTGTCTTACAGTACTTCCTAGAAAAATCCTGGACGAAATCTTTATGTATAGCCTTAAATAAACTAAAAAAATGGAAAAAGAGAAACATGAAGTGCAAAAGTATGTAACAGGGAGAAGGAAACATTTCCGACACTATAAAGTACTAGCCGTTTCTATTATACCTCCTATTTTACAATTGCAGTCGTTCAAATCTTCACAATAATCCAGGTTCAAATAAAAAATTTGGAAATTTCGCAATATTTCGGACCGTGTAATCTACAGCTTCTATTTACCAACGACTGCATTGTAATATAAGCATTAAGCGCTTTCATAAATACTCACAAAGTAATTTTGCAGGTATCGCGATTTTTTGACCATTGCCCCCGGCTTCATCGCCATCGGATGAACGGTATAGTTTTTGGAATTTTCCATTTCCTTCCCGTCCATCCATTCCCCAAAGTTTCATCGCAATCGAACATTTTGCAAATTTCGCGGTTTTTGGACCATTTTCTGCCTATTTCTTCTATTTGGAAACTTTTCCGGGCAAGCGTCGAACCATTCCTCAAAGTTTTACCGAAACCGTAAGTTTTGAGGTTTTTGAATCATTTTTCGGAAATTTCTTTAACTTAGAGACCTTCCCGGTCAAGCGTTCAACCATTCCCCAAAGTTTTATTGCAATCGGATGAACGGTATAATATTGCATATTTCGCGGTTTTTGGACTATTTTAAAGACATGAGACAGCCCGTGACACTTTCCTGATCGACATGAACATACTGTGCAAAATTCATGAAGATCGGTTCAGCGGTTTAGACGCCCATTTTAAATCAGCATCAAAATCCGGGTCGATAAAGCCATGTCCACCTGTCTGTCTGCATGAACGCGTCGATCTTAGACTTAGACACAGGGAATTTTGGAGTCGGGGCACCCGACTACAGTGCCAATACTTGTTTAATTATGAGTAGCTCTCAAATTACTCTCCGCTTTTTTATATTTTCCGATATCGTTATGGATTACCTTATTATCTGGCGAACTCCCTCTCTAAAAAAAGACACTATTAATGACCCCCCAGGTCTGAACCGATCCTAGACTGTATATAGGAACGTTAAAGTGACTGATAAGCTTTAGTCTAAATCTCTAGTACATTTTGCACAGGAATGTTATATATGCGGATCCCGTAGTAACAATAATAATATCAGTGCTCGTTTTTCACATGTCATACAATTTACATGCAGTTATTAATTGAAAATAATCTAGAAATTTCTATATTATGAAAACATTTCCGATTACATATGTGCTTATGCATTAGTATAAATATCATTTATCAGATTGACAATCTATCTGCGTCTAATATAATGCAAGCGTGACGCTTAGGCTTGTATATTGTGGTTAATTATAGTTTCTTTCAAGAAGTTTTTTCCTTGATCTGAAAGAAGTTGTGAATAATAGTTGTAGGAATTTAAAAAGTTTTATTGGTCTGTTTAGGTACTAGAAAATTTACCTAGAATTAAGTGCTATTTTCTAAATGTCGTATTCTGCCAGTTTTGGCTTGTGCCCTGTTCCCGTTTTCGATTTGCTCAAATTATGCGGAAATGGAATTGGATACTCTTTCCTTTCCTTAGCTTATTATTAACTTCAAATGTTTTGATGGCTAAAAGTTTCAACCGAATTCTCTAATCCTTTTTTTCGGAATTCAGATCTCTTACCAATTCCAAACGATCGTATTTGAAAACGAGAACAGTCCTGTATTTTCGAAATTTTCTCATCTAAGTTTTCTTTATTAGTCTTTATGGTTCAAAAAGGAGAAAGACGAAAGACAGAAGAACAAATGGCTAAAAGCTTCAACCGAATTCTCTGATCCCTTTTTGGAATTCAGATCTCCTACCAATTCCAAACGATCGTATTTGAACACGAACAGTCCTGTATTTTCGAAATTTTCTCATCTAAGTTTTCTTTATTAGTCTTTATGGTTCAAAAAGGAGAAAGACGAAAGACAAAAGAACATAAGTAATAAGGCTTAAATAACCAACAAAATCAGGACAATATAGGGCAATCTTTGCTCTCATTGTTCCCATTGCTCCGAGTGTTATTTTTCGGTAACTGTCGCCACTCTGTCGCACAAGCAATAGCTCCGCTCCGCTGGGTTGTTTCTTATATTGTTGTTGTTGAACTCAAATTTCTTACAGAATTTGTATGAGTTAGTTGTACCTATAGATTTCATTGAGTTTTGGTCTCTAAAATCATTCTATGGGTACAAAGAGTTAATAAAGATTGCGTAAGAAACCATAACAAACTATGTGATTAAATTTAAACGTACGTTTTTGCTTTGTGTTATAATGGAAACTACATAAATATCTTGATGGAAAAATATATATGTCCCGTGTTATAATGGAAACTACATAAATATCTTGATGGAAAAATATATATGTCCCGTGTGACTTGTCTCGTGCGAAAGTGCTTAAAATTAAATTTTGAAAAAAGTCATTTTTGGGTAACATCAAAACTATTTTAAATAGACATCAATTTACTACATTCTAAAATCAGTCACATTAAAATGCTGCTTCAGAGTTCGCTAATATCGGCGTTTGAATTGTTGCCTGCGAAAACCTCCCGTGCAAATGCCTTGCCTTTTGCAATTATCTTGAAAAGTTTTCCGAAATCAGCTTTAGCTCCAAAATTAGGGCTAATAAAGAGTTATAGTTTAAGCCCAATTGTCAAAATAAAAATCCGATTTGTATTGCTTTTTCTTAAATTTCAATGCGTACGACGGTCACGTTCGACATCATGGAAATGCCCATATGTCGTCGTTGGATATGATTTCCAAAACGAATTTTGAATACTAGAGCTGGCAAAAAATTGTTGTTCATGGCATCGATTTTTATACCCTTGCAGAGGGTATTATAAAATTGTTCGGATGTTTGTAAAACAAAAAAGGAAGCATCCCCGGCCATATAAAGTATATATATTCTTGATCAGCATGACGAGCTGAGTTGATTTAGCCCTGTCCGCCTGCCCGTTAGTCTGTCCGTCAGTCCTTCTGTCTGTCTGTCCGTCTGTTTCTATGCTATGTCCTCCGTCAGTTTTAAAGCTATCCTCACCAAACTATGAACGAAGTCTTTTGGTACAAATATGCTGCACATTTGTCGGAACCGGCCGGATCGGATGACTATAGCATATAGCTATCATAGGAACGATCGGTCGAAAAACTAGTTTTGGAGAGAAAAACTTTTTTGTTTTTTAAGGAAACGCCTCCAAACTTCGTATTTCTTAGTTTACTATGCTTCTTCTTGATTCCACCACATTTGGTCGAAATCGAAATGTCATAGAAAAGTAGCGTCTGAAAAGTAGTCATAGTTAGAAAACCTTTTTTGTTTTCAATGAAAATATCCTCAAAATTGTCTTGTATTTGTTTTATATGCTCCCACGCATTCTACAAAGTTTGGTCGAAATCGGATGACTATAGCATATAGCTGCCATAGGAACGATCGATCGAAAAACTAGTTCTTGTGAGAAAAACTTTTTTTGTTTTCAACGGAATCGTCCCTTACGTTGGCATATATCTATTTTATATACTTTTACACAATTCTACAAAGTTTTGTCAAAATCGGATGACTATAGCATATAGCTGCAGTATGAATGATCGAAAAGAAGTCGAAAAAGAAGTTCTAGTGAGAAAAACTTTTTTGTTTTAAACGGAATCGCCTTCAAAAAATGTACATGTTAGTTTGTTATGCTTTTCCATGATTCCACTAAATTTTTGTCGAAATCGGACTTCTATATAGTATAGCTCCCATGGAAAAGTAAGGTCCGAAAAGTAGTCTTATTTAGAAAAACAAACTGCAAGGGTATACAAAATTTCGGCCAAGCCGAAGTTAGCTTCCCCTATTTTTTCACTTAGTTTTTAGGAAAACGTCGATAAAAATCGATTCAAGTCGTTTTATAAATTTGACTGGAATAAATACTTAGTGCATACACTAGGTGTTCCAGCCCCGAGTATTGGTAAATTATCACGCTTGCGAAAAGGCACTTTGGGTTGCGCTTCCTTGTAATTATTGTATCATGAATTTGACCGATTTTTGTAAATTTTTACTATTTTGTTCTTACTTTTCTCACGAGATTCTAAGGCGAATTTTAATCGATTCGATTCAATTCGATTTTAATCGATTCTCAAAAATAATATCGATGTTTCTCACGCAGGGAAAAAATCGATACATCGATTCGAGAATCGATTTATTTGCCGGCTCTATTGAATAGATAATTCACCATACTATTATATTTTAGTTTCCCGTTTCGGGTTCAGGTTATAAGGTTCGGTTTATGGCCCGGCTTAAGGGGTTTGGTAAAACCTGAACCGTAGCTGTTCTGCTGTGGTCGGTTCACGACCATTTTGCTTCCTTGGAGATCCGTCTCGGAATCACTTTTGAATCGACTCTGTCTCTGTATAAGGACGTGTAACCATACAAGCCCTAGAAAATGAACGAATATGATCAAAAATTAGGCATTTGCTGCATATCTCTGATATAGATTGTGGTTCCATTTATTTTGTTTAGAGATGGAGATATTAAGATAAAGAAATTTAGAAAGAATTAAAAACTTAAGAATGGAAAGTTAAGAAAAAGGGAAACAATTATGAACATGCAAAAGGTATGAAGAATTTGCCCTTTAGTTTGGATCAGTACTAAATCTGTAGTATAGTCAACAACGATTTGGAAGCGGTACTGGTATTTAATGCTCTTGTGGGAGACAGTAGTTGAATCATTCATGAAATAGAGCCATTTCCAGTGCCCATGCCTTAATTCATCGCTGCTAAATTCAGTACTGAGGAATCGTAGAACAGGAAAGAAGCACCAAAAAATAGGCACAGGAGTATGAAATTAAATATAAATACAGTTTAATACAGTTTTCGTTATCTTTTCCAAAAAATTATCTTTCATTCTTCTTATGTTTTCACTTCTCTTTTAAAAATATGTTTATAATTTATTTTCTTTTTGAATCGAAAGTCTCAGTTTAATTGGAATGAAATATCAAACACTTTATTTGACTTTACTCTTTTCCCCTCCAGTCGTTAAAAAATTCCGTTAGCTCATATTACCAAAAATCGCATTAGCGATATCTCCTAAAAATAAACAAATCCATTTGCAATTAATTTTCTGTTCTCTTTAGCTTACGTTTGCTTAGCACTTCTATTTATTTATTTGCAGCTTAATTAATTGTTTAAATCAAAAATTCACAGATTTGCATTATTTGGGAGTCCAGCCCCTTCTCGCGCCTCAACGTCTCAAACGACTTTGTCTTTGAATTGTTGTCGTTGTGGGTGGATGCGTAAGATAGATGGTTTTTGGTGTTGTGCTCGGTCGAGAACGTGGAGTAGTTGATTCTTGTATGTTTCTAGTGTAGACATTAAATGCGGCCGCATCATGGGCCACAGTCTTTAGTTCCCCGGTATAGTAATCCTTTATTTGGTAGGGATGTGTGCGTATGTATTCCAGGGCTCTCAATATGTAATCAGGAACTTTGGGTATGTGATCGCCGACAGGATGATAGCCCGTCTCATCGGCCACATAGCTGACACTGATTAGTGATCCCTCGGGTGAGGTGTAACTGGAACCGCCTTGAACAGACACTCCACCTAGACCCGATTGAGAGGCTGAAATACCATTGGACGTCTCATAGGCATAACGATAATTGCCATCGCGTTCCACTTGGAGTTCATTTTGTAGAGTACGCGTATTCCTATCTGAATCGGGTATATAAGAGGCAGCCTGCACTTGTAGAATCACAGCCAATCCCAAAAAATTCAACTGCAATACAGAGTTTCATTTTTGAATTAAAATCCTTTATGGGGTTGTTCTCCAAATTGAATCTTACAAGCAAATACATCATCATCGTGTGGCTCCCTGGGAGTTTAAGCTTCAACTGTTCGTCTCGCTTTTGTACGCTTTCGTTTTTATATCCAATTCGCTCACCGTAACCCAAAATTGTTGTTGTATTTTTTGGCTACCCAGTACCACAACAACAGCTCTGCTCGTCTGCTCGTCATCAACTCTTCATCATCTTCTTTGCCTTAGTCAGTCATAAATAAAATGATTTTATTTCTTATAAGTATTATTTTATATAGGTATTTGTCGTTGTCGCTGCCGGTGCCGGTGCAATTCCAAAAGTGTGGGTTGGCTTAAAACAAGAGACAAAATTCGTGAATGGTCTGCCCTGCCCTACTCGAAGGTTAGGGCACTTACAATTTGATATGTATTGTGGCTGATCTTGAAAGTGGCATTGTCTTGCCACGGGATATACGCTTAGTCAAGCAGCTGTAAATGCCAAGCAGATCATTGAACTGGCTGAAAGAGATTTTTGGGGACGAAGTAACAAAACGATACATAACATTTCGAAATATTCCTTTAAATCCTGAAACTTTAAAACAATTGGCTTGTTCACACCTCCCGAACTCGATTGCCTCTTTCTGGAAATTTGGTTCGGTTTAAATAATGACCTTAAATTATTTTCATTAAGAACTTACAAATTTTTCTCTAAATAAATTGTAAAGAGTATTGGCTGGATCTAGTAAAAAAAAGAAAGAAAGTCGGTCAAGGCTGACCAGGCCTGTCGAAATGGGTTTCCGGGACCGGGGGGTTTTCTCATGTTGTACATAATTTATTTAAGTTTTCACCAAAAATCCGGGCTCCGGGCCCCTCTTGGAAGTACGGGCCCGGCGGGAAACACCCCGGTCCCACCCCCCTCTCGTCCGGCCTGAGCCCGACTATAACATACTCTGTACCTGTGAAGTGCTGCCCATCACCGTTGCGATCGGTGCTGCCCATAATTGTTTGTTTTCCTTATAACTCAACAACTGTTCATCCGATCTTCACCATTCTTTTGGCGGATCGAATAATAATAGGAACGAGCCTTCTATCTATAAAACTGTGAGAGATATGACGTTTTTTCCAATTTGCGGTGGCGGGAGGGGGCGTGGTAAAAATTGAAAATAAACTTGATCTGCCTGCAAGTATAAGAAGCATATCTCCCATACATGTCAAACCTCTATCTCTTTCCATCTCTAAGATCTCTTTTTTCATACGGACAGAAGGACAGACAGACGGATATGGCTAGATCGACTCGGCTGTTGATGCTAATCAAGAATATACTATATAGGGTATATACTTTGTAGGGTCGGAGATGCTTCCTTCTGCCTGTTACATACTTTTGCACAAACTTAATATACTCTGTGTAACTCTGGTACAGAGTATACATATTCAGGATTCTAGATGAGTGTTCAGAAAATCGTGAATAGCTTCGCAACAGGTAATCCAATTCGTCAAGACAAAATTTGTATAGCAAAGAATTAAATGGACTTTTGTCATAAAACTCACATGAAGAATTATTATAAAACCAATGGAGATTAAAATAGAAAGTAAAGAATTTAAAATACCTTATCTGTAACCCACGTTTATCAGCCATCACGGTAAATCTCTAAGACTGTTGGTTATAATACATTAGAATCTTCTCGTGCCTATTAGAATATGTTCCATACGCGAGTTATTTCAAGTTAAGTGAACAAAAAATAGTTTGAATAGTATTTGTACTTTCTGTTTAGGATTTAAACTCCGTATAGTCTTTGCCATATAAGTAACGTTTTATATGATTCACATCATTTTTGTATCCGTCTTCCACTTCTTCTCTATAAGTTTACCCCAAGTTTTCTCAATACTTTGAACTTCTCTTTCATCAGTTTTTCTTCAAGTATTTTTGGGACTGTCTAGTTTTCGCAGGATATCGCCATCCAGCTTCACCTTATATTTACTTCAGATTGTCTTGCTGTCGCCTTAAATTCTAGCTCTTTTAACAGTTCTATATTCCGTATTCTGATGCGGATGCGGATAATGCGTATATCAGCAAGGGAAGACAAAACATTTTCCAATTGATTTAATACAATTGTATAGATATGGTATACAAATTTTGTCAGTTATTTGAAAGCATTGCGGCTTGTCAGCTGGTTAATATTTTTATACCCTAACAGAGAGTATATTAAAATAAAATGTCAAGAACGGATCCGAAAACGCTTATCGAGAACTTAAGTTTTACCGCCACAAACTGAGCGACAGGGATTGCTTTTTTTGGACCGAAAACGGAACACGTTCTCGATAGTTTAATAAGAGAAAATTTCTAGAAAATGTCGAAAGCGGATCCATTCTTGAGGTCGATTGTCGGGTGGGCTCCAGCAAACTCTATTGATAGCTGTCACTTTCAGTGCTCCCCAACTTTTCTCCGATGCTTTTCTCTTCTCTACCTACAGACAGACCTCCTCCAAGTCTTTTAGGGTCTGTTAGGTGCCCAACGGGTTCTATTCTATTGCGCAGCGTATGTCCACCCGAAAATCATTAAGAATCGCCCCCAATCCTTCAATATACTGGAGCCCATACACCAGTTTAAGGACCCATACAAAAGGTTGAGCCTTTATTCGGCATTTGTGCGTTCCAAATTGGAATATGCCTCATTTATTTGGAATCCCTCTGGCGCAATTCTCATAAAGAGGCTCGAAAGGGTACAAAAAAAATTTCTCAAATTTGCTCCTCTCCCGCTCAACTTCTTTGACCCTTTGCCACCGTATACTAGTAGGTGTGCCCTGTTGCATCTCTCAATACTAAAAGATTGGAGAACTATTGCGTCACTAATGTTTTTGAACGACCTTGTTTTAGGTGCTATTGATAGCCCTTTTTTTTTATTTAGGAAAGATCAGCTTAAGTGTACCAAATATGGATGCTGAGTGCTTTAGATTTCGTTTAAGCATAAAAATTCTCACACCCCAGGTCGCCTTCACCAGCTATTGACGTTAGCTGTCAGTTATAAAGATTCTTTATGCGTATTATGGTGTCAACACTCTCGGTATTCGGGCAGGCCAGAATATACACAATATGTGTCGCAGGCGTCGGTTTACAAATGTTTGGATTACACTAGAGATTCCAGATAATTTTTGTGTGCTAAACACTAATCTGCCTTTGGAAATGGTCCATCACGTCAAGATTTTTGGTAGATTGAGCTTAAAGTTGCCTAAAATGCATTGTTTGATCCTTTTCAGGCGCGTTTTGTGGGGAAACTATACTTTTGCGTTGCCTCTCTTTGATATTATCCAATAGCAATATTATTTAGCTTTTAAAAATACTATCTCAAACAGTTTTAAGATTTTTTTAGCGAAAATATACCGCTATGAATACATTATTCAAAATTTTATATCTTTGCTTAAAAAATCAAAAAAATGTTTGGGATAGTTCATTTTGAAGCTAATCAATAGTTCTTTACGATAATGTTAAAGAGAGTTAAACTAAAAGTATAAGTTCCCCACAAAACCTGACCAAAAAGGGTCAAAATAGGCATTGTCATCAACTTTAAGCTCAAATTGTTAAGAATTTAGATGGACAATTTTCCCAAAGCAGATCCGTGTTCAGCACACGAAAATCATCTAGAATCACCACCAACCCTTCAACTGGAAACTGGAAAAAGTGTAATTTTGTTGCCTTGTGTTATCGACACTAGGCTGTGGAGGAACCGTATAGGAGGACGGACTGGCTTTAGGTTTGACTTGAATATCCTGATTTTGAGACTCCGTGGCTATATTGAGCATCGGCTTTTTATTAAAAATTCGGAATTGTCAGGGATAGATGCTAAGCGCTTTAGATTTCGTTTAAGCATTAAAAACTTAACATCACTGGTCGCCTTAACCAGCTGTTGACGTTAGCTGTAAATTAAAAAGATATTCATTAAAAAATTCTCAAAAATTTTAGGGAAAGCTAAGCTTGACTTTAGGGGCTGTTCAAACCAAGGGATTATTTTTATTCAAACTTAGTTTGGTGAGGATTGCTGGTAATAGAACATTTCACTACTTGCTAAGCTAAATAAAATTGCTCAAACTCATTTGAATTCCTCGAATACAGGTAATCAACCAAATCTTATTTCGGTTTTGTCTTAATTCGCTGCTTAAAACTAAAGTGATTTATTTGTTGCATAGTGTAATTAATATTTCGTACGGTGAATTCTTCAGTCTTAAATCTCCCATCATATTTAATCATTCAGTAATAAAACAACTATTTCTATCATTTTATGATTCCATCACCTTTTCGGCTCATTTACCCTGCTCTTCCTAGCAGCTCCAAAAAAAAAATCACTTTATTAAACCCGTCCAACTAATTCACCAAAGCGTATCTAATTGTCAACTTATCCGCAAACTTTGAAATTTCGGCAACATTCTGTGCTGTGCAAGCAAGCACCTTTGCCCCGCTCCACACTCTCCACCCGCCTTGAGTTAATTTGCATATAATACAGTAAATCATGAGCGCACTCTGTAAAGCATAAAGGCAAAAACGTTCTAGCCAAATTTGGCATCTCAGTGGTCAGTGAATTTCAAAGCAAACCAAAAAATACACTAAAACATTTCTGTTGCCTTTCGCTTAACCTTCGTTACGGGAAATTAAAGCCTTGGCCGGGTTTACCAAATTGTTCTTAATTTGGACTTAATAAAAACGTGTGAACGTTCTTGAACTTTAGGGTAAACAAGGGGAACTGCTAAATGTTCTGGAACGCCACCTTTTTTTTGGGGCGGTAAATCCAATTTATGCGTTGGCGCCAATTCAAATTAGAATCTGTCAAAGTCACGCTCTGATATCTTGTAGAGTAACGAAACCGGATCATCAGGCTTGGATAAGACTTGGTTTGTTGACATGACTGACATAGCTGGCGACTGAGTCAGGCTAAAAGACAATGCACCCAGTTTAATGGCAAAACAATTAGGAAGGCATTTGATAATTTGGCGACAAATTGCTGATGGGGGACTGGTTTTTTGTATTCTTGGGATTGCCAGTATTGTCTTAGAAAATCAAATTAAGATGTGATCTCTGTTTTGTTTTTTTTTGTAATTTTTTGCAGGCCATAGCCAAGTGGAGTAAGCTAAATGGAATATCTTTAGTGGTGGTTGGTCCTGAAGATCCCTTGGCACTGGGACTGGGTGATGTATTGCTAAAATCGGGCATAGCCTGTTTTGGTCCCGGCAAGCAAGGAGCTCAAATTGAGGCCGATAAAAAATGGGCTAAGGATTTTATGTTGCGTCATGGTATACCCACTGCTCGCTATGAGAGTTTTACGGATACCGAGAAGGCCAAGGCCTTTATAAGAAGGTAATATATATGAGAGAGGTTAGGGGGATGTTCCTGCATTTGGCGGACTAAGAATTTCACCTTAGGGATTTAAATATATCTTAGAAGACCTTAGTCCAACAAATTATGAAACAACCCTCTATCACCTTTACTTAAAAACAAATTTAACTTTTGATTTCTCTACTTAGTGCCCCCTATCAGGCTCTGGTGGTAAAGGCAGCCGGGTTAGCTGCTGGTAAGGGTGTTGTTGTAGCTGCCAATATCGAAGAAGCCTGCCAAGCTGTCGATGAGATATTGGGTCAACTGAAATATGGTCAGGCTGGCGCTACTTTGGTAGTAGAAGAGCTACTTGAAGGTGAGGAGATCTCCGTTTTGGCTTTTACCGATGGCAAAAATGTGCGCGCCATGCTGCCCGCTCAGGATCATAAGCGCTTGGGTAATGGAGATTTAGGACCTAATACCGGAGGCATGGGAGCCTATTGTCCTTGTCCCTTGATTAGTCAGCCTGCCTTGGAATTGGTACAGCGTGCGGTGTTGGAGAGAGCCGTACAGGGCTTAGCAAAGGAACACATCACCTATAAAGGTGTACTATATGCGGGACTCATGCTGACACGCGATGGTCCACGCGTTTTGGAATTTAATTGTCGTTTTGGTGATCCCGAAACCCAGGTGATATTACCACTACTCGAAACCGATCTGTTTGAGGTGATGCAGGCCTGCTGTAAGGGAGAACTGGAGAAATTAACCCTGCAGTGGCGCAGTGGTGTAAGCGCTGTAGGCGTTGTCTTGGCTAGCGCTGGTTATCCAGAGACTTCCACCAAGGGTTGTCGCATAACAGGTAAGAGTGAACTTTTTATATAATTTTTTTTATTTATTAAACTATTTTTCTCACACAGGTCTACCAGCTGTTAATACCTCTACCCAGCTGATCTTTCACAGCGGCTTGTCAGTCAATCAAAAGAAAGAGGCCTTGACCAATGGTGGTCGTGTTCTCATAGCCATAGCTCTGGATGCCAGTCTTAAGGAGGCAGCTAAACAGGCCACCAAATTGGCAGGAAGCATACAATTTTCTGGTACAGGAGCTCAGTATCGTACGGACATTGCCCAAAAGGCATTCAAAATGTAAATAAGAAATATACTAAAATCAAGCATTTGAAGCACTTAAATCTAACATAAATAAAACCTCATGATATTGGAATGATTTCATGCGTCGAATTAAGAAAAATAGGGTTTCATATGGCAAAACAAGATAATCATTTAGAAGCAGCAGGAGTTCAGCAGCATTTACTTCATACACAATCTATTCATACATTTTCAAGCCAAAAAATTTATCTCCTCTTTGTAATTTTTGGAGAGTTGCCCTATATATCCTGGGTTTGAGTTTTGAATATGTTACCTAATCCGTGCATATACCTACTGAGGAGTACACAGCTAATAATCGGGACTATTTCAGATTAACATAAATAATCAGAAATAATCAAAAATAATCAATTATAATCTTTAAGATTTTTTTTGATTATTCCTGATTAATTCTGATTATTTTCAACATTTTCAACTGGAAAAACTCTTGGTTTTTATGCTCTCCTAAATACCTGATTTTTCAAGTAGCTCTACGTAGTAGAGGTGATAGGATCGGGGCTTGTGTAATGATAACGGGATTCGAGTCCCACTGGGGTAATGCTAATTTTTTTTTTAATTAATAAATATTATGAATTCTAAAATAATTGAGGCAACTAAAGGCCGATTAACCAAAATTTCTCATTACACAAGCGCCGAGCCTATCACCTCTACTCCAAAGATCTGCTTGACAAATCAGGTATTTAGGAGAGCATAATAACCTAGAGTTTTTATATCCTTGCAGAGGGTATTATAAAATTGTCCGGATGTTTGTAACGCATAGAAGGAAGCATCTCCGACCACATAAAGTATATATATTCTTGATCAGCACGACGAGCTGAGTTGATTTAGCCCTTTCCGTCTGTTTCTATGCTATCTCCTCCGTCAGTTTTAAAGCTATCCTCACCAAACTTTGCACGAAGTTTTTTTGGTACAAATACGCTGCACATTTGTCGGAACCGGCCGGATCGGATGACTATAGTATATAGCTCCCATAGGAACGATCGGTAGAAAAACTAGTCTTAAAGAGAAAAACTTTTTTGTTTTTAATGGAAAAGCCTCCAAAGTACGTATTACTTAGTTTACTATCCTTTTCCATGATTTCACTAAGTTTGGTCGAAATCGGATGTCTATAGCATATAGCTCCCAAAGGAACGATCGGTCGAAAAACTTGTTCTAGTGAGAAAAACTTTTTTGTTTTTAATAAAAACGTCCTTATCATTGGCATACACTTATTTTATATACTCTTACACAATTCTACAAAGTTTGGTCGAAATCGGATGACTATAGCATATAGCTCCCATAGGAACGATCGGTCGAAAAAATAGTTCGAGTGAGGAAAACTTTTTTGTTTTTAATTAAAACGTAATTTTTATTGGCATACACTTATTGTATATTTCTACAAAGTTTTCTACAAAGTTTTATCAAAATCTGATGACTATAGCATATAGCTGCAGTATGAATGATCTGTCGAAAAAGAAGTTCTAGTGAGAAAAACTTTTTGTTTTAAATGGGATCGCCTCCAAATTTCGTAATTAACAAGAGTTATGCTTTTCCATGATTTCACCAAGTTTGGTCGAAATCAGACATCTATATAGTATAGATCCCATAGAAAAGTAATGTCCAAAAAGTAGTCTTAGAAAAACTCTTTTGTTTTCAATGAAAGCTGCAAGGGTATACAAAACTTCGGCCGAGCCGAAGTTAACTTTCCCCTATTTTTCCAGTTGAGAATAATCAGAAAAATTCAGGAAGAAAATAATCTTAAAGATTAAATTTGATTATTTTTTATTATTTCTGATTTTTTTTGGTAATCTAAAATAGTCCCGATTATTTTTTGATTATTTATAATCGTAATCAATTAGTAATCGAGAGAATATGAAAATAATCGTAATGTAATGATTATTTTTAATTTTAAGTAAAAGTAGTAAAATAACTAATGATTACGATTAGTAATCATTATTTAACAGCTATGGTTCAGACAAGCAGGGCTAGATCGACTCTATTAAATATATTGCCACAGACTTTATCGGGGGTCTCGCAGAAATGTCTATAGATTTTTATATACTAACCTAAACTTCGATGATTTTATGTGTGAAGTGAAAAGAAAAAGTTTGGTTTCTATTTTAAATGGTAGCAAACACGTATGAATAAAATCTACTTGATTTTAAACAGTCAGTTTCTAATCTCTTAACATAGGCTTATGTTCCTACTCTTATCACTCTATGAATAACGGGTATAAAAATATTTAAGAATTTTGTTTCTTAAAAACTTCGAAACTTTTAAAATTTAGCACAGAGATAGGTCGAAACCGCGAAAATCGAAATTAAGTCATTGGTCACAAGAGTTTCAAGTGTATTTAAACTTCGGAGAAGACGAAGTCAGCTTTGTTTTTTCGTTTTATATATAAATATGAAAATATCTGGTCGATAAACTTAAGGATACCGAACCAGTCCTTATTTCCAATCGGTTTGCATCCCTGCTATAAACCATTGGTTAATTTTGCCACTAGCTCTTACAATTTTTATACCCTGTTCCCATTGAAAATGGGTTTGTTTCAGATTTGGAAAATTCCTACCCCTCCCTCCTTTAAGCGCAAAAAACTGTCAGAGCCACAATTTTTAAGATAGACATTTTAAACTTTATATTTATCAAGTAAGGCCCAATATCTATCTATTCTGAAAAGATCAATAAGATTGGACAAAAAACCGAAGTTATATACGAATCAATTTTGCTTGTGGGACAGAGGGGGGTCTTGCATTGTCAGTAATCGCGCGCGGCCGCATGCCATGCGTGTGTGCGTATGTTAAAGTGTGTGTGTGTATGTGTGAGTGAGTGTATATGTGTATGGAAACACAAGAAGTGAAGGGAACAGGGTATTTTGCAATCGGGGCACTCGACTACAGCTCCCTTACTTGTTTTGGTTTTAAAGTCCTCAATTTCACTGCTGATAAGCCACTGCCGCCTTGTTTGCAGCCTACTTTCTACTTAGCTTATTACAACTTGTTATGCATTTCCTTTAAATCGATCTTCTTATGATCTTCTATTTCCCCCTCTTTCTATTCACTTTTCTTGCTTTTATCAGAGCCATAGCCACTGCTCCCTCGCTAAGCTACAAGGATAGCGGTGTGGACATCGATGCGGGTGATGCATTGGTACAACGCATAAAACCCCTGTCACGAGGTACTCAACGACCGGGCGTAATCGGTGGATTGGGTGGCTTTGGTGGATTGTTTCGTTTGAAAGATTTGAGCTACCGGGAACCCGTAATAGCGGAAGTAACTCAGGGTGTGGGAGCCAAGATCCACTTGGCTTTACAGCACGAACTATACGAGAATGTGGGTTACGATCTATTTACCATGTGTGCCAATGATCTACTGGAATTGGGTGCCGAACCGGTGGCATTTCTGGATTACATAGCTTGTGGCAAACTGCAGGTACCATTGGCTGCACAATTGGTAAAAGGCATGGCCGATGGTTGTCGCGATGCAAAATGTGCTTTAGTGGGTAAGAAGCGAATTATTAATTGGAAAATGGGTATACTTAAATATGAAACTTGTACTTCCAGGTGGCGAGACTGCTGAGATGCCTTCCTTATATGCACCCGGGCAACATGACATGGCGGGCTACTGTGTGGGTGTGGTAGAACAGTCCCGTTTATTACCCCGCTTTGATCTGTATCAACCTGGTGATTTAGTGGTGGGCTTACCTTCCTCTGGCCTGCATTGTGCGGGTTTTAATGAGTTACTCACTCAATTGGAAAACGATAAAGTGAATCTCAAGATGCTTTCCCCGCTGGAAGGCGGTCATCGTGGCTTAAGTTTGGCCCAGGTTTTGGGTACTCGCACACGTTCTTATGTGCCGCAACTGTTGCCTCTTTTGCAGTTGGGAAAGGAGATTAAGGCCGTAGCTCATATAACGCACGGATTACTCCCAGATGTTCAACGTCTTTTGCCAGAAGGTTTTGAACTGACGCTTGATTTTGGTGTCGTACCCATACCACAGATCTTTGGTTGGTTGGCAGGACAGTTGAAGTTGAGTGCACAATCCTTGCTGGAGCAGCATAATTGTGGTATAGGACTAGTTGTGGTACTACCACAGGGTAGTCAGCTGTGGCGCACTTCCTTAGAGGGTGCCAAAGTACTCGGTGTATTGCAGCCATCTACTGTAGGTGCCCAACAACTGAAAGTGCGCAACTTTGAGGAACAAATGGAACGTTTGGCAGCACCTTTTGGAGGATTGGGTACGCATAAACTTTCGAAAGAACTTATGGAATTACCCAGCGAAGAGTTCAGAACAGCCACACGTAAGGACTGCTTTGAAAATTCTGCCGGACGTCGCTTGACACGTATTCCGGAACACTATAAGGATCCAATACTTATATTGGGCACCGATGGTGTGGGCACCAAACTAAAGATTGCTCAACAAACTGGACAAAATGGAAGTGTGGGCATCGATCTGGTGGCTATGTGTGTCAATGATATTCTATGCAATGGTGCGGAACCCTATAGCTTTTCTAGCTATTACGCTTGTGGCAAGTGGGACGAACGAATGGCACTGGAGGTGTCTAAAGGCGTGCTGGAGGGCTCCAGACAGGCGGAAAGTAGTTTTATAGGTGAGTTAATAGTTTGGACTGTATACGATATAGATATCCGACTATAAGATTAGTAATTAATAAGTTTGAGGATGATTCAATGAACTTTGTTCTCAAAACCAAGATAAACCCAGACCATACGATAGCAAAATCCAACAATTATTGATCATTTCATTAAATTTGTTGATTCCTTCCAACCTTTTTTACATTTCTACATTTCCATTCGGGACAAATATCAGAAACCATTTTTTAGGACAGAAATACGGTCCGCTTAGTACTTATATTTGTAAATCATTACTTGCGCTTACCTAATCGATGCGGAAACAAATCTAAGTTTATTCACGTTTAGACCTAGTTTTAGCATGAAATTTTTTTAAGTGTATGAATCACAGTCAGTGTTAAACCGTTTTTATACCCTTGCAGAGGGTATTAAAAAATTGTGCTGATGTTTGTAACGCATAGAAGAAAGCATCTCCGACCACATATAGTATATATATTCTTGATCAGCATGACGAGCTGAGTTGATTTACCCTTTTCCGTCTGTTCGTCTGTTTCTATGCTAGCTCCTCCGTCAGTTTTAAAGCTATCTTCACCAAACTTTGCACGAAGTCTTTTGGTACAAATACGCTGCACATTTGTCGGAACCGGCCGGATCGGATGACTATAGCATATAGCTGTCATAGGAACGATCGGTCCCAAAAACTAGTCTTAGTGAGAAAAACTTTTTTGTTTTTAATGGATACGCCATCTAAGTGTATATTTCTTAGTTTACTATCCTTTCCCATGATTTCACTAAGTTTGGTCGAAATCGGATGACTATAGCATATAGCTCCCATAGGAACGATCGGTCGAAAAACTAGTTCTAGTGAGAAAAACTTTTTTGTTTTTAATGGAAACGCCTCCAAAGCACGTATTCTTGTTTATTATCCTTTCCCATGATTTCACTAAGTTTGGCGAAATCGGATGACTATAGCATATACTCCATAGACGATTGGTCGAAAACTAGTTCTAGGAGAAAAACTTTTGTTTGAATGAAAACGTCCTTATCATTGCATACACTTTTTTAATACTTTACACAATCACAAAGTTTGGTCGAAATCGGATTACATTGCCCTAACGATCCGAACAGTCTATAAAAACTTTTTGTTTTTATAAACGTCCTTCTTTTATCAACCATTCAGTTTACATATCGCTATGATTAGCGCAGTACGAATGATCGGACGAAGAAAAGTTCTAGTGAGAAAAACTTTTTTGTTTTAAATGGGATCGCCTCCAAATTACGTAATGAACAGTGTATTACGCTATCCATGATTTCGCCAATTTTGGTCGAAATCAGACATCTATGTATTATAGATTCCATAGAAAAGTAAGGTCCAAAAAGTAGTCTTAGTTAGAAAAACTTTTTGTTTTTAATGGAAGCTGCAAGGGTATACAAAACTCGCCGAGCCGAAGTTAACTTTCCCCTATTTGTATTACTAAGAACTCGTAAAATATTTAATAATGTTAATGCAATTCGATTAGTTAAGCATCAAAGTATTACCAAAACGTTGACCAAATGTCGTCACGAAATTCGCGACATTAAAAAACCAACAAAAGAGATTTCAGGAACACCGACAATTGCTTTTGGGTTGCTAGAGGTTTGTAGAACACACCAATATTTGGGAAAAATTGTAGAAATGGTTTTTTTTTTTAATTTGTTTCTTGAATACTTTCACTAACTTTTTGTGAAGACAAATCTCTGAGTACGCCCGGCCTTTTTTTAAAGTCAAGCTAAATATTAAAAATTATAAAAAAATGGTAGTTTACAAAAAAAATTTTTTATATATGGGCATTTCCACAGAAAGGTCCACCAAGACCAAAAAATTAAAATTACTTAAAAACACAATTTTTTATCAAATTTTCATGTGGAATCAATCGAACTTAACTGATGTTAGCCAATCTTACAATAGTTCATTAGCCATTTTGAGATTTACAAAAGCAAACTCGCCCAAGCCTCATTTTTCTCATTTGGGTACTTATTTTGCACGTTTATTTTTAAAAAGGTACTATAAAATGTATTGACTTTGGCGCTATAAAATCGATATTAGGGTAAAACGAGTTAAAAAATAAATTGCAATTAACTGTAACTTTTTGTTTTCCATTATAACAGAAATCACAAATGGGAAAATGATGGGAAAATATGTCACGTGCGCAATGTCATGTAGAGAATCCTATTTTACTTTCTAAGAAAAAAAAAATATGAAAATGTTTCAGTCAAACTAATTCTAATATACAGTAAAAGTGATTAAAAACATTTTAAAATTAGTCGTACTAAAAATTTTTTGGCAGGTTTCGCTGCGTTCTGCACTTATATTGATGCCCAAAAAAAGCATTTCCTTTTTTGGTCACGTGCGTATCGCTTTTTGGTTGGCTTTATCTTGGTACTACATCTGCTACCACCTTTACCACTGAATAAATTGCTCCGAAAGAGCTATAAGTTACAGTGGCAGAAGAAAAAAATAATGTGACTTTTATTCTGCTTTAAAGGCGTACGACGGCCACGTTCGTCATCATGGAAATACCCAAATATAAATTTATTTTTTTTACTTATTTATAAAATTGTTTTTTAAAATAAACATTTTACTCGGGGAAAAAAGATTAGGTCTGTAGCTTAAGTGGTTTATGTGAGATATGCATTTAACTTTGCCCTTTTAAGTAATTTTTTTCCATCTTTTCAAAAGTTGAAAAATGTTTCTACTTTACAACGCTCCTACATCTTAAAAAAAAAAATTGTAAATTTCTTTCTTTTACGTTATTAAATACCTTGACCAAATCCTAATTAAAGTGCATCAATAGTTTTGCCAAATTTAACAACTAGAAATTTGATTTTTGCAACGAGTTTTTGGAAAACGAGTTAATTTCATTGTTCACCCGATTGTATCGGTAAGCGTTAAGATGTCCGTCATTCGTGTAGAGTGCCTCTTTTGGGCTCGTAGACTAGTTCGAGCCTAAACAGAGGAAAAAACCTATTTAGAAAAAGAGGTTGCCTTCAACTCAAAACAAGAACAAAGATTCCTCAAATATATTAGGAATAAATGTTCTAAAAGTGCTGGACATGAGCAAAATTCAACTCTACTCAACCGCCGCACAGAAAATTAAAAGTAGTCATTTTGCCGAGCTAACACTCCATTTTATTTATGGTTTGTTGATTGCGAAAAGTCTTAAGTTTGATTCCATGTTCTTCATATTAAACCCTTTACTCGTAGAGTAAAAGAGTATACTAAAGTAGTGCAAGTGTATGTTACAGGCAGAAGGAAGCATCTCCGACCCCATAAAGTATATATATTCTTGATCAGCACCAACAGCCGAGTAGATAGAAGAGGACTAGAAGAGGAGAGCAACCAAACTTTGTATAAAGGTGTTGAAGAGTATTGTCTGCAGGCAGATCAAGTTTGTTTCAAATTTTGAAAAACTCCAACAATTTTAAAGATATGGAACTCATATTTTGGATATTACGAGGGCGGTCCCAGAAATAGCCGACCTAACTACTAAAACACAATAATTTATCATTTTTTTTTTTTATTTTTCAACATAGGATCCTTTTATGTCGATACTCTTTTCCCAGCGATGTTCAATAGCTTCGATACCTTTTTTATAATAAGAACTGTGAAGCTCTTCAAAATAGGCATTAACCTCGGACTCCACCTCTTCATTGTTGCCAAATCTTTTTCCTTCGAGCCATTTTTTCAAGTTTGGAAATAAGAAATAATCAGAGGGAGCTAAGTCTGGCGAATAAGGGGCGTGAGGTAGCAATTCAAATTTTAATTCATTAATTTTAGCCATTGCAACGGCAGAGGTGTGAACCGGCGTATTGTCATGATGGAACTGCAAGCGCGGCACCCATCTTGCGCATAACTTTTTCAAGTCCAATTTTTCGGTCAATATGCGATGTACAGCACTTTTTGAAATGCCTACACATTCAGCTAACTCACGAACTTTCAATCGCCGGTCACTCAATACACATTTTTTAATTTTGGCCACCATTTCTGAAGTGGTCACCTCATTTGGACGCCCATTACGATGTTCATCTTCGCAGCTCAAACGACCTCGCTTAAACTCAGCCACCCAATATTTTATTGTTGTAAACGAAGGAGCAGAATTACGTACGGTAGAATCCAGCTCCCTTTTAATATTGGTTGGACTAAAACCTTTTATATGAAAGTATTGTATCACATAACGATGACCAATTTTGTCCACGTTTGCAAATCAATAACAAGCGTTCTCTATTATAATCGACAAAGAAAAAACTGTGCAAGGTAAAGGCACCAAACTTCAAACTTAAGCTTTTAATAGTTGGTACTTCCCCTTTTTAATATTTTTTGTGAACATTTTCCAACTCTACTGTGCTAGGTCGGCCATTTCTGGGACGGCCCTCGTAGATGGCAAGTTTTAGAGGTTATACAAAATGTTGCATACTTTTCACAGCAGCATGCGCTATCTGCTAACATAATGTTGATATATATGCATTAACGTTAATGCTCTGTTAATTAACATAAGGAAAGTCTATTAAACATTAAGTTTACTAAGTAACGGGTATTTCAAAGTCGTGCATGGCCGTCTTAAACTAATCTTCTGCCTATAACAGGATATAAAAACCACTTCATTTTCTTTTTTCAGCCTCTCATAATGCCGCTCTGCCGTTGCTCTATGAACCTCAAGTCTATGATCTGGCCGGTTTTGCCTTGGGCATAGCCGAACGTTCGGGAATTCTACCGCGCCTCGATGACATCCAACCGGGTGACATACTCATAGGACTACCCTCTTCAGGAGTGCATAGCAATGGGTTTAGTCTGGTACATGCGGTGCTCAAGCGTGTCGGATTGGGACTCAATGATCCAGCACCCTTTAGTCACAAGACATTGGGAGAAGAACTTTTGGTTCCTACCAAAATTTATGTAAAAGCCTTATCCTCTCTATTGGCTCGTACTGATCATGGCATCAAAGCCTTGGCCCACATCACTGGCGGTGGTTTAAGTGAGAATATTCCTCGGGTATTGCGCAAGGAACTGGCTGTACGTCTCGACGCGAATAAGTACCAATTACCTCCGGTCTTTGCCTGGTTAGCTGAGGCAGGAAATATTACTGCCACGGAATTGCAAAGAACTTACAATTGTGGTTTGGGTCTGATACTGGTGGTGAGTGCTAAGCATGTAGATGTGGTACTCAAGGAATTGCGCTATAGCCAACGTGCTGTGGTAGTGGGTGAAGTTATACCGCGTAAGGACACCAAAAAACCGCAGGTACATGTACAAAACTTTGAGGCCTCCCTGGCGCGCACGCAGAAACTATTAACGCTACCACGCCGTCGCGTAGCTGTACTCATTTCGGGAACTGGTAGCAATCTGCAGGCTCTGATCGATGCCTCCCGTGACTCTGCACAGTGTGTGCATGCTGACATTGTTTTAGTTATCAGCAACAAGGCGGACGTTTTGGGTCTAGAGCGCGCCTCGAAGGCAGGCATACCCTCTCTGGTTATTTCCCATCGAGATTTCTCCAAGCGCGAGGACTATGATGCCGAATTAACGCAACATTTAATGACAGCACGCGTGGATTACATTTGTCTAGCCGGTTTTATGCGTATACTGAGCGCTCCCTTTGTACGCCAATGGCGTGGTCGTCTCATTAACATACATCCCTCCCTGCTGCCCAAATATCCGGGTCTAAATGTGCAGCAACAGGCCTTGGATGCGGGCGAAAAGGAATCTGGGTGTACCGTTCACTTTGTGGATGAGGGTGTGGATACGGGAGCCATTCTGGTACAGGCTGCGGTGCCCATATTTCCCAACGATGGTGTAAATGAACTCACTCAGCGCATACATGAGGCCGAACATTGGGCCTATCCAAAAGCTTTGGCCCTGCTGGCCAGCGGAGCTATACGTCTGAGCCCCGAGGGCAAGTGTGTGGGCAAGGAGTAGTACCCTTACATATAATAACTATGTATATATTTAAGCTGAACCGAAAATTGTCTTATTTTATAATCAAATAATTCAAATTAAAGATAACATTTTTGTATTCCAATACAAGACTTTGGTGTATTTTCAACTAAAAAAATTGAATTCGTTTCGAACTTGAACCCTGACTCGAGCTTGTAAATCTAATTTTTTCCTACTGTAATTTAATGACATTCTAGTGTTTGGACTTTTATTGCTTTTTCTGGGATATCCCTCTTAGCTTTTGAATCCAAAAATATCCTTTCTGGTGTATAAGGGTGGTAGAGACTCTAATATCTTTTCGTTTCCTAAAAACAGTACACGAAAATCATCTAGAATCACTACCAACCCTTCAATATACTGTAAAAAGTCAAATTTTGTAGCCTTGTGTTATTCATATTCACAACGATTTTTCTATATTGACAACACTAATATCACCCAATTGTTCCAATGGTTCCTTCCTGACCTTCTGCAACCTTCTGTCTTCATTCCTCTAGATCCGCCTCCGGTATTTATACCCTCTCTCTTTCACTCAATTCGCAAGAATTGATTCTTCAGTATGGGAACAATTAATTTTGAAGATATCTTTTTATACCCTTGCAAAGGGTATTATAATTTGCCCAAAAGTTTGCAACGAATTCATTTCCGACCCCAAAAACATATATTCTTGATCAGGGCGAAGAGCTGAGTTGATTTAGCCCTGTCCGTCTGTCTGTCTGTTACAACGCAAGCCTAGTCTCTCAGTTTTAAAGCTATCGAGCTGAAATTTTGCACAGTCTTCTTTTTACTGAACGCAGGATGTAGGATGACTATATCTTATATCTCCCATAGGAACGATCGTTTGGAACACTAGTTTTAATAAGAAAAACTTTTTTGCTTTTAATGGAAACGTCTCCAGACTTCGTATTTATTGGTTTTTAATGCCTATTATTATTCTATCAAATTTGGGGAAAGACGCACCACTATATATCTTCTACTTGCGCACAAATCTCAAATTGGCAGAAAGGCAAAAGTTTTTGAATAGAAGATATGTTGCCTTTCAGAAATGCAATGCTGACATTGCACACTGGGATTGAATGGAAAACTGACCGGCAGAAATTCGAAAAATCGAGGATGTAATCCAGGAGCATTGAGTGGCTTAAACAGTGACCAATTAACCCCATAGCTCGGAAATGTACAATTTTGAAGGTTCCATGAACGCTGTCCGACAGGAAAGGAATTCAAAGTCGAGCCTTGTTTTAATACCTGTAATACCTGTATTTTTAGCAGATCCGTGGTATGTGGCGACAATATTTCTGGTTCCTGGTAACTTTTTTTTATTAAATTTGTGTTTCTTGAGGTACGAATTTCATATTCGGTTAATTGAATTTCCATAAGATTTTAAGTAAAAGTGTAAGGGGAAGAAACAGACTAAAAAAACTAATTTTTATTTTTTCAGACCGGCTAGTATCGGTCTAGAATTGACATTCATTATTACTGCGGACCTTTACGAAAGCCACTAATCATATTTCGTTGTCTAGTTTTGAGAAAAACATTTTTTTAGTGTTCCTATTAATTTATACTTATTCACTTTGTATGGGAGCTACATCTAAAAATTGACCGAGTAAAACTCTGCTAGAATGTTAGGCTTCACATAAGACAAGCGTCTACCAAACATTGTCCAAATCGGACAAGTTTCAGGAGTTCCCCATATGAAATTTTTTTGTGGGAAATTGAACGAAAACGCCGCTCTTCTTTTTTCACCGATCGTTCCTATGACAGCTATATGGTATAGTCATCCGATCCGGCCGGTTCCGACAAATATGCCGCGTGTAAAGTTTGGTGAAGATTGCTTTAAAACTGACGGAGGAGATAGCAAAGAAAAAGACAGACGGACAGGTCTAAATCAACTCAGGTCGTCGTGCTGGTCAAGAATATATATACTTTATGTGGTCAGAGATGCTTTCTTCAATGCGTTACAAAAATCCTGACAATTTTATAATACCCTCTGCAAGGGTAAAAAAAAGTAAACTAGACATTCGGAAAAGGTAAATGCTGGGTGGACAACTGCAAAGGGTACATGACAAGAGAAAATCAGTGTTTTTTTTTAAATATTTTCATTGAACAAACTAAATACCACACTGAAATTTAAATTTTCTACATTAACGCGGTTGAAAATTCTAAGCGAAAATCTTAGCTCAAAATCAGTACCGAAAAGTTATATTTTTCATTCGGAAAATTAAATCAAATAAACGTAAGGGATTTCAAATGCTGAATGCAACATTAGAAAATCTACAAAAAAAGTTTTTCTACTTTTCCTTTTTCGCCCCCTTTTTTTTTTTTTTTTTGGGTTTTTTCACTTTTTGTTTTTTTGATTGGCGTTTGGGCTAGCGGCCGTGTGTAAATTATTTAAAAACCCAAGGAAAGAAAGTTGTGTGTGTGTTGCAAGAGGGAAAAAAAAAAATTTTTTTACGTTCTTCAGAAGGAAGACCTTGTCCTCTTTGTGCCCCTTGCTCCCCCACTACCCTCCTAACCACATTCCCTTATGTAAATAGATTTTTTGTTTTTATAATATGACGTGTAGAAAAGTTACATGCCACATGTAGAAATGAGAAAGCTCATTTACAAGTTTTTCTCTTTGTGCATGTATAAAAGTGATGAATAATAGTTTCTCTAACGTCTAAACCGCTGAACCAATCTTCACGAAATAGGCTATGTGTCATGTCTGTAAAGCCATCTAGGTGAACCACTTCAAAAGTGGTTCAAATTCAGTTTGAATTTTCCCTATTAAAAATAATCCTAGCACCATCAAAAAATGTAAGAGAAAGCCACCTATGAGGCAATTTAACAAAATGACACATGAGTAAAAATGAGTAAAACGGCGTTGTTCCTTCGAATCTACGGTGCCAATTTGACAGCTAGGTAATGGTTCTTATTTGTAATCGTACTCAGCGATAATATATGGAATATGTGGCTTTAATATTTTGGAAAATCTACCTTTAAAGTCGGAAAATTGGCAAAAAAACTTTGAAATACAACTTTTCAGTTTTTCACACCGAGGGCAAATGTGTGGGCAAGGTGAATTTTTTTTTAAATCGAGTTTAAAACAATACGAGCTCTTCCTTCGAACTTTTTTTTAGTGGAATTTAATTAAGGGATGAATTTCATTCATATTCACAACGTATTTTCTATTTTTACAACACTAATATCACCCAATTGTTCCAATTGTTCCTTCCTCACATCACAGTTGGTTTACAGAAAGCTGCCAATAAGTGAAAACAAATTGACCGTTTGTTTTCTTTCACCAGCCACGTTGTCGCTTTCTTTCTTCATTCCAGTGGGACGCTTTACATTTCGCTCTAGATTCGCCTCCTTAAATACACTCTCTGCCATTTTATCAATTCGTAGGCGAAAGAATTGATTCTCCAGTATGGGTACAATCAAATTATATTTATCTATCAACTTGTTGAGTTCCTTTACATCCTCTGCATAATGTTGGGCAAATAAATCCCAAGCCCTTATTTCCTCAGAAGTTTTTAAAGGCCATTCACCATAGTAAATACGCTCGGAACGTAAATCCTTCTTCATTTTGTTTATTGCATCGCGTATTTCCTTACTGAGGGTAATCCATTCTGGTGTGAAACCATTATCCTGCATTATTTTGTTCAATTTATGTGTGGTAAAATCCAAATAGGGATTTTGTGTTTGAGCCGATGACAAAGGCTTGCCGGCTCCATTCAAATTATTGAAATCCCCCTTGGACATGGCCTCCTGTATTAAATCCTCTACCACACGTTCAATTCCGTATTTGGTTTTAATCGCATGTTTGCCATAGTAATTGCGTCCTCCTCCTTTTGGCATTAGCGAACTATCTCCCGCAGCGGCTTTTTCTAGGCGATGTTCCAGCACTCGCTCCTGCGCCTTCATGGCACGTACTTGTTGGTATTGCTTCTGGCGTTGTGAGGGCGTACCCAAGCCTATGCCCTCATTAGAGAGATACTGACGATGCTGCGGAGCCGTATGCTTAATATCAAACTCCATGGGTTCCTCTTCATTTTCTGGTATATTTCGACGTCTCTTGGCGAATTTCTCCTGCAGTATTTTAAAAGCCTCATCCACCTGTTGGAAACGCTCGCTGCTGGCCTCTGAGGTGTCCGCGTCTGGATGAACGCGTTTGACCAAATCCAAGTACGCCTGTCGAACTGTATTCTGGTCAGCGGACTCATGGACGCCAAGAATGCGAAAGCATTGCTGTAAGAGAAGATTATATAATCAACGGGAGAAAGGCTTTAAAATAGTGAACAAGGACGAGCTGGTAAGCAACAAAGAGAGAGGGAGCAGGAGAGTGCGTTGCCAAAGCCTTGCTTAAATGTAACGGTCCTCTAGCTTACTCACCTGATAAGCTTCGCGACGTTTCATATGCAAGGCTCGCCAACCGCAGCTGCTCAAAGTGTGGCACCTTAAGTTGCCATGTAGCAGATTACCAATTTGTAGCATTTTGGAGTTGAATTTGTTTAATGCTTTTTGTGACTTAATAAAAATTTGTTGTCATTTAAAAAACATTTGTTTTCCTCTTTCAACAGCTGGTTGTGATTAGGAGGCAGACTTATCGATACATCGATCAATTTATTGACAGTGTGACCAAACTTGATAATTTTCAATACTTAAGTTTAAAGTTAAAGCTTAGTTTTTAATATATAAGGGAATTAAGCCTCACTAATTGACTGATTCACTGGTGACCACCGCACAGCCCAAGCCATAAGACTTAGCAAACTGAATTTTTCGCAGTAGTTTGATTTACTTATACTAAGATCCGGATTTGGAAAGCACTGTCGGGAAATAAGAAAAATTCTACCTTTTTTGTTTACCATCCGATGGTTCCCAAACTCATTCTTATAGATCTACTTGAAAATTCAACACTGCATACAAACATACGTAAAATGCACCCACTGGATGATAAATGTGAATGTAAAGGTTGTTGGACCAAAAGATTGGTTTACTGTTTTACGTATCAAGAACCTACAAAAGTCACTCATCATCACCTCGTTCCACCTCTTGCTTAACAAGAGGCTTAAACTTTACATTTTCTTTGCCAATAGTCAATTCAACTCTTTCGGACCAATCTTTGGTATAATGATGATCGGCTTTATCTTGACTGTCCCATTTACATTTAAAAACAGCTAAACTTACTGTAGCCTTGCTTTAAGCCAGTCACTTTGGACAGTACCTTCAGATCAGTACAGATATTCCATTCGTGATCGCCGTTCTTAATGAGTGCCAGCAACTTTGAAATCGATTCATATGATTCCTTGACGTTCACTGAGTGCTCTAACGGTACCTATGGATTATGTTTCCTTGATACAAAAACACCGCGTTTAAGCTCAATTTGCTGCTATCAATGAACAAACGCCTTTCGGATGAATCACAAGCTTTCCCGAATTCTCGAAACAAACCATCCACGTCCTTACAATAGCAAAACTTTTCCTCCTTGCAATAGTACTGAGCAATAGGGTATGTTTACAAAACCTTGCTTAACATCGCCATTTTTTATTCAATCTTAAATTTAAATTTAAGTAAAGCCACTTAAATTTTCTTAATTTGTCTGTTTTTGTTTCGAATATGCTTCGCCTTATTTGTATTTTATGGTAAAATGGCACAACCGATTGCTTTCCTGAGAGATGCCTGACATTTAATGTTTTTTTGCTGAGCTTAGCGCGAAATTTAAATAAAGCCAGTTGACTATAAGGCATCTCAGGAGGAAGTAATTTATATCTTTTTTTATTTATTAGTAACGAGTTCTCTGGCTCGAGGTCAAGAAGTTGCGATTGTTCAGAACTATAAACAACTTATGTATTGACAATCCAAAAAGAGCGTGGACAAACTTTTACAGCTGTTTCATGGATATCCAATCCAATCATCAGAAGGCGTTTCGCTAAATGACTCCTGATCGTTGAGCCAATTCCTTGCAATCAGAACTTTAAACAGTTGGGAACTGTAAATCGCAATGAAACCAAAATTGGACTCACATACAGAAAGCCACAACTATAAGTGAACAAACGCAACTTCTTGATCTCGAGCCATCGAACTCGTTATTAATTAAACATTAGAAAGGTCGCCAAATAAATTGGAAAAAAAAACAAATTTTTATTTATGTGATTTATTATGATAATACAGTCCAAATTAGTTAATTACCAAAGGGATTTACTTTTAACCAGCACGATTGATCATCATGGGAAAAGGAAATACATTATCACCCAAAAATGTGGCCAACATTGAGGCGTACAAGGACACCGTCATGTCAGATAGGCAAATAACGGAAAGAATTAAAAGCTCACGTGCTGCTGTCGATGTGTGGAACTTAAAGCCAAGTTACTTAAAAAACTGGTCAAACCGAAACAAACAGAAAATTTCGAAACGTCAGAATGCAGGTATTTTTTGATTTGGCTTACAAAAACAAGAAAACAAGAAAGAACGTCGGTCAAGCCCGAATATAACATACTCTGTACCTGTGAAGTGCTGCCCATCACCGTTGCGACCTGTGCCGCCCTTTGGCGGATCGATAAATAATCTTTCAAAATATGTCCAGAAGGTTCGAAGCTTCTATCTTTAAAACTGACGGAGATATGACTTTTTTTTCTAAACTGCGGGGGCGGGAAGGGGCGTGGCAAAAATTGAAAATAAACTTAATCTGCCTGCAAGTATAAGAAGTTTTTGTCCCTTAGACGTCAATCCTCTATCTCTTACCATCTCTGAGATTGGTGCATTTATACGGACAGACAGACGGACATGGCTATACCGACTCGGCTGTTGATGCTGACCAAGAATATATTTACTTTATAGCGTCGGAAATACTTCCTTCTGGCTGTTTCATACTTTTGCACAAACTTATTATATTCTGTGTACCTACCTCTGGAACTGGTACCACTGCTTTCAAAACTAAGTCGGATTTATCTAATCGACGCGTTCAAAAAGTTTTGGCTGGAAGTGGACGATTGGTTTGGAGAAAAACGAAGAGAAAACCCTGCGTTGACGACATCTTATTATCAAGCCAGAATGGACTTGGCGTTAAGTTACATGTCATGAAGGGAGGACTGGAAAATGTGGTGTTCTCGAATGAAAAAATGTTTAACTTGGATGGGCCAAATGGTTTTAATTACTAGTAGCACAACATTAGGGCGTTTGAGCCCATTTCGACCTCCCAAAACTTTGTCCGCTTTCCGATCTCACAATCGGAGCCCTTTATGCAAGATTACAGGTCGCATGAATTTCGAAGGCAATCAAAACTCATTGGATGAGATCTTAAAAGATTTTTTGAGGCAAGAGCCTAACCCGTATTCCAACTTTCAGCAAGATAATGCTTCGTGAGTGGTTCAGCGAAAAGAAAAGCTGCCTTTTAGAATGGCCAGTGCGTTCTCCTGACTGAGAACATGTGGGGTAACCTTGTACGAACATGTGGGGTAACCTTGTTACCGAGGAATGGGTCAAAATACCGGACTCAAGCTAATCAATAAGTCGACAGGTTAGACCTATTATTAATAGCAATTTACAAAAATTTATAATTTTCCCTTTCTATTTTTTTAAGACTGGCTTTAATTTAATTTTGCGGTACATATTGTTTTTTTTTATGACAAATGGTGAAAAGATCACTTAACATTAATAAATATTTTGGATATTGTTGATTCAAGTTGAACCGAAAATGATTCAAATATTTTTTTCCAATAAAAATTATTAGCCAAACTTTAAACATATTTTTCTGAACAATGGGTTCAGGTTCGCTCCCGGGCTCAGCGGACTTCTGAATTTCTTTTTAATTTTTAAAAAGAATATAATTTGTTCACAGAGTTGGTAAGACAAAAAGATGCACTCTCCAAAATTGTCCACAATTTTTGAAGATTTTGAATAAATGGTTTGTTTAGTACTGTAGCACAGTATAGAGTCACGCAAGCTTTTATTTCACGTGACAACAATCGCCTTGACATCTATCGAATTGCAGACCTGCCTACTATCGATATGCACTCACGTATGAACAGCTGTTTGCCCGCCATAACAGCTGTGCGATAGCCAGACGACAATCGATAGCTAACGATAACGAAATATATGTATTTTCGTGCTCAACAAAACAACTACAACTAAATTTTTAATTTTAAACGAACTACATCAAAAAAGCAAATACGAAAGTCAAATAAATCAAACAGAAGCCGAGTGAGGCCGCGTGGCAAGTGTGGGCAGTGAAATTGCCTAAAGAAATTGTGTTTTTTTAAATACAAAAAAAAACTTGGACAAAAAAATTTTCGTAAGCGATGCCTCTGATGTTGTCTCGTTCGCACAGCAGAATTACTAGTTGCTGTGTGTGTGTGCGTAAACGTGTGTGCGAGTGTGTTAGTGAGTGACTTTGACTGCAGTTGGTGTATAAATTTTTGTGATTAAAATATAATAAATAAAAAACATAAAAACTAAGCTAAAAATGTGAGAAGCAGTCTTAATCAACGCCAATTTGCATTGCAACTTCCACCAACAACACCACAACAACAAATCTGAGCGGAAATATTAAGATGTGTGTGTAAAATAAAGGTGAGTACATAAAGTAAAAACAAAAAAGTCAATTGTTATAAACAAAAATGTGTCAAAAGTTCGTCTTGGCAGACCGACCGCCCGCTCTCTCTCTCTCTCTCTCTGTCTCTCCCGCCACGCCGTTACAAATGAAAAGAAAAAGCAAAGAAATTAATTTTGGGCTCTCTCACAGACAAACTTTTAATTTTAATTTGCTATGCGCACAGCGAATTCGCGCGCAAAGGCAAAAATACAAAAAAAGAGGCAGCCAACAATAACAACAACAACAAAGTAATAAACGTCAAATGCCAGACGAACAAGCCGCCGCCGCTACCGTCGCACTCTCTCTCTCGCGCTCTTTGCTGTAAAAGTGTGTGTGAGTGTTTGTGTTTAGTTAATTTGTTTTTATGTCTAATATTTTAGTTTATCTGTTGCAAAAAATGGAAATAGCTGCTTTTACCATTTGTTTTTTATTAATCAGTCTTATCAGCTGCCATTATTTATTTATTTATGGTGAAAATTTTAGTGCAGGCACAGCGATAGAAACGGAGATAGAGAGGGAGAGAGAGCGCAACAAACACACACCTTCAAGGCAATTCTGATAAGATTTTATATATAAATTTTTTTTGTATTTAATTGTGCGCCTAGCGGACATTCCAATAGCCAGCAAGCTGAAAAATACAATTGTACAAATGTTGATAGGTTAGGAAATTGATTATTTTTCTTAATTTGTCAGTTTCGTAATCAAATGAAATAATATCACATCTAAAATTCTCCATTGAAATTACTTCGAATAAGAAAATTTAACCTTTGATCCTTGGCTAATGGTTACTACATTGACTAAATAATTAATGATTAGCAATGCTTAATTCGTAACACTTTATTCCCAGTTTTATTAAGAACTAGAAAGGATAGTTTTGAAACATATTCACCTTGTGATTAACTGAATCTGGCATTAATCCTATTGGAAAATGAAATTAAAACTGGCTCTCCAATCATTAACGTTTCAGTGTCCATGCAGTCCTGCCCTAAAGTGAACTCCAATTTGAGATCTTAAAATTTTTGTTTTGCTTATCTGAGAGATGCATTTCAATAGTTTGTATATTTCAGTGTAAATTTCAGTTCACTCACTGATTTGAATTCCGATATCATGTCTAACCTTTCCCAATCCCGAACCAAGTTTTTAACTCAATTACGTCCCAATCTTTTCTTCATATCTGAAAGTCTGTCCCGATGACGTCGAAAAAAAATTTATTTTAGAGAAAATTATTTGAAAATCAAGGCTGATAATACTATGCAACAAATTTTTAATTCCGGCTTCTAAATAGTTGACCCCTATGTAAAATTTCACGCTGCTCTCAGTAAGATATGTGGAAAGTAGAACGGTTTTTGAGATATCGTCAAATTTTCATTTTTACTGCTGCAAAAAAAGGTAGGTCTACTTAAATGCTATTTTCTCTGTTTTTAGTCCACCAATGTTGATAACAAATGATGACAAAAATTAAAGAAATTAAAATTATCTTTACAAAAAATGCCGATTGTTTAAAATCTAATCATAAATGACGAAGCTAAGGCACTTCAAAGTTGGATTTTTGAAAATTTTTTTTTAGGTTTTTTTCCGTCTTTCCATGCTCAGGTTTAAGATATTGACATGATCCGGCAATCTTTTACAAACATTTTTTGCCCTCGTTCATCAAAATCCGATTAAAAATACTTCCGCAAAAAATACTTGCAGAATTTGGTGAAAAAACCAAAATTTTATTTTTTACTACTCATAAAGCATTTGAATTCCATAGCTCACAAGGTCAACAGTTTTGCATTGGTCGCACAAAATATGCCATTTTATCCAAAATTTGCCTCCGAATTCAAATTTTATCTGACATTTTTGAAAAGTAGGACGGTTACTTTAAATATTTGCAAATTTAATCCTATTTTAACTTATTTTTCCAGTTGAAGAATGTTAGTTAAGGCTTGAAAGCGTAAGCTTTTTATCCTAACTTGAACTGCAATAAAAACTCCTAATGCTCAATGTTCATTCTTATTTGACTTGATAAGATGTGATTCTTAAACTGAAAAATCTAGCAAAAACTTGATATTTTAGAAATATATCAATGTCAGAGAGGAATTCTTCAAATGGCTGTATCTTAAATTCCTCTCTGATGTGACTTTGTTTTGTTTAGATACTCCTCCTATGTGACTTATTAAACAAAAAGCGTAGAGTTACGGGTCGGAGCGCATTCAAAACAACAATTAATAACACTCTTAAGAAGAGGTATGGTTACTTAATTGTGTAGAATGTAGTTGAATTTTTGTAAGAAATTATCCTATCACTTAATTGTCTGAAACCGTAGCAATTTTTATGGAAAGACGGAAAAAAAACTTAATGAAAGGCCGCAAAAACTTGAAAAATCATCATCATTTTTTAACAATCCAACTTTAAAGTGCCATAACTTTGTCATTTATGATTCGATTTTAAACAACCGTCATTTTTTGTAAAGATAATTTTATTATCTTTAATTTATTATCAACATTGGTGGACTAAAACCAGAGCAAATAGACCTACCTTTTTTCAAAACAATAAAAAGGAAAACTTGACGATATCTCAAAAATCGTTCTACTTTCCACATATCTGAGAGCAGATTTGAATTTAACGTAAAATTTTACATTAAAACCACTTGTTAAATGTCCCTGAAATAAAAATGACTGAAATTTTGTTGCATAGTGTCACCAATGAAATTCCCTTAGGTTTACCTTGGTTCATAGATACAAAAATTTTAGTATGTATGCTAAAAATAACTTAAATTAATCACAAAATGTAAACCGGCGGCAGGTTAGACCTGAACGTAATTTTGAAGCTAGCATCGTACACTTTTGCAAACGGAAGGGGCGTGGCAAAGATGGGTTAGATCCAATAAAATTAATGCTTCTTTTCAAATATTTATCTTACTCTAAAGCTTTTCGCTAAATCAAGATTTATAAAAATTATGACTAGAAATCGAATTTTATGTTTTTTATACCTTTGCAGAGGGTATTATAAAATTGTGCGGATGTTTGTAACGCATTGAAGAAAGCATCTCCGACCACATAAAGTATATACATATATTCTTGATCAGCACGACGAGTTGATTTAACCCTGTCCGTCTGTCCGTCCGTCCGTCTGTCCTTCTGTCCGTGTGTCTGTTTCTATGCTATCTCCTCCGACAGTTTGAAAGCTATCTTCACCAAACTTTGCACGAAGTCTTTTGGTACATATACACTGCACATTTGTCGGAACCGGCCGGATCGGATGACTATAGCATATAGCTGCCATAGGAACGATCGGTCGAAAAACTAGTTTTGGTGAGAAAAACTTTTTTGTTTTCAATGGAAACGCCTCTGAACTTTTTATTTCTCAGTTAATTATGCTTTTCCATGATTCCACCAAATATGGTCAAAATCGGACATCTATATAGTATAGCTGTCATAGAAAAGAAGACCCTGAAAAGTAGTCTTAGTTAGAAAAACTTTTTTGTTTTTAATGGAAATGTCCTTAAAATTGGCACGTATTAGTTTTTTATGCTCTTACACAATTCTACAAATTTTGGTCAAAATTGGATGACTATAGCGTATAGCTCCCATAGGAACGATCGGTCGAAATACTTGTTCTTGTGAGAAAAACTTTTTTGTTTTCAATAGAAACGTCTCTTTCGTTGGCATATATTTATTTTATATACTTTTACACAATTCTACAAAGTTTTGTCAAAATCGGATGACTATAGCATATAGCTGCAGTATGAATGATCGGTAAAAAAGATGTTCTAGTGTGAAAAACTCTTTTGTTTTTAATGGAATCGCCTTCAAAAATGTACATGTTAGTTATTGTTTTCCAAGATTCCACTAAATTTGGTCGAAATCGGACATCCTTATAGTATAGCTCACATAGAAAAGTAAGGTCCGAAAAGTAGTCTTATTTAGAAAAACAAACTGCAAGGGAATACAAAACTTCGGCCGAGCCGAAGTTAACTTTCCCCTATTTTTTTTTTTGTTATACCCTTGCAGAGAGTGTTATAAAATTGTCCGGATGTTTGTAACGCATTGAAGGAAGCATTTCCAACCACATAAAGTACATATAACGAGCTGAGTTGATTTAGCCCCGTCCTTCCGTCTGTTTCTATGCTATCTCCTCCGTCAGTTTGAAAGCTATCTTCACCAAACTTTGCACAAAGTCTTTTGGTACAAATACTCTGCACATTTGTCGGAACCGGTCGGATCGGAATACAAGTATATAGCTGTCATGGAAACGCCTCCAAACTTCGTATTTCTTAGTTTGCTATGCTTTCCCATGATTTCATCAAGTTTGGTCGAAATCGGAGGAAAGCTGTAATGGAAAAGTAGAGTCTATAAAAAAGACTTAGTTTGAAACACTTTTTTGTTTTCAATGGAAATGACTAACATTGGCACTTATTTTTTTGGTATGCTTTCACACAATTCTACCAAGTTTTGTCAAAATCGGATGACTATAGCATATTGCTGTCATAGAAACAATCGTTCAAAAAACTAGTTCTAGTGAGAAAAACTTTTTTTGGTCTAAATCTTCTATATAATATAGTTCTCATAAAAAAATAAGGTCCGAAAAGTAGTTAGAAAATCTTATTTTTTATCAATGGAGGCTGATAGGGTACACAAAACTTCGGCCGAGAAGAAGTTAACTTTCCCCTATTTTTATACTCTGTGTTTGTGCAAAAGTGTCCGTCCGTCTGTCTGTCTGTCCGTATGAACAAACAGATCTCTGAGATGGTAAGAGATTGAGGTTTCACATGTAATGAACATAAGTTTGTTATACTTACAAGCAGATCAAGTTTATTTTCAATTTTGGTCACGCCGCCTCCCGCCCCCTCAATATCGAAAACACGTCATATCTCCCACAGTTTTATAGATATAAGATTCAAACTTTCTGGACATATTTAGTATTCGAGATTCTTTATCGATCTGCTAAAGGAATTTTAAAGATTGCATGAACGGTTGTCAAGTTATAAGGAAAACAAACAATTATTGGCAGCACCGGTCGCAACGGCGACGGGCAGCACTTCACAGGTACAGAGTATGCTATAGTCGTGCTTGACCGACTTTTTTTCATGTTTTTATACCCTTGCAGAGGATATTATAAAATTGTCCGGATGTGTGTAACGCATAGAAGGAAGCATCTCCGACCACATAAAGTATATATATTCTTGATCAGCATGACGAGCTGAGTTGATTTAGCCTTGTCCGTCTGTCCGTCCGTCTGTCCTTCTGTCCGTCTGTCCGTCTGTTTCTATGCTATCTCCTCCGTCAGTTTTAAAGCTATCCTCACCAAACTTTGCACGAAGTCTTTTGGTACAAATACGCTGCACATTTGTCGGAACCGGCTTGATCGGATGACTATAGCATATAGCTGCCATAGGAACGATCGGTTGAAAAACAAGTCTTAAAGAGAAAAACTTTTTTGTTTTTAATGGAAACGCCTCCAAAGTACGTATTTCTTAGTTTACTATCCCTTCCCATGATTTCACTAAGTTTGGTCGGAATCGGATGACTATAGCATATAGCTCCCATAGGAACGATCGGACGAAAAACTAGTTCTAGTGAGAAAAACTTTTTTGTTTTTTAATGAAAACGTCCTTATCATTGGCATACACTTTATTTATATACTTTTACACAATTCTACAAAGTTTGGTCGAAATCGGATGACTATAGCATAAAGCTCCCATAGGAACGATCGGTCGAGAAACTAGTTCTAGTGAGAAAAACTTTATTGTTTTTAATGAAAACGTTCTTATCATGGGCATACACAAATTTTATATCGAATGACTATAGCATATAGCTCCCATTAGAAAAACTCTTTTTGTTTTTAATGAAAACGTCGTTTTTATTGGCATTCACTTATTTTATATACTTTGGACACATTTCTACAAAGTTTGATCAAAATCGGATGACTATAGCATATAGCTGCCGTATGAATGATCGGTCGAAAATGAAGTTCTAGTGAGAAAAACTTTTTGTTTTAAATGGGATCGCCTTCAAATTTCGCAATTAACAGTGTAGTATGCTTTTTCATGATTTCACCAAGTTTAATCAAAATCAGACATCTTTATAGTATAGATCCCATATAAAAGTATTGTCCAAAAAATAGTCTTAGAAAAACTTTTTTGTTTTCAATGGAAGCTGCAAGGGTATACAAAACTTCGGCCGAGCCGAAGTTAACTTTTCCCTATTTTTTTTTTGAAAAAAGCTATTACTGTGTTATTGTTTCTCAAGAACTTCCTAGAAATTCCTCGCATATTCAGGGACTTTCTGGAAATAATAACATTCGAGAACCTTTTAGTTGGTTTTATAACTATCCCCATGTTTTAGAAGTTTCTGTAAGTTTCTGCTATCTGGCGTGCATACGAAAAATCTCAAAGCAGCGCTGCTTCCACACACACGGTATAAACAGTTAAAGCTCCGCTGCGTTACGTGATCGCGACGCAGTCGTTGCTACTGGAAAAGAGAGAAATTTTTGCGCTGCTCTCACACACACCAATCCAAAAAAGTGAATTGCCTGCCTCTGATCTAGAATTTCTTTTTCACTATCGGGCCTGTTCCGAATTTCGGAATCAAGTGGAATTCCCGAAAACCGAGTTGATTGCTGTTCTGAATTCCGCAAGTCGACAAGTATTGTCGTTTCCAAAGCGAGTGCTGTAGAGTCAGCGGAATTAAAAGTAGTAATTGCTATTAAAATCATTAAAATGATTCCCCAAAATTACAAACTAAAAATTTGAAATTAGTTGAACATTTTTAAAATCGTTTAACATCATTACTTAAACTGTTTAATGTTAAAGTATAATTTAAATGAATTTTTTTATAATCGTATATAAAAACTTGCATGAAAAGCAAAACCATATTTGATATGACATATTTATTCAAATGCAATATTTAAATACTGGGTTAAAAGAAAATAAATGGATTTAAAGAGTAAATAAGAGCTTTGTAAATTTAAATTATAAAGATGATGACAACTCTGGATGACATCTGTTTTCGAAACATAGTTCGAAAAGTCAAAACGTTACCAAATCGTTCGCAATTGGTAACAGCAAATAGTAAAACGTTCGTTTTCGTTTTTACTTTTTGAAAACGTTTGGAATTCGGAACAGGCCTGTATATTCTAGATCTTTTTAGAACTATCACCAAACTTCTAGAAATTTCAAGAACTTTCTAGAGTTTTTTGGATTATTTTAGTCACTTCTGCTGGTTCTAATATGCGTACTTTTTAGCGAACTGAGTCACACTTTCGGATGCAGAAGAAAGTCGTTATCTGCGACCGCAAAATTGGAGCAAATGTTAAAGACGTCATCTGCCAGTCGTGTTACGTCTTTTAAGAAAAGTGACAAGAAAATCTGACATCGTGTCTTATGATTCCTTCTTTGCGTTACAAACCACTGACCAAAATTTCAATGCGCTCTGCTATGGTAGAAAAAACAAGTAAGAAAGTTGGTCAAGCCACACTATAATATACTCTGCAGCTCACTAAGTTTGTGTTAAGGTGTATGAAGTGCTGCCCGTCGCCGGTGCTGCCTGTCATAATTGTTTGTTTTGCTTCTAACTCGACTACCTTTCATCATATCTTTACCATTCCTTAGGCGGATCGATAAATAATCTGAAAAATTAAATGTGCCTAAAGGGTGCGCACCTTCTATCTATAAAAATGTGGGAGTGGCAAAAATTAAAAATAAACTTGGATCTGCCTGCAAGTTTAAGAAATTTTTGTCCCATACTTGGCGAACCTTTATCTTTTACCATCTCTGAAATCTGTTTGTTCATGCGGACAGTCAGACATGGCTAAATCATCTCGGCTGTTGATGCTGATTAAGAATATATGTACTCTATAGGGTTGGAGATGCTTCCTTCTGGCTATTTCATACTTTTGCACAAACTTATTATGCTCTGTGTACCTCTGGTGCAGAGAATTAAAATAAGCAATCAGATAGCACATTACAATAATCGAACTGGATCCATCGATTCCTTGTCATACATTTTTATGATGGTTAACAAGGCCAATGTTCGGACTATTCAACCAATTTAAATCAAGTATTTGCAAGAAGTAATTCTAACAAACAGACAACTTCCGGCTTTGTCAAATAACTGTAAATGTAGAAACCAGTGATGGAAACCACTCGAAAATAAGTATAGGTTCGGTTCAGTGGTTCATTACATAGTTTTTTGAGCTAAAATCCCATATTAATAATTATCATTGGCTAGAGGAAAGCGATTCACGTCTTAAATCTTGTTAGAGAACTAAACCGAACCGATCCGATTTCTTTGTGGTTTTCGAGTCGGTTCAGCATTTCTGAAAAATAGCCGGTTCAGTTTACAGTTCGGTTCACCAACTGGAATAAGCGGTTCGGTTCGGTTCAGAACCGGGTTGCATCCCTGGTAGAAACATATCTAGATATGGTTTTAACCGGATGCAACTAAAATTTGTTGAAATGGCAGCGAAATGAAATTATACATAAAAGTCTATCGAGAAAATCGTGGACTGAATAAATCTGATTTAAAATAAGTATGACAAATTCAAATAAAAAAGTTGCTGTTTTTGTGGCCATAACTAATATTTAAATTTGTTAAAGGTAGAAAATTGATTCATGAAATCAAGTTACTAAACAAGCAAAAGCACAAAAGATTCCCCGTCAGCAGAGTGCAGCACATGTATCTACCAGTAACATAGTAGTAGTAGTAGTAGTACAAGAGTATTTTTTTTTTGTTTTATTTTTTCTTTCGCACGGTTTCAAATTCCAATGCATTGGCAACACTAATATTAACTAGCAACAACAACAACAAGTGAAGTACAAATGTCAGTCGGGGCTCTCCCACTCTGGTCTCTCTCTTTCAAATCTGTTTGCCGCTCTCACAGACATCTCATTCATTCACAGTGCAAAGCAAAAAGTAAACATCTGAAAGATGAATTTTATACCCTTGCAGAGGGTATTATAAAATTGTGCGGATGTTTGTAACGCATTGAAGGAAGCATCTCCGACCACATAAAGTATATATATTCTTGATCAGCACGACAAGCTGAGTTGATTTAGCCCTGTCCGTCCGTCCGTCCGTCTGTCTGTTTCTATGCTATCTCCTCCGTCACGAAGTCCTTTGGTACAAAAACGCTGCACATTTGTCAGAACCGGCCGGATCGGATGACTATAGCATATAGCTGACATAGGTACGATCGGTCGAAAAACTAGTTTTAGTGAGAACAACTTTTTTGTTTTCAATAGAAACGCCTCCAAACTTCGAATTTTTTAGTTTGCTATGTTTTAACATGATTCCACTAATTTTGGTCGAAATCGGACATCTATATAGTGTAGCTGCCATAGAAAAGTAATGTCTGAAAACTAGTTTTTGCTAGAAAAACTTTTTTGTTTTCAATGGAAATGTCCCAAAAATTGGCATTTATTTATTTGGAATTTCACATAGTTCTACAAATTTTGGTCAAAATCGGATGACTATAGCATATTGCTCCCATAAGAACGATCGGTCGAAAAACTAGTTCTGGCGAGAAAAACCTTTTTTGTTTTCAATGGGAACGTCTTTATTATTGGCATATATTTATTTTATATACATTAACACAATTCTACAAAGTTTAGTCAAAATCGGATGACTATAGCATATAGCTGCAGTACGAATGATCGGTCGAAAATGAAGTTCTAGTGAGAAAAACTTTTTTGTTTTAAGTGGAATCGTCTCCAAAGACCATGGTTCCACTTAGTTTGGTCAAAATCGGACTTCTAAATAGTATAGCTCTCATAGAAAAGTAATGTCCGAGAAGTAATCTGATTTAGAAAAACAAACTGCAAGGGCATCCAAAACTTCGGCAGAGCCAAAGTTAACTTCCCTCTATTTTTTAAGCTAACATTGCTATGTTAAATGCGATCTTTGCCCCTGTTAAACAGCTGCCCGCTGGCTAACACTCTCTCTCGCTCTCTCACGGTTTCTGTCACACGCTCACTGCGCATACTCAAAATGGGGGAAAAAACGGTTTGCCTCATTTTCTTGTGGTCTGCTCAGTTATCGGCGTTTGTTTTGCCAGTTCGCCGCCGTTCAACGCCATGCAAACTCCGTCGCGCCGTTCAACAAATTGCCGTCGCGCCGTCTAAAAAAACAAAGTAAAAGCGAAAATACCAAAAAAAAAAATTCAAAAAAATAATACGAAAAATGGTAGAAAAAATTAGTGAAATTTCGTTCAGCCTCGCGCCGCCCGCCCCTCCAGCGCTGAAATGAAAATAGCAATATAAAGTGCAATAAGTGATTTTGTGTGTGTGTTTGCAAAGGCAAACCGAAAAATAAAATAAAAAGAAATCCAATTCAAACTCAAACGTAAGTTTGCCCATGTGAAAAGTGTGTAAAAAAGCTAAAAAGCACGCCGCCTGGCCGCCACTCGTAAGACAACGTCCCACCCCCTCCTCCTACTAAGGTCTGCTCTCTCTCTCTCTCTGTCTCCCTCTCCGCTACAAACTAGCACAGACCTATGCCCGTTTTTATTTAAATTAATTAAAAAATCAGACAAAGTTTCGCTTTTTCGTTTTAAATCGACTACAACAAAAAAAGTGAAATGTTCAAGGCGCAAGGGAATCAATTTTTTTTCAAACGGTTTCTGTCTCTCTCTCGTTCTCTTTTGGTTTTTTTTTTGCCTACGCATAACGGAACAGTCTTCGCTGCTTTCTTGGTTTATTTGTTGTTGTTAGGCCAAAGCACAAAAATTATGAAGCGGCTAATGCGTGCGTTGCCCTTTTGCTATAGCCATACATACACACACATATGTACATTGTACATACTTACAACAACAATAATGAATGAACCAAAGCCAGAGTAATTTTCTGCTTCTCATCACTGTTGTTGTTGTATTTTTTTGGATTTCAGTTTAACACCTGCTGTTTTTCCATCAACGTACGTCGTACGTAGCTCCCGCTGCAATTGCGCGCAGCTGCCACAAGGTTGCCAATGCGCACGTCCCTCAATATTGTATGTATGTGTGTGATATTGCGATCAACAGCTGTTGAGCGAGTGAAAGAGAGCGCATATGAGCACATTTAATGTGAAGCAATTTAAGAGAGTACGTGTGTTAATGCATGTGTGTACTCTGAAGGGGGGGGGGGGGGCGAGGCGATCAATAATGTGAAAATTTGATTACTAAATTCGAAGAAACTAAATTTTTATTAAAAGTAAAAAGTAACTGTAGTTACTTTCACATATCAGATGTCCTAAGCAAAGTTCTTGTTTTAGCTCTACTTCTGAAGTCAAACTCCTTACAGCTTCGCTTCGATTTTCTTAAAAAACTTCTAACACTGATGGATTATTGGTAATGTTACTCATTTACTCTCTTTATCATCTTAGAATTTTCAAGGCACTGACGTGTGATTTGAAAAATTGCTTTTACAGTTACTTTTCCTCTAGCATATGTATTTTCGATTTTTCTCCTTACTAAGTTTTCAAAGGAAATGCACTGTAAAAAACTAGTAAAGTTGTTGCCGGTGTGATCAGTTTTCCAAAGATGCTAAATTTCCAAAAAATAAAAATAAATTGCTGAAAAAATTTGTTAAAAATCAAAAACTTAAATCCAAGAAAATCTTGTAGAAAAAAATGTTTTAATAAGTTTAGACTACAGAAATGCGTAATATGAGGTTGTCAATCCACTCTGAAGTCAAATTTGATAGGTTTTTTAAATCGGAGCACAAAAAAGCTAAGAATAAATCAGTTCTAAACAAAAATTTCTTACTTATTGCACTGAGCTGAGCCAAAGAAAAAGCAGTGATTTCGTTAAAATCGAACTTAAATATTTTGACGACCAGTCAAAGACGGGTAATCAATTGCTATATCTGTTATCCAAAGCATATAATGGGCGGATTCAGCAGATAAATCCGATATAAGATTTCTGATTTATGATTGCCGATTTGACCTGCTGAATACAGTGATTGCCGATTGCGATTGATAAATTTGACGAACATGATTGCTGAGATGGAATCCCGATTTCATGGCCAACTGTTAACCCCAAAACTAAATATAAACTGACAGCTCTCAAAAATTGTGCATAAAATGAGTTGTGGAAACATAAATTTTATTGGGACGGTTGGGATGAATTTAATATGGGTATAATTGCTGATCTGGTCAATGAGCAACCCATTCGTAGCCGCTATTGGGACAATCGAAAAATCAAAAGGAATCGCCTTCGCTCTAAATCATTCTACGAGGAAACAGTTCCCAGGTACAGAATGGACCAATTCAAGTCGCATTCTTGGATGTCACGCACAACTTTTGAGGTTCATATATAAAATATGTTTTATGCATAATAATAGAATTCTGTTAACTTTGCGTTTTCCTGGAACTTCTTGGTGTAACATCAAATACAACGGCACTAACAGAGAATGAAACAATTGCAAATGTATGTTTTTCAAAGAAGATGCTATTTTCAATTTGGCTGCTAAGTAAGCAGGAATCTTTTTCGTCTGTTGGCGATCGATTCGACATTCCAACAAGTTCAGGCCACCAAATATTTTACAACATAACAGGGACTCTATAGAGGCTAATGCCTACATATGAGAATTGGCCAAATGACTTACAGCAAGCTTTTACTGCACAAATATTTAAACAAAAATCGCGTGGAATCCCTGGAGCGATTGGGGCCATTGATGGGTGCCATATACATATCTATTAAGCAACCGTAGATTACTACAACAGAAAGCAAGGTCAATCGGTTATTCTTCAAGGCGTATGTTCCGAAAGTTCTGCCTGTTGTCCTTATATAAGTCCAAGAGGAGCCTTACAGTGCTAGGCTAGGCATGTCAAATGTATATAATACTAAAGCCTAAATTTTTAATGGTGTGAATGTATTTTTGACCAAATATACTAAAGCCAGAAAACAACCTAAACTTAGTAATCATTGTCATTCAGCAGAGAATTATAAGCAATCGCAAATCGTAAATCAGAAATCGGATTTATTTGCTGAATACGAGGGCCGTCTCAGAAATGGCCGACCTAGCACAGTAGTGTTGGAAAATGTTCACAAAAAATATTAAAAAGGGGAAGTACCGACTATTCAAAGCTTAAGTTTGAAGTTTGGTGCCTTTACCTTGCACAGTTTTTTTTGGTCGATTTTGATAGAGAACGCCTGTTCTTGATTTGCAAACATGGACAAAATTGGTCATCGTTATGTGATACAATACTTTCATATAGAAGGTCTTAGTCCAACCAATTTTAAAAAGGAGCTGGATTCTACCTTACGTAATTCTGCTCCCTCTTTTACAACAATAAAATATTGGGTGGCTGGGTTTAATCGAGGTCGTTTGAGCTGCGAAGATGAACATCGTAATGGGCGTCCAAATGAGGTGACCACTTCAGAAATGGTGGCCAAAATTAAAAAATGTGTATCGAGTGACCAGCGATTGAAAGTTCGTGAGTTAGCTGAATGTGTAGGCACTTCAAAAAGTGCTGTACATCGCATATTGACCGAAAAATTGGGCATGAAAAAGTTATGCGCAAGATGGGTGCCGCGTTTGCTGTTCCATCATGACAATGCGCCGGTTCACACCTCTGATGTTGCAATGGCTAAAATTAATTAATTAAAATTTGTATTGCTACCTCACGCCCCTTATTCGCCAGACTTAGCTCCCTCTGATTATTTCTTATTTCCAAACTTAAAAAAATGGCTCGGAGGAAAAAGATTTGGCAACAATGAAGAGCCACCTCTCCGAGGTTAATGCCTATTTTGAAGAGCTTCACAGTTCTTATCATATAAAAAGTATCGAAGCTATTGAACATCGCTGGGAAAAGTGTATCGACCTAAAAAGATCCTATGTTGAAAAAAAAAAATGATAAAATTTTTGTGTTTTAGAAGTTAGGTCGGCTATTCTGGGACGGCCCTCGTAGGCCCAATGTTGAGGTTTTTATCGAAATTATTAGGCACTATTTTGCTCTACGACGTATCCAATAGCTAAAAATAGCTAAAAGTAAATTAAAAATAGCCAGATTTATAGATAATAGCTTTTTAAAAAAATTAATTGCATTTCCATTTTCAAAATTGCTAGACCTAGCAACTAAATAGCTAAAATGGCCACACTAGGTGTGATTTATATGGTGGATATTTAAATTTTACTACTGAAAACATATTCTAGAAAGTCTGCCATGAACTTTTGACACTTTTGAAATTTAACTAGAAACTAAGAACTTTTAATCTTTAAATCAAAAACCAAAATAAACTTTCTTTTACAGAAATTAAAATTTATACATAAAGCGCCTCTTAAGCCTCAAACATAAAAGCAATAAACAAACGTAACAAAATATTAAAATTAACCAAAACGGCAACCAGAAGTTAAACATATTTAGCTAAACATTCAAGAAAAATAAACATCGTAGGCAGCAGTAGCTTTAATAAAACAAAAAAAAAATCGCGTAAACATAAAAAAAAACAGAACTTACATAAAAAAGCCTATAAAATACGCCTTCCAATAGTTATTATATATATAATATATATATATATATACCATAAACTGATATACACGCATTATTATACAGAATATCCCTTAGCACATATGAAAATAGAATCGAAAAACATTAAAAAAAAGTGCGTTACACATTCTAACGGTGCAATCAAATCTTATAAAATTAATATATATACATACATATATATATTTCTTATATCTCTAGAATATAAACATACCAATTTTACAATCTGCTTAAATCAACCGCAATTACTTTAGTGAAAATTACTTTAACATACAAACGAAAAAACAAAACTTAAAGCAAGTGCAAATTCTAAAAAATTTATTCTTAGGTTCCAAGTAAAATACATAACAAATTTTAAATGCGCCCCAAGTGCTTAAGTACCCACACCACGCCCCCTTCTCAATAACACCAACAAATTAAAAAAAAAAAAAAAAAAACAAAAAACAACAACAACCTCAAACAACACAGCGAATCGAGCAATATTATTGAATTATATATGAATAAAAGTAATCATTAATTAAATTGTTAAATGTTACAACTAAACAACGCCAGAAACCTGCCAACAACAACAACAACAACACCAACAACATATGCGGTGCTCCCAGGACATTGCCTAACACTCGAAAGCTGCCCCCTGGTTCTTTTTTAGGAGGCAGCGCTCGGAATCATTTTGCACCCATGTATATTGGGGTAGGAATATTAATGAAGCAGCAGCAAACCAAACTCGGAAAATCCAACATCAACAACATCCACCATAACTGGATATGGATATACATATGAAAAAACTAACGAAACCACGGTGAGTTCCATTTTGACTATTTTTATATATTTGCACTTGTCGTAAATGCACTCAGCACTCGCCACTCTTGGGCTTCTCACTCTTTAACTAGCTTTTTACGTCTTCAATATTATTTTCAGTCGTTAAAATACATTAAACACGCTATTTATTTTTGTTGTCTGGGCACAAAAAGAAGACATTGGGTGATAAGTCAGTTGAATGACCCATCAAACGGTGGTTTTAAGTGGACCAAAGGATTGTGTGCTATAAAAACTTTTGACAATAACAATACATAGATCAAGATTTGTCAACAGTTACTAAGTTAATTCTACCAATTTGGCAGGTACCAAAGAAAACAGTTCTTCGTTATGATAAAATTTGAAAAATTTATCGCCTTCAGCTGCTTTTGCGTCACCGTAGATTAGATGATGATCTTGCACTATCAAAAAAAAAAAAAGACACCGACATTGCTTAGGCACTAAACGATCGATTAAGGCTTATGTCCAAGCTGAAAGCATCATACTATTCGCTGCTTGATCTGTAACTTGCTTTCGGATGAGGTGCTGAAACAACTTTAAAAAATTCTTAGATATATAAATCAATTCGATAGCAATAATGAGATGCATATATTCACTGAAGAACCTTTTACGTTCAACTTTCACAAATCATGTAGCCCAGAACAGACTTAAATATAGAAAGGTAATATGTAAATGCGAATAATCGTAATACAAGTTTACAATCTTCTGCAACTAACTTTTCTTAAGTTTTTTAGGGCGCTGAATCCAAATACAGAAAAACCAAAGATGAAGTTTTTATTTGGTTTCATTTGATAATATGAAAAATTTGATTTTATATAAAATCGGGGTTTTTCCAAGTTCAAATAGTTCTTATCTATTGAAGATAAGCTATCATATTTGAGTAGTGAATTATATTATATATATATATATTATATAACTAATGTTACATTTGTTTGATCTTTGTTACTTGCTTTGCTATTTCCTAGTTGATCGGGCGGCCTCTGTTGGCCGTAATGCAAGAATTTTATAGAAATCACTGGCGATAGTCCTTACTACTTTTCGGTAGGACAATCGCTAGCTAAAGATAATGCACAGAAGTACTGCTCTGCTGGACGGAACTGATTCATTTTTTATTATCTGTACCAAAGGTACGATTGACTTGAAATTCGGTTTGTATGGATAGTAAGGGAAATAATTTGTGATGTGATTTTCTGATGTTGGAAAATTTTACCTTAGGATCGAGAAACTTATGGAAAACTCTGCATGCAAAAAACCTATTTGCATCCGATTGGCTTCAAACTTTGTTTGTAAGCATGTTATTAGTAGACATCGGATTTTAGGTAAAATAATATTTTTAAGAATTGGATCAAATTTGTTTCACGAAAAGTAGACTTAAATCCCATTTTAGCTGATAAGCAATCGATTGCGTCCGGACTTTGATTCTAAACTTATTACCGTATATCTTCAAATAAGTTTCTGTTTTTCTATTTTATGTGTTTTTGAAAAACTTTCTATAGCTCTTAAAAATCACCCTTGTATTAATTATATTTTTTCGGCCCTAGTGCCTGCTAACACACAAAAATCTCATATTTAAAAAATATTTTATTTTGACCTTTTTACTATTTTAGCATATGCTTTTACCTAAAAAAAAAACATATTTTGATATGATCTCTTAAAAAATTTCATCAAACGCCAAAATTTCGAATTTTTGGACCACAAAAAAAAAAAAACAAACAACGATAACGTTATCGATAGCATTATCGTTATCGATAACGATAAAGAAATCAACATCGATAGTGATAACGGTATCGATAACAATAACGAAATCAATAACGATTGCGATAACGGTAACGATAACAAAAATGATAACAATATTTATTAATTTATTTATTCGCCAAATGGACAGATTCCTTAACTGGCTACACTAGTATTAACCTAAATTATAAAATAAACAAAATGTATTTCCTTATGGACAAAAAATACTCAGCTAGCAGTTTCTTTACTATCGATTTGTTGGAGTCCAAGTCAAAGCGCATGCTAACGGGCAAGGAATTAAAATTTTCAAGAAACTTGGTGGGAAAGGAGTTGAAAATTTCGGACTCCTACTTGGTACACTAAAGCTTATCTTGCCTAACAAGAAAGTACAATCAATACAGCCTATCACAACGTCATTTAAGAACATTAGAGACGGAGGATCACCGATCCTCCAGGGTTGAGAGTTGCAACAGGGCACACCAGGTCAGAAAGGTTGAGCGGTAGTAGCGCAAATGTCAGAAATTTGTTCTGTACCCTTTCGAGCCTCTTTATATGAATTGTACCAGAGGGGTTCCAAATATGTGAAGCATATTCCAACTTGGAACGAACAAATGCAATATTAAGGTTCAACCTGGTGTAAGGGTCCTTAAATTGGCCGAAATTGCGCTTAACAAAGCCAAACATTGAATAGGCTTTAGGCAAAATATAGTCCATTAAAAAAAATTTTGTGTCGAATTGTACTCCCAAATCAATGATAATAACGATAGTGTTACCAAACCCGGTCGGAGGGGAACAATATCGGTTTTATGTGATGATTTTTAATAGCTTTCCTGATTCAGTATAGACTGACGTCGGCGTAGCGAAGCGCGCCGGGATATATGCTAGGACAAAGTCTTAAAGCAATCCTGAAATTCAATTCAAAAAGGGTAATTTCAAGCTTGGAACCGTATATGAAAATCATATGATACTGACTCGAGATGGAATTAAGTACGGAATTTTAATGTGAAAGGAAAAAGAAACTGAGAAATAGAAAATCTTTCTCTCCAATACAGTGAGGTTGAATACACATTCGCAAAGGCTTCTGTCAATTTAGTATTTGATTTTTTGTGTCCGCTTATGTTGCCTTGGCACATCAGCTTTGGAAAATAAAACACACAGAGCACATGGCGAGCGCGCACACCTACAGCTTAGCGGAGCAAAGAATTTTGTATGTAAAATTCGTAAGCTCCTCTAGCTCAGCTTCGCTCCGCTTTCTGTACGCGGAGGCCCTTATAGCTGGCATGAGACGGAAGCTGATTTGGAGTCAATTGACATGGTCTATTAAAGGTAAGACCGAGGGTGTGCAATCAACCAATTCCCTCGAACCGGCTAGAACCTGCTAGTTTAGGTTAACATCATGAATATCTATGTCATTTTTTAAGGGTTTCAGCGTAAAAAAAACACAATTTTTGTGAAGTTTTTTTCAAAAGTATGGGTTGGTCAAATTTATTCAAAGCTTTTGTACATTATTAAGAATATTTTTAACAATATTTCATGTGCAAATATTGAAACTCCAGCCGGTGATAGAGCCTCAGAACGTTTTTGAAAAAAAGCATACGCATATGTATGTACTCGTATCTCGGTCGAAAATTATCCGAATATCAAAAGCCATTAAAATTCAGTTAAAGTATTAACGCTTTGAAAGAAGCATCTCCGCCCCTATAAACTAAATATATTCTTGATCAAAATCAACACCCGAGTCGAAATAGCCATGTCCGTCGGTCTGTCTTTCAGTCCGTATGAACAAACAGATCTCAGAGATGATAAGAGATGGAGGTTCGACATGTATTGGACAAAAACTTATTTACTTGCAGGCAGATCAAGTTTATTTCCCGCCCCCACAATTGAGAAGGTTTAAATCTTCTCAGCATATTGAGTAATCAGGATCTGCCAATGGACTGGTGAAGATCGGATGAACGGTAATCGAGTTATGAACAAAAGAGTGATATAGCGGCGCTGCTTTCAGCTGCTACTGCGGCAGCAAAATACATGCTGAGCATACACTTTCGTTGGTACAGAGTATATTACAGACGGGCTTGACCGACTTTCTTTCTTGTTGGACTTGGAATTGTCCAAGTAACAGTATAAAACGATTAGGGACTCGTTAAGGAAGCACAAAATATACACTCTTCACAGCTACAGAGATATAACTGTTACAAAAACAGCGAAACGCATGATATAAAGACTTCCCGAAACGAATTTGGAAGATAGAGAACCTGACCCTATACTGCAAATGAGGCTGCGATGGGTCTTTGGTACAGAGTACTTTCAAGCAAGTAAAAGATCCGAAAAAGGCCTTGTGAGTAATGCAAACATTTTAATGGCCTCACTTGTCCCACTGCGACTGAAAAACGAATATGTGGGTGGATCTATGAAACAAAAATCGGTACATTTCTGTCTGCCTATAAAACTCAAGTATGCGAAGGAAAGAAATTCTTAAATATTTTCTAAATATTTTGTATGTTAATTCAATTGGATTCTCAAACTTAAGGGCTATTTTGCTTATTGCGAAGTGGACTTTGTATTAAATTTTACAACAGTAGTCAATATCAGCTGTTGCAAGGATGTTCTGGTGCATAATTATGGTTAAATAAGAATTATATTTTGAATCTCCTGTAATCCGTCACATAAGAATTGGTTGGATAATGTCATACTCCATTTGAATTGCAAATTGTTAGTATATGCGGGGGGCTTTGAATAATCATCTTTATCAATTTTAGTTAAAATTTCAACTAAATTTTTGATTCGCCACTTACCGTCATCTGTTTTCATATTTGACTGCATTTTATGGCTTTCGGGTCTTGGTTCTGAAAAATGAGATGGCGGGTAATGTAAAACACAAGCTGCCGCGCTCCCATTGCCGGTTGCCGGTACAAAACGTGTGCAAGCGACACACTCAACAAACTGATAAAATTTTAATTTGTCTAAAATTGAAATTTTAATGTGTGTCTAGCGCGCGGTTTGCCCGCCCCGTTACACACACACACACACAGCCACACAACGACTCTCTTGCACATGACTGCAAGTTTTTGGTTCTTGTGGGTTTTTCCCCACCCGACTTTAACCACCCCTCCGCACGCGTCCAGCACATTTCTATTGCATTTTGGTTTCCTCCTTTTTTTGGGGCCGGGGACCTTTCTATCATTGGCCAAAAAGCGAATTTTCTTTTGAGAATGTTGAATTATTAAAATTTTCTGGTTTGTGTGTCAGTTATGAATAGCTAAGTGGGTGAGTGAGTGAGTGAGTGTGTGTTGTGTGCCAATTGTGGAAGCAGCTTGCTTGCATTTTCATTAGCAGGGAGTGTTTAATAGTTTTATAAGGCAATTTGCTTATAAGAGACATATTGAATAACACATTACACATTTGGAATACGTAAAATGTATACATATATTGGATGTCAATAAATAGGCTACTGATAATTTGCATTTGTATATCTGTAATTGATGGTCCAAAATTAATTCTGATTATATTTATTAGTTTAATATAAACAGTAGCGAGTTTAGCTAAAAGTAGCGTTTGTTCACAACTGTTAACAACTTATGCATTGATACACCAAAAAGAGCTGGTTGCCTATACAGTACTGTTTCATGAATGTTTCCATTCAATCTTCAGTAGGCTTTTCGTTAATGACTGCCGATCGTTAACTGTCTCTCCATGCAATCACAGCTTTAAGCAGTTGGGAACTGCGATGAGCATTGAAAGCAAAATCAGACCAACGATACAGTTTCTAGTTGTATCTAAGTGAGAAAGCTTGAAAGCTCGCCTTATAAATTACAAACCTAAACAAATATTCAAATTTAGATTATTTGTCTGCTACTACAAGGTAAAGAAAAGTCGTTTAAAAACGATTAGTTTATAACTCTCAAATATTTTCTGCATATATATACAGTTTCTACAGTTATTATCAGTCTAGATACCAAGTTTCCTCGTAAACAAAAGTTTGTTTTCTTGGATTTTGAAAGATTCACTTCTGTTTTATACGGACTACTAAAGTTCTTGGAGCCAAATCTCAATGTTAATGTTATATTTGCTGCGTAGATTTTTTGTCCAAAATTGTAGTACTTTTCTTTTTAAGAAATAACCCGCTTCTGTTTCCCCCCTCCCCCTCTGACAAGCAAAAGAAATCTGTTATGGTTAAACTTTCGAGCGCGGCAGAAAAAAAAAGTTTTTTCGACAAATTGCAACGAAAAGTGCACACAATGGTTTAGCCAGGGGGAAACAGTGCGTGGCGACGTTGCCGGCAAAACGTACGTACGAAGAAAAAAAAATACTTAGATTTTTCTACTTGGCTCTCAAGGTGGGAGGGTGGAGAGAACCCAGAAGAAAACCACAAACTTGGCAGCTCTCTTTCGCTCTGTTTATTGCATGGCGCTAAAAGCAACTTGGGGACCACTTTTTGGTGGGCCCTCCCCTCTCTCTCTTTATACGTATGTATATATTTTGTATATGTTTGTGTATCTGTCTACCCGTCTGCAGTAAATGTGGGCGTACAATTTTCAATTATACATTTTAGTGGTCGCCGTAGCTCATTGACAATAAAATAAAAAATAGAAGAAAAGGGAGAAAAAAAAAGGTTTGCAGAAATGAGAAAAGTTTTACACGACCCAACAACTGCTGCTGCTGCAGTTTCTCCAAGTTTCGGATTAGTTCTTTTAAATCTCTTACCATATTTGTAAGTAAAACAAATTTCAATTGATTTAAATGGGTCAGTTGTACCATGAGTTGGATGCTAAAGATGCTAATAGGAATTATCCCTAAAACTTGTGACTGAGAACGAGGATTAATCAACTTTTAGTAGGGTATCCTGGGATAATCTTTATGTATAAATATCTTTGCCTTAGTGACTGACTAATTATCAACCCACAGCCCAGACCGCTTATACTAGAGTTCTTAGTTTTGGCATAGATCTTCATTTAGTTAATTTGGAAAATTCTGAAGAATTTATTTTCATTCAATTTACTTAAAACTCGCGAAGTAAACAAAATAGTTGTACACAGATTTTCGCGATTTCGGAAAATCCCCTCACATAGAAAATGGCCAGAAATTCCACTTGCAAAATCGATTTTCTTCCTATTGACTTGAAACTCGGTTTTTAAGGATTGTATGCGAAATAATTTGTGATGTGATTTTCTGATGTTGGAAAATCCGTTACCAGGTTGGGAATACTTCAGAAAATTCTGCACGCAAATAAGATTTGTCATCCTTATGACCAGGGCTGGAAAAACTTCATCAAAAACAAGAAAGAAAGTCTGTCAAGCCCGACTATAACATACTCTGTACCTGTGAAGTGCTGCCCATTAGCGTTGCGACCGGTGCTGCCCATTTTTTTTGTTTTCCTTATAACTCGACAAACGTTCATCCGACCTTCACCATTCTTTTGGCGGATCGATAAATAATCTTGATTTCAATATGTCCAGAAGGTTCGAGTTCGAACCTTCTATCTATAAAACTGACGGAGATATGAATATAAACTTAATCTGCCTGCAAGTTTAAGAAGTTTTTGTCCCATACACGTCGAACCTCTATCTCTTAACATCTCTGATATCTGTTTGGGGTGGGGAGGGGGTTGTGGGAATTAACGGTCAGGTTCTGTTCTTGCCAAAGTGTAGGAGTTGGGAAGTTCTTTTCGGTGAGTATCTTCGCCAAAGTGATCGGGAGATGTTACAACCGGGTTCGAGGTCCCATTGTCGTTCTGCCCTAGTTCTGACCTTCCATTGTACTTCCGTCATGATATCCTGCAGGGGACTTTGAATGTACGTTACCGCTTGTGTCGGCAGCGCTGAACCGTTCCTTGCGCACTCGTCCGCTGCCTCGTTGCCCGGTACGCCTGCGTGACCAGGTACCCAGACGAGGGTGATGGAGTGCTGTTGGATTTGGTTCAGTGCTGTCGCCGTGCTGTTTCTTGGAGTTTCCTCCAGGTATATATGAATTTGGCCGCCTGCCAGACAGCATAAATCTCTGCTTGGAAATCGCTACACCAGTTCGGTAGACAGAATGAGAGCTGTGTCGCAAGTTCTTCGGATAAGATAACTGCTCCTGTGCCTTCTTCAGTTTTCGAACCGTCTGTATACAAAGTTCCAAAGTTGTCGATCCATTTCTGAACTGGTATGCAGTAGTCGCATCTCTTTGCCTCTGCATTTATTATTACCTCCTGTAGAATACTGCTGTGGCCTGAAGTAGATGCTTTTTTACCAAAAAAATTGTGCCCAGACCCAGACGGACTCACGACGTAAGTAATTTAGGCCTTATAGGCTATTCACACTGAGCACATCTTTCATCCAATATCCTACATCCTGAGTTAAAATGCCTAATTACTATTTGCTATGATAACTTTTTAAGATTTTTCTTTTGTCAAATTGTTAAGTGGATCAGGGTTTTATAGAATGCTACAAACTTAAAAAATTTTGAAAGGGCAAATTTTGATGACTCATGATTTTGGATGAAAGATGTTAGTTGACTCGGGACGTAAGTAACGTATGCCTAGTGTGGACAGAATTAACAAAAAAATTACACTGATGCATCCCGTTCTTTCAGGTTCATGGCGTTTTAAAATTAGCTAGTGGTGGGTCCCACAAATCCATCCTCTGTGGTTGGTTTTTATGGCAAGTGATTTTGGCTTGTGCTTCTGCCATGATAGCAACAGCTCTCCCGCAAAGCCTTAAATCCAGTTCGGCAATCAGCAACTGTCACATATTGGTAGAAATTTTAATCAATTTATCCAAAGTGTTAGTCTTTCACATATGTTCCAAACCTTCTTTTTGAACAAGCTCGGTCAACTCAACTCACTCACTTAAGTCTGAAATCAGCCAAAATCAGCGCAACCTTGTCTTCATGCGAAAACAATTCCTATCGGCTTTTTCGCTTTGTGTTTCACAATTAAAATTAATTGTGTTGCCACAATAAAAATTGTATTTCATTTTAGTTGAGTCCAGCAGATCAATGGCATACATGTAGAGTAACAGCGCGTAACATCTGGTGGCAACAACATTGCACCTGCTGATCAACGGAAAATAAGGCCCACTACATATTAACATAGAGTCCACGTATGTGATGTTAAGCGCTGTTAAGCGCAAAAACACTTTCTTAACTCCAGCGGGGAAAATGTAAAATGTTAAAGGAAATCGTTACGCCTGCTTCTTTTTCACTCAATTTTTGTATGAAACTTCTCGTTACGCCGTGAGTCCGTCTGGGCCTTAATGGAGAAATAGCGGCACGAGTTCAAAAATTCAATCATGATGTACAGGATATTCTACTCAATTCAAACCCTTTCGAGATCAAATACGGAAAATAAGAGCAAAAAAATAAATAACATTTTACACATGGGGCTACAATCATGAGATGGCATTCCATTCGTTTTCAGCGCAAGGTTCCTGCTAGGTTCCTGCTAGCTTGTGAGTTGGAGTTTCAGACAAGACTTCAAAAATTTTTATATTTCTTTGTTTTTCAGAAGTTTTAAATAAATCAAAAATACTGTTGTGGGTCTGTCTTGAAGTGTATAAAGATGTCCTAGGGAATATGGTCGAAGAAAGGAAAGGAAGAGAAAGGCGCAAATTAATTTGGCACATGCTTAAACTGTCACTGCTTCTGATTGAATTGCACTCGAATTTTGCCCAATTTAATCTTTATGACAAAAGCGGATATACGGGATTAAATCGATCTTTTCAGGATTGAAAAAAGTGGAATCGGATCTATCTTTTTCGGCTTGGCTCAAGATATATCCAGGACTACCATGTTTTCAATCCTTTTTCGGATTGTAATCGGATAGTAATCTCTTTGGCTTTAGCATGATCTTTCTATTAAGCTAGTAACGCTTTTTGAGGACTTTGATGAAGCTTATTCTTGAGAAAAGGTTTAAGATAATACTACATTTTTCAAAAAGATCGGTCAAAAACTCTGAAGTTGTAAGCGATACAATTTTGGATGCTTATTAGGCCGTACACAAAAGGAAAAACCGAGAACATTGGACTCAATATGAGCGAACTTGATTTGAGTTGAAATGTTCCGTTTTTGAGAAATTTTTAAATTCAACTGGGTTAAAAAATTTGATTAAGTTGGTGCAAGGTTATAAATGGATCTGACATTCGGATGGGGAATCAATATTATTTTCAAGTGCTGAAGATGTGCTGCTGCTACGCCTGCCTGCCTCCATTATTCCTTTGAATCAGAGACACCGCTTGTAAGTAAAACTTAAGCGATCACCCAAGAACACTTTTTGTCGGACTTGTAGGGGATGTAACCCAAAACCTTTTGCGACGTGTTAGCTCACTGCGCCATCGCACACATACGTAGACGTACGTTTAAATGGCTGCTTATACTTTTCTGTGAGGTGGTTGAGTTAAGTTGAATTGTATTCATTTTAATGGAACATTTCATTTGGAACATTTGTTCTCAAAAATTTGAGAGAATCAGCCTTGTTCTCAATTCCACTTCCACAAAAGAGAACAAGGCTAAATATCCAGCCAACTTATTTTCTGAACATGTTTTTCCCTCTGTGTCGTGAAGCGGGAATGAGTGTGTGTTTGTGCAGGGTACAGGGATTTTAGTTTCACATTAACTTTATTGCGATTAATCCCACACATTTTTAATACATAAGCTAAATGGAATACCTTTTAAAACTCAAGACTCGGCAATTAATTCCACAAATAAATTAACTATGCAGTGGAAGTGAATGATTCATAAATTTGTAGGCCGCTTTCAGGGACTCGTCTCCCACTTAAACTATGTCGACCTGCACACTTAATTGATATGCCGCACGTGTAGTCAACAAACAATCAAAATGGAATGGTAGAGCAGGAGTCGACATTGAAGCCTGTGGCGTTGAGAAAAATCTCTCAAGGGATTTTATTTTTTATGCTGAAATTATACATTTTATTATGTCACAAAAGGCCAAAGCGAGGAGCAGAACATGCAAACTAAACAGTCAACCCCACCCTACACCAGACCTATAAATCAGCAACAGTTAGGAGAGCAGCAAGGAGCAGGCAATTCTTGGCCATTTTGTATGCAAAAGCGAAGTAAGGTGGAAAATAGAAAGCGAAAAGTTTTATGGCTTGGCTTTTATTGCTAAAAGGAGCAGGGCATCCTGCAGGATATGTAATTTTCATACCTTATAAAATTTACCAGAAACAAAAGAGGACATTGAGAAGGTTAAAAAAGGATTTCTCGCATCCCCACATGACAGATGCTCGCAATCCTAAAGACCTTAAGGGTGCGTGAAGGGCTGCCTCGCTCGCTCTCGCTCTCTCTTTATTTGAGAGCCAAATTGTTTTATGTCTATCGATAAAGTAAATCACTTCCCTTGTATTTTCTTGTCTCTCACTTTGTTTGCAAAATAATTCGCTGCTGCGTACTTTTACAAGGGCTCCTTTGGCTCTTTATTTAATGACCCGAATCTTGTGTTTGATGCCCAAACGAAAATCTGAACGACAATTGGCACGTGTTGGGATTTTTGATAAGGAGTAGAAGTAGGAGTATGAGGAGGCAGGATGTGTGTGGGTGATGATGGAGAGCTAATTATAGCCCAGCATTGCTAGGAGATGGACAAGTACATACATATGTGAGCGAAAACGAATAAAAGGTCTCGCCGTTTGCCCAATTAGATAGACTTATTTAACTACACAAAGGTCCCTTTTCAGCTAAAAATATACATACCTCTCAAAATACACTTATGTACCACCACATGCCCACCTACTAGCACATAAAACCCCACACTAAAGAACAAGAAAAATACAGCAAAAAGGCAGAGAAGAGACTTTGCCACAGTTTCAGTTCCAGTTGCAGTTGTTGGCTCTGGCTTAAAGTGGGCAACAACAACGACAACAACAACACACTTGTGTGTGAAATGTGCGAGGCAACGTTGTCGCGACTTTGGGATGCACATTTGTATGGACATGGACATCGCCAAGGCAACGACACTGTAACACACTTCCCCCCTGTAACTGCCCCTGCTTCATATAGTGTCCTTCAGCTGCTAAGCTGCAAAAGACAGAGGGGCGTGATATGGTGTGCAACAGTTAATCATTTATATTGGTTGAAAAGGAGAGACAAAGTGTGGCGAAGCAGGAAGATCTTCAGAGGTGCGAACAGCGTAACCAGGTCGCCTTGTCTAGGAGTGGCCATTTAGGGTAGGAAACGCTATACAGAGGAGTGGTCAGTTAAGGCAAATATGAGAATTGAATTTAGTTAAATTGAACTATCAACAGTTGAATTGAATGCGTATGCAAAGAGGATTATACATATTTGTTTGGTCAACTCTAGAATCTTCCAAATTAGTCTGGGTGCAAGTTGAAGAGAATGTGAAGAATTTCAAAATATAAAGCATTTGTTTCGTATGCTATTCTGCAGAGTTTCTAATTTCATGTTACCTAAACTGAAATATACCACCAACTAATCAAAGCTTTGTTAGTCCATCCCTCCCACAGATCATCTGGGTTTTCCTACATCTGTTCTTTTCTATTTGGTTCCCTGGGGGTTTTTTTTTCTATTGTTGCTTCTTTAGTTAACTAAGCGCCACCCTTTGCCCACATTTGGGTGGCTCAACCCGGACGACCCCGACGCGGAAACAGTAAATAAGTTGCACTTTCCGTTGACAGGGGGGCAAGTCGAGGAGCGGTTCATGGGTGTCCTTCGTGGCTTTTGCCTGCAAATAAAAACAAAAAACTTATTTGCCATTTATTTGCAGTTGACTTTTTTTTTTTTTGCTTTTCTTGTGTTATTAATATTGACAGCAAGATGGAATAGAAGGAACAGGAGAGACAGAGAGGGAGGTGAAAAAGGACCTCGGCAAGCCTTAAGGGGGCCTCTCTGTTTGTTTGTTTTTGTGCTTAATGCGCTCTGGAACTGGACGCTAGCTCGCTTATGCTTTGTCTCTTTCCCTCACTGCCGGCGGCCCCTTAAGCACTTCCGGTGCGAGGGGATAAGTTGCGTTTTGTGGCTGAGAAATGTAACCTGAAGCTTCACTGAAGGACTTTTTAATGAGTGTTTGTGTTTGATTGCTGAGAGCAGGAGCCGCCGGCATTGCATCCATCGAAAGGAAGTTGCTGCTTGGGATCAACTTTGCGCCGTGAGAAAACGTGTAAAGCGATTTACCGAAAGTGGAAAAGAAAAAGTTTACTTCCGTTTGAGGGTTATTTGTCAATATCAATCAGTTTATCAATTTTCAAGGCAAATTTTTAATAAATAACTATATGAAATTAAAGTCTCTGAAAACCAAAATTAAAGTCCATTTAGAATGCAAAAATTAGATTAAAATATAACTAAATTGAAATAAAACTAAAAAATTAAATTAAAATTGGATAAATTTAAATAGATATGGAGGATCTAAATAAGAGATTGGTTCAAGCTGACGTACCAGAGCCAAAGCAAATCGAGTACCTAAACCTTAAAAGTAAAGTCTAATGAGTAAGTTATTCATGGAGTTATTCCAAAATTCTTTAAAAACACTTTCCAAAGCTGCTTAATCACGTTACACATATCATTAACAACTCGTTTACAAGATTCAGAATTTTCTGAAAGTCTAACTTAACAATGTTATATGAAAGGTGACAAGCATTCCAACGATTACTAGATTACGTTTGACGAAAATCGGAATTGCAAACAGCCAAAACCGATTGCTCAATGCCAAGTGGTTCATTCTCAAGAAAACCTATCTAGTAGCCATAACATTCCGCTTACTTTTACATAAATTGTGAACTTTACTTGCTTACTAATTAATAAATAACCATTGAACGTCATTTAGCTGTCAATGGTCTTTCTCAACAATTCTAAAGTTATATATGGACACTTTCACCGAAAGGTTCATCTAGACCAAAATACTCAAAGTTCTTAAAAACACTATGGGCCCTGTTCCGATTTTCGAGTCGATTTTCGTGTAAACGTTAGCATTTTGAAACCAATTTGAATAACGTTGTATAGAAGTTGAACAATATGCCTACGGTTACTAGTTCTGGTATAAAAAATTCGAATTCGTTTGAGCAACTGAAACCGATTGCTCAATTCCAAGTGAATTTAATTCGAGAGAAAATTACGACGAGATCTAGTAACCACAGATTGTCTTGTTACTTACATACAAATTAATACAACTTAAAGGCGAAACATTTACGTTTAACGAAAATCGAGTCGAAACCCGGAACAGACCCGTATGTTTCATCATATTTTCATGGGAAACAAATTTAACTAATGTACGCAATGTTGAAAATCTCATTTCGAGATTTTCGAATGCGTTAGAACCGTTTTTTCATTTGTATCGTTCAGAACGTTTTAAAAAAGGTGCCTATATCTAGAACCTATCTAAGGGTACAAAGGGTTTACTTAGAATTCAGAAGAAGTCATAAAAAACTATGCTATTGTATTTTGGGGATTCTTGACTCATCCTAACCATTAAAAACCTAAGATACATAAGATAATTATAATCCCCTAATCTTCATTGGGCATGACTGAAATAACATAAAAAAAAATTTACTTTACGTTCATTTCCTGGGAATCGAAAGTCGGTATCGGTATCTTACTGTCGACCTCATGACAAAATTGGGAAATTTTTTTTAACAAAATCGAATACCTTGCCAGACTTTTAAAAGTGACAATCCGACCCATGTAGCACAGATCTCATTGTTGGAAATTTGATGTAGAATTCGGGGCGTATACGTAATTTATAGAGCAAACTTTATGGCCTTGTCGCTTCCATTAATACCGATTTGTGTTTTTTTGTTTGAAATTTTATTATTTATAATACAAGAGGCATCCTAATGTACATATTTCGAATGTACATATTTTTGAATTATACATCCCAGGACATAAATACGCTCATTATGGTATTGATATTATTAAATCGTCAATTGTGAGCTTAAAATGAAATCGTCAGCAAGCGTCTGCTGTTATTTTTCTAGAATGAACATTTTCTGTGGAATCAAAAAATTTTAAATGTACATATATGTGTCAATGGAGCAGAGTTATAAGACAGTTGTCTCTCAAGCAAAACTTCATCCCACTCAATCTGAGGCATCTTAATGTGCCATTTTATTATATTGCTAGATATGCACTTTATCACGATTAAACAGATCATACGCCCATAAGTTTTTTTTAAACCTAGAAAACTGGGTTAGACACAGATTAACTATAGAGCCTAAGAAATTATTTGAAAATTAACAGCGTGTTTCATTAAGAAGCACCAACAACAAAGTTTTCAGTTCGCTATTAGAATGATTTTCCGCATTGTATTCAGGGCCAAATTCTCATGTTTCTGTTTTTGCAAATCTATGTGGATTTGGTCAATTTGCACTGCTCAATTTGAGCATGAGCACGCTCTTAAATGGTATCTTAAAAACGGAAACTAAGAAATGACTTTAACTTGTAAACTAGTCTTCAGCATGGGTAGAACCTAATTAAGTAGTAACCATAGGAGTTTTCAGATTGAATTTCTGTGGGACTTTTAAATTTAATTTCTTTGTTGTAGAACAAAGTTATTTAAAGGGAAATTTTTTATTTTATTAGTTGAACTTATTTTAACCCATTTTCTTTATACCATCAGCTTGAAAAGAAATAAAAATGAATAAAAATAAAAATGACCTAATCGAAATGAATTTTGATTCAAATTATTCAATTTTCAAAAATGGAACTTAAACCGAAATTAAATTAAAAAGAAAAGGATACGGAAACGGTCTTGAAAAAATGAAACTAAATTAAAATTTAAATGAAATAAGGATAATGTTTAAATGATATAAAATTATAATTATATGGTATATATTGAAGATATTAAATTAAACTTGAAAAACAATTGAAACAAAATTGAAACAAAATTTAAATATTAAAATTAATTTGAAAAAAACTAAAAAGAAAGTGAAATTATATTGAAATGAATTTGAAATAAAGTTGAAAAGAAACATCGAACTATAATTCAAAAAACTATGAAAAATTTTTAATGAAATTGAAACGGGATAGAAAGAAAATTTAAGTTAAAATGGCAAGACAACTAAGATATAATTTAAAAGAAAAAAAAACGCACATGAAATAAAGACAAAAATTGATTTAAAATAGCAATGCAATTAAGATGAAATCGAAACGAAATAAAATTAGAATTGTAATGAAATTGAATTGAAAAAATAGAAACAAAATTGAAACAAAGATTGAAAAAAATTGAATCAATATTGAATCTAAATTTAAATAATATTAAAATAAAATTTGAACTCGAATAAAATATAAAAAGGAAGGAAAACTAATCAACTAAAAATATAAAAAAATCAAATTAAAATGAAAAAAAAAGAAATAAAGATTTAGTGAAATTGAAAAGAAAAATGGAAAATTAAAAGACTAAAAATAAAATTGTAAGACTTCAAAAAGAAGTTAATAATAATAAAAATATTCAAAACCTTGTCTCAAAAAAATAATGTTAAATATCCCAAGAATGTTTATAATTAAGTTTTCCATTTTCTTTTACTTACCCACAATTGTAGTGTTGTATTTTTTTTCTCAAACAAATAAAAAACCACTGAAACCTACACAATATGAGTTCCCCGCTCCACACACAAGCCCCTTGGTCCAATCCTCATACAATTTGTCTGCCTTGCCGGCTTGCCACTTTTTGTTGCACTTGAGGCTGCTTGCCACAGGCCGTCGTCGTTTTTGTGTGTTGTTTTGTTTTGTGTAGTTTTTGAAGCTTTTCAACGTCATTCACACACTTGGGGCAAGTTGGTTTCTGGGGGGTGTGTTCCACCTCTCTCTCTCTCCCTCTTTTTGCCTCTTTTTCCCGTTCTCGTTGCTCTTCTCTTGCACGTTTACCGCAATTAGGTGTTAATATGACATTTTGCTCAACATTTCTGAGGGCACCGGCAGCCAATGTTGAAATATTTATGCAATGCTTGCCAAACATGTCTATGTGTGTGTGTGTGTAAAAATATGGTATATTTTATTTATATGCATTTGTATGAGTGAGTACTCGCTCTCAATGCTCTGTTTTGTTGTCGTTTGTTTAACGATCGATAAAATGTGTCGTTCTCCTCATTGTGCGTTTCCTGCTGGTGTGTGGCTGTGCACGTGTATTAGTGGATTACATTGTAATGTTCGGCTTCGCGCTGCTTCTCTTCCATTTTGTAAACACTGTGAAAATGCCTCAATGTGCTGAGCTGAGCATCGCATTCTCCCCACCACCACCCTTTTTCTTCATGGTTGGTTGTTGTTTATTTTATTAGTTGAGTAGCTTTTAGTTGAAAATTTTGTGTCGTTTTTCGTAAATGTTTATTGATTGCTATTTGTTATAAGGGGGGGAATTCCCCCACGAAATGGTTATTTTTGCGTTGTAATTGTGGAAATGTTTACGGTTTAGTACAAACATGCTTAGAATAATAAATGGTTAGTTCTTTTAAGCGTTTTGTGTAGATTTTATGAACTTTTAAAAAACTTAATATAGTTCTTTAGGTCAATTAAAAGTGTTAAACTTTGCTGTAAAATACATTTTTCTGCATTGATTTCCCTTTCCCCTTCTTTGGTTCTTTTTATTTCCCACAAAAAAAAAAAAAGTGCAACTCAACCAACGACGACGATGGACTTTTGTGGGACAAGCCCACATTTCATTTATGAAAATATATTCATTGAGTGGAAGGGTTAGGAAAAATTGCTGTTGTATATACTCGTATAAATAAAAACAAACCCATGAGAACTTGACAGAACAGTTACCCCAGTTGCGTGACACACAGAGAGTGGAAAAGAGTAAGAGAGAGAGAGAGAGTGATGTAGGGAAGGATAGTCGACCTTCTTGATGTGGGAAACTCTGGCAATGGTCATAACAACTTTATTATTATTATTATTGTTGGCTGGATGTGGCAAACATTTCAAAGGGAATTCTTCAAAAATAAAGAACAAATTCAGGTCAAATTGATTAAGCTAAAGAAGCAAAACCTTTTAATTTAAATGCCAGAGATAAGTCCTACTCTCATACCGCAGCTATTTTCAGACATCATTTGCTTCTCACTGTTAACTGTAAACTTTTTGCTTCACACATTCTTTCTGTCTGCGCTCTAACGCATTTCATTTACCACTTAAAAGACAGCAACAGCAAGAACAACAAGAACATAGCCAACATTGCTGATTAACACTTCATTTGCATGCAAAAACTTCAATCACTGACAAAGGCGACGACGACGTCATACCGAGTGGAGACAACAACAAAAACAACAACAAGTACAATGCGTAAAACGTGTCAATGCATGTGCCATGAATTTCAACGCACAAGCTACTAAATCCCAACCCCAACCATCCAAGCACCCCCCGAGCCCAGCGCAAGGAGAACACAACTTTTACATGGCTAGGAATTTGCAATATGTTGCATTAGTTTCTCCTGTCTCACTCTATTTCAAAATGTTTTTCTTTTTGTTGGGTTAAAGAAATCGTTACATTTTATTTTAAAATAATCTGCAAATACGATGACAAATGCAACACTGCTCCTGTCAACTACCAACTGTTAATAAACTTCTTAAATTTTAAGTAAACTGTTTCACTTAGTTTTTAATTGACAGATGATAAGGGAAAACAACTTTTTTTTCTCTCATTACAAAAGTTTTCAAACCTCTAAGTAGCTCTTAACATCTCTGAGATCTGATTATTTTAATTTTTACTGTCAATTATTGAAAGCAAAAAAGAACGAATTGCAGAATTGGAAAAACTCTAGACTGATTGAATCGAACTAAAAGAAGACTATGTTGAGAAATAAAACCCCCAAAGTGTATGTTTCTTTATTAAAAGCCCTCATGTCTGCACGAAAAGTTATTTTTTCGATTTTTCGAAGGTAAAGCAGTCCGAAAACGTTTCAAAAACTCTATGGTTTTCTTGGATCGCCCTTAATTTCACCTTATCCCAACTCTTAAAGCCCTTGTTTGAGTATAATTATGCAACTTAGCCTGAAATCTGATCGGAAAGCCATTATTTCAGACTTTTGAAGGTGCGGCATACCAAAAATAATGTCAAAAGCTTCTTTTTGTTCTAGGATCGCCCTTAATTCCACCGAATCTTAAACCTTTAAGTCCATTCTGTAAAGTCGATAAGGACTTTTCGTAGCAATTCTAAAAATCCTAAAAAAAAATTTGTATGTCTTAAGACTGGAAGCTGGAGACAGCTGGAATTAGCGGTTTACCAAAGAGAAAACGAAAGCTTCTTTGCCTTTTCGGAGCTCAATTTCGAACTCAGTAGCCGCTTTTAAAAATTATTCCACTAATTTTCTTTCATTAGTTAAGAAGGTAGAGGCAAAGACCTATAGGAATTTTACATTAGTGTGGTGTGCGAGTGCGAAGTCTGCCGAACAAAATTTGCACAGAGACAGCACACATGTGTAAAATTGAAATTCATTTGTATTGCCTTAGTATCCGCCAGTTGTATAGGTCATTGACTTCCCAAATCTCATTCTCATTCAAGTAAACTACTTGAGTTTCCAAAGCCTTATAATAGCTGCCAAGAGATAGCTTACGGCCGCGTAGACACCAATACAAATGAAGAAACTAATTTTGAAGCAACATCCTCGGGGATAGAGAAAACAGATTATTGCCTGGCTTGTGGCTGACTGATGCACACGAAATCATTAGTCGTCAACAACATAATCTATCTGAAGGCAATCCAAACGTTTTTGTAATGTATAATGTATAAAACATGAACTTGTAGCTTATATTGCAAAATATTTTAACTAATTTGCTTTATTTCCGGTTTTTTGTTTAATTCCAGGTAAGCTTTCCTGACATGAATCCTTTGTAACCAGTATATTTCTTGCAAAATGCGTGAGTTTGTCGTTCTTTAAATATTTTATTCCATAAAATTTCTTATAGCAGAAAAATAACCCTAAACATATGAAAAACGAGAGAGGTAAGCTAACTTAGTCCGTGCCGAAGTTTCAATACACTTGAATCCGATCGTTGCTATGGGAGCTACAAGAAATAGCCATCCGACATATTAGTAGGGTGCAGTCAAAAGAAGACTCTGCTAAATGTCAGCTCGATAGCTTCAAAACCGAGGAAATAGTTTGCTTAGGAACATACAGATGGAGAAAGGACGGACATACCTCAATCGACTCAGCTCGTCATGCTGATCAAAAATATATATACTTTAGATGGTTGGAGATGATTCCTTCAACGTGTTCCAAACTTCTGGGCAAAATTATATTGCACTTCTTTAATGAACATACTTTATATAAAATATCAAACAGATCGATAAGAAATGGATAGGAAAATATTAAAAATAGAAGGAAGATCACCAAACTTTTAATGAATTCTTAAGTGCAACACATCTTTTGTAGAGGACGACCCTTAATGAGAACAGAACCCTGACAAAAGCGAGTTTTAAATGGGGTCCAAAACGAAACATGTAGTAATTAATATTATCAGCAGGGCTGCAAACCTCTTCAAAATTGGGAGGGGTTCACTCCGGGGTTCACGGAGCGGGTCCAGAAGACCGCTGAACCCAGGAAAACCTGAATATGGGTTTAATGACCTGTTTTGATTTTGTGAATGTTAGCAGGCTCAAGGTCAAGGTTTGATTATAGTTCAATAATCAACCAGAAAATTCAACAGAGAATACATATGAACATTAACAGTAGCTGTGGCTGTGTAGACGGCGGTTTCGGCTGCCGCCATGGCAAAGCCTTCGTCAGTACACTTTCAGTTGCTGTCACACCAACAAGCCATTTGCAAATCCTATTTATATTACCCAGCCGGCGAATAATCGTGGCACACTCTAAGACGAATTTCTCAGTAATTAAAAATAGTGGCCACACACAACAGAGCAACATTGAACAACCTTCAATGCCAATGCATATACCTTCAGCTACCCTAAACAGCGGAGCTTATAGCTAGTTGAAATTTCGTGCTATTTGTGCACTTGGAATTCTCATCTCGTTATTCGTCGGCCGGGAAAAAATTGTTTGCTCCGGTTTAGGTTCGGTTCCGACTTCCCAAAAATCCCGCAGTCTCCGACTCCGGAGCGGTTCGGCTCCGAACCGGTTTGCAGCCCTGTTTATCAGCCCTGTTCGCGTTTTCGAAATCGATAAGATCATGCGAAGTCGGAGTTGAAAGATTTTCCCGTTTCAGAAAAAGATCAGGTTATTCGGTTACAAAATTTTTGCCTTGGAGTCAGTGCAATGAAAAGTTATTCACAATTATCTTGCCAATGGTAATACTTTTCATCTTTCATGAATTTTTATTTTGATATACAACTATTGTGGATTTTTATGTAGTATCCATTGATGTTTATATCGGACATACAATTTAAAATAAAATCATTTTTTTTTTCAAACTTGTACCTCAAAAATTGCATGTTGACGAAAGTAAAAATGACCGAAATGGAACCCGACTGTTCGCGATTCCGGGTCAGCGAATGCGTAGTGCTGATCGAAATTTTTAAGGATGCTGTTTAACCAGTAAAATGAATTTTCCTCATTAAATTTTTGTTGCTACCTTAAATGATCACTGAAAATTGTTAAAACTAAAGTTGTGGCCGGGTGGCTCAGCGGCTAGTGTGCGCGACCGCTGCGCAAAAGTGGGTTCGATCTCGCCTCGGAACATCTAATAAAAGTTACTTCTTTGAAAAAGTTTACACCCGGTCACCCCTCTCTGCTGTTGGCGCCAGTTTTGTAGTAATTAGCCATGCAAAAGCTTCTCAAACTGCCGTTCGGATTCGGCGTTAAACTGTAGGTCCAAGAGATTGAGAGAAGATTGGCTTTGGCCCTTTGGTGCTGTGCCAGCTAGACAAGCCATTTTACTACTTTACTAAAGTTCTAAAATATTTCTTTGAGCAGTTCAGATCGGGCATTGATCGCTGATGATTGAGTGTGGTTACTCCAGGAACCAGCCTCCTTTGTGATGTTGTGTGTCTCTGTTTAAGGTTCACTTACTATAAAGGTCCTAAAATCAGTAATATTTTGAAATTTGTATAATATGCTAACTGAAGTTTTTCTAAATTATCATTATCAAAAAAACCTCCCAACTTTTTCAAGTTCGCTCTTATTCCTTTAATAAAAAAAAAAAAACCATCATAGTCCGTTGCATCAGTCAAATTGTAATAAATTTCATATCCAATGTCCTTGTTCAGTTGCCAGTTGCGTTTGTGCAAAAATATTTTCTTCATTCAATGCCAAAGCAACAAGAAAATTCCGCAAAATCCAGCAGACAGCCAACATCGACGTCGTCGCCCACTTAACGCAAATGAAAAGCAACAACAACAAAAAAACAAAACGTAAATTTAGCTTCAACTTTGTTGGTAGATGAGCGGCGGCTGTTTTAAAAATAAAATGCTAGCAGCTCACGCGCCATCAGAAAATAGACAACAAAAGTGACTAAGGGAAAGGGGATAGATGGGTGAAAAGGCACAGCAGAGAAAACCTTAAATTTCAGTTGAATGCAATTTTCATTAGTTGGTTATCTTTTGTGTTGAATGATTCATTCATTTATAAACAAATTTCAATTTCGTTTAACCAAATTAGCATCGGGTCATCAGGTGTGTGTGTTTCCTCTTTATTTTGCGCAATTTTGATGGCCTTATAATTGCCAACGATTTGTGCAATTCTATTTTTAACCCACATTTTTTTTTCTTTTGCTTGTGGTTTTAACAAATATTTTGTGCTGTCTTTGTTGTTGCTGTTTGTGTTTGTTTATTGTTTGTCATGCCTTGTGCTTCGCCTTGCCGCCTGATTTATTTTGTTTGGGTTTTTTTTGTGCTGTTGTATTTTTTATTGCTAATTGGCCATGGGGGTTAATGGGATTGAGTTGCCTTATGGGAGGGAAGAATCGAGGTCATTAAGGACTCTAGAAGGGGGGGAAAGTGTGCTTGAAAATGGAAGAATATGTTCGTATGGAAGCAATTGAATGAAAACACACAAAATCAAGGGTGCAGCATATGTTTTGTGCTTGCTTTTTTCTCCTTTTTCGGGTTTTCTTTAAATTTGTGCATTTTGAATATGTTATTCTATTCCTTTCACTGGTTGCTTTATTTCTTAGCTAATTTTCTATAAAACTTTTTATATCTTTTCTTGATTATTTTTTATTTTCCTGGTTCTTTTTTGTTCACAATGTTTCTGTCTTTTTTATTTCTTTTTAAGTTTTACAACTTTTTATTCTTTCACGATATATTAAACACATTCCTCGCCGTTAAATAGTACATTTCTATTACACATTACTTGCTCTATTATTACATTTCCTGTAATATGGAATCATTATAAATAAGTACAGACTTAAGCGGCAAGTGGAACAGGGCACTTGCATGGGGACAAGAAAAGCTTGTAAAAAATTATGTTTATGGCATTTTGATGTTTTGGCTCCCAATGGCCATTAAAACTAATGTGCATGATGCAAAAACATGTGAAAACGTTTAGTAATATATATAAAAAAAATAAAATAATGGAAATATGCACGATTCTATGGTAAATATTTATGTACAAATATTTAAAGAATCAATTTTCCAAAAAAAATTATTAGCTTCATTTAAAAGAAGCAATATTCCATTCATTGTTCACTTTGATAATGATTTGTGATAAATGATTTAGTGCCATGAAATTTAGAAGTAAATTTAACCAACTGAATTTTTGGATTAACTGACTGATAAACAAATATATATTGGAAAACTTAAAAAATTGGTATTGTTCTGATGTTCGTAATGGTTATCCCAAATTAAATACTTCTTGTGTTAACCGGGGGTTGTTTTCTACACTTACTGCAGTCAAAACATTATTTTATGGATCAGTTTTTCTACATTGGGCCAGCAGGCCGAAATTTAGTCCAAAAGTCCCACCTTTTTGTTTGGGAAACTGTATAAAACAATTGTCGAAAACGATTAAAAATACTTGTAGCTATTTTAAGACAAAACATTTTCACAAATTGGTTTTTGAATGGCAGCAATTCTAAGTTGATTTTTCTTGAAATTGCTTCAAAAAATAGAAAATTAATAGTCGAAACTAGGAAAGAAACAGCTTCTAGAGTTTGATTGTATATTTTCGACTACGGAATAGATTTCAATAAAAAATTATAAAAAAAGTTTCTATTTCTATTCGTTTTCATAAAAAATGTAAAAATCTTAAATATTGTGGGTATTTTTACATTTGGCAACTTTGACATATGAGTGCCCACGAGTGTCACTGGGAATATTGTACTATAGCTGGAGGAATGCGCTTTTGAGCGGTTTTGCTTTGGATTACATTAAATCGCTTTTAAAAATGTATTCCCATTTGGTATCGGACCAGTTTCAAGTCAGCGGAAAAGTATGCTTTTCTTTCTTAAAACATAGGATTTTTTCCCATGAAGTTAAACCGCGAGAGCTAAGCTAATTTCATTTCCAAAATTAAAATGTGTAGCATACTTTTAGAAGCACGGAATAACGGGTTAAAGTACATTCTAAAACTTTTTTTTATAAAATAATTTTTAATTTTTTGTTTTAAGAAATGAACATAAAGAACAAGTTAAATAAATGATAATAACGGTAAAAGTAATCAGATTGACTGAAAATCCTTAACGGCGAGGGCAGTCAAATTTAGTACCATTTCGGGTTAATAACTCATAAACAACCAAAGCTACGACCACATACAAATTTGATTTTGCTTCAGCTTTGCCCAAGCATAGGAGGTAGAGAAAAGAGAGAAAGTTGCAATTGTGATTTGTTTTGGATTGTGCTTATGCGCAGTCAGTCTGTGAGTGTTTTTGCTCACAGCTGTGCCTTAAAGCAAAACTACTTCGAATGAGAGCCGTGCGCATAGGCCGTGAGCACTATGGCGGGCCAGTTTGTATGGATGAATAACAAGTAAGGGAGCTGTAGTCGAGTGCCCCGACTGCAAAATACCCTGTTCCCTTGACTTCTTGTGATTTCATACACATATACACACACTCACACATACACACTCTAACATACGCACACACGCACGCGCAAACGCGGTAACTGACAATGCAAGGCCCCCCTCTCTCCCACAATCAAAATTGATTCGTATATAACTTCGGAGTTTTTTGTCCGATCTTATTGATCTTTTCAGAATAGATAGATATTGGGCCTTACTTGATATATATAAAGTTTGGAAGGTATATCTTAAAAATTGTGCCTCTGACAGTCTTTTGTACTTAAAGGGGAGGAGGGAGGAATTTTCCAAATCTGAAAAAAACTAGATTTGAATCGGGTATACACCTACCTACATCAAAAATTTCTCAAAAATCTGACGGGCTAGAGAAATTTTGAAAATTGAATTGTGTTCAGCCGTAACGCCTCTGTCGAAAGGTCTATTCGAGTGCCAGCCACCAATTGGTGCCAGACACAATATTTGTTGAACTGAGTAATGTATATAGTAGTATTTTTGGCATTTTTGCTTTGATATGAGGTCTGTTCAAAAAGATCTCGGCCGTCAAAGTGGTGGCTAAAAAAAAAAAAGGTATTGACAAAATGCTGGCTATTGAAAATTTAAAAATTGATTTTGGGCCCTTCTAAATTATTTCGATGACATCCTTTACAAATGTAAGAAACCAAAGCTGTACCGGTACCAACGTTTCGGCTTCTTTCCAGTTTTATCGGTTTTAAAAATTCCGGTAAACGATTTTCGGTTCTCAAAAATATTTAGCTATCGGTGCCGGTTTAGGCACATGATTTAAAAATGGTTTATTTTTGTTAACGGTTCCATTATCGGTATTAGTCCATGCTTTGCACCAATCCACAAGATCCATTTTTTGAGCGATTGTCAAATTATGCGAAAACCAACGCGAACAAACACGACCACGATTAAACTGAGTTCATCGACCCACTCTTGTTGAGATAATCCACTTTGAACTCATTGTAATCAGCACAAATAGCGCTAGCACATCAAAACGTGAACCCGTTTATGCTGAAAAATGTCGACCTTTATTTTGGAACCCCACGAACGCGATTTGGTGTCAATGTATTTAATACAGGGATGCAAACCGATCGGTAAAAAGAACTTGTTTTGAACAGCAGGATCGGTCTATAACGTGGTTTTTAAAGCTTTCTTAACCGCGCTTTTGGTTTGGTTCAGTGGTTCTCCCCGATCTTTTCTTAAATATGCGTGGGTAAGAATTTTGTTTGTACTTTCAAACATTGGGCAGTCCGAAAAATGCCAAAAACGGAATTAATGTTTTTGGATTGCGCTGAATTCTGTCAAGTCTCGACACACAAAGCCGATTCTTTAACATAACGCCGCGATTTTTTCATAAGACTGCACGAAAAGATATTTTTCGGAATTTTAAAGTATACAAAAAATTGCCAAAAACTAATTTCTGTTTTAGGCTCGCCCTTAATTTCGCCGAATCTCACCCCTTAAAAATGTTACTTAAGTATAACGTCCCGAATTTTTCTCAAATTTGTTTAAAAAGTTTCTTTTCCGGATTTTTAAGGAAGTCGTTTAAAACGCATTTATGTTCTTGGATTGCCTTTAATTAAACCCTATCTGAACTCTTAAAGCCCTTTCCGATATGATGTCGAAAACTGCTATCTGTTTAAGGATAGCCCTTAATTCCACCGTATCTTTGATTGAAGGGAAATAGCTCTACAGAACAATTAGAATATCGTCCTGTAAATAAAATGAGAAATGTGATTTGTGCGCAAATCGATAATTATTAATGAAGACTTATCGTACGAACATAGTGAAAATTTTAACCCCCAAAGACCTCGGTTCATGACTGTGTGAATCGGCGAGCATAGAAAAGCAGATAGATTGTCTGTTGTCTCTCTTGCTCACCAACACAAGCTAATTTTTCTGTCCTCTTCATTTGGACGGGTCTGAGCTAAGGGCCGTTTTCTCATGTTCCGCTTGTTCTCATGAGAAATAAAAATTCACAAAATTTGCAAAAACAGAATCTCAAGTTTCGGCGCTAAATTTGGTTCACCACGTTAATTAACAGAAACTTTTTAAGCTAAATTTGTGCACTAAATAAAGTTTAGGCTCCAATGCACACTGCTAATTCTCTTTGTTAGAAGGAATTTTTGTAGACTATTGTTAGACAACTTCAGTTCACTATTCTATTTGGATCCAAAGTATGTGAATTCATATACATTTTGATAGATAAATGATACCAAAACAACCTGTGATGACATACGCACCTCATCTCCCAGAAACGACTATGCAAATGCAAATTGCAACGTGTAACTGTTTCTATTTCTGCTGCAACAGTTACTCAAAGCAAATGCCATTATAACCAGCAGGAATAGTAGTCAGAGGACCAACCTAGAAATCCATCCACAAAACCGCACCCAAAAGAGCCAGCAACATTTACATTGCTCCCCACCTCCTCACCGTCACCATCCGCTTCACATCCTTTAACTCAACTTGACTCGCTCGTTTGGCGCTACTTTTGCGGCATATCCTTGCATAACTCCTCCGCCCTGTCCTCCTTCCCTGCTCACCCAGTCACTTTCTTTTGTGCCTTTCTAATATGGCTCACGCTTTTAAGTTGAGCGCCTAAAATGCTGCAACAACAACAACAAACCAGAACACGAGGAGACACATCCTTTTTACTTTGAAATGCAACATTGAACTGTCAACTGCCTTTTGCCACGCCCCCCATAGCCCGTTGCCGTCGACATTCTCACAACCCATTGCATTTTGGCATGCAATTTCCAAATGCAACATATATACACAGACACAGCCTACTGGCCTGCCCCCTGCCTTCTACGTCAATGAGGAGCAGAGTCCTTGGCTGAGTGCGGCTTGGAGATGGCTGCCTTGTGGCACGTGACACGAGGATTGTGTAAAACAATTGTTGAATATTTTTAGGAAAAATTACTTTGATTTCGAAAACTGGTTTAACCAAAACCACTAAACCGTTTTCGTTTACAAATGTGGCTCAGAAAAAGATCTAAAAATGTTTGGAATTCGATTATTCTCTCGCTCTGCTTCGTAACAGTGAAAGTTTTCTTGACTTTGGGATCGTATATCCTATGAATATAAGGTATTCAAATTGACAGTCTTTAGTCAATTTTTTAGTTTCTCCAAATATTGATCTGAAATTCAAAACCGTATCTAAATTTTAGCCATATTGAACTTCTTGCCTAAGAAAACATTACCCTATCGTGATAAATGGCCTTAAACGTAGAAACTTTAGGTGTTTAAATAATAATCCACAATCTGTGGTCGGAGCAGTTAAAGATATTGGAAATAAATAAGGTTAAAAAAAAAATGTTTCTAAATTATTACTATCTATTAAAATAGCATACTTTAAAGGGCAATTATCATGATATTTTTCTTTAACTTTTTTTTAAACCCACTCAGTAATCCTGTATCCAGAAAGTTAAGCAGTCGCGAAATCCAAAGTAAAACTCTTCCAACTTTAAAGAGGTTTGTAAACCAAGTTCTAACCTTAAGGTGGTTAAGTTTGAGTCCCATCTCTAAGCTCTTTTTCCGTGTTTAATTTTTGTATATGGTCGGACTTCTCTAAAACCCTATCCCAAAAGGGATTCTTTCTGAATGTGTGTGTGTGTGTGTTTGTGTGTGCATGTGCGTTGGTGTCTCTCTTTCATCCTGTTGGTGGTTGACTCTTTCTCTGCTTAGTTTAGGGCAAGTTTAATGGCGGCTATAACCCAGAAATTGCATGAATACTCAAGTGCTTCCTCTTCTTCCCGCTCTACGACAACAACAACCAGAACAAGAGCAGCAGCATCAGCAGCAGAACAGTCCAAGACTTTGGCCTCGTACATAAATCATCATTGCTTTTGAGTTTACCCGACTCGACGACGCTGAAGTTGTCCTCGTCGACCATGTCCTTCGTCCTGTGTGTGTCTCTCATGCCGCTCTCCCTTCCCCTCCCCTTCAATGCAATGCCTTTTGTCTTTTATATGTTTTTTTTTTCTGCTTCAAGTAGCAGTTTCTTTCTCTTCGGCTTGTAACGGGCCGTGTATGTACTTCTGGCGAGTCCTTTGAAGTTTTCTCCGCTGAACGATATGTATTTTATAGCTCATTGGCGGCAAGTTATGCCTCAGTTTGATTGTTATAAATGAGCATAGTTAAAGAGAAGTCCATGATAAAACCTACTTCTGTTGAAATCTATCGTATGCTATTAAAGACGTGTGAAACTGATAAGCTTTGAATTACTTCAAAATCAAAATCTAACAAATTCCAAAGCAATATTTTCGCTCCATTTTTAGTTTGTTTGCTTGTTGGCTGTGCTGATAATTTGGTCGGACTCTTGATTGTATAATTTCTGCCTTATCGGTTTGTGATGTTTGCGGCTAACACAACAAAAACAATAAAATAAAACACATATGCAAGCTGTTTTTGAAACCACACACACACAGAAAAGGAGAGACAGAGAGAGAGAGAGAGAGAGTTAAGTTCTTCTAGGGAAATTAAATTTAATTTATGGTAAACCGCAAAATGTTCTACATAAAGCTTTTTAGCAGAAAACCTTGGTAAATATACACATTTAACTACGAAAAAAACTCATAATAGTTTATACAAAGAATTAGATAAATTAAATTTAAATGGTCCCGCCGACTTGAAATTGTTTAATAAAATACCTCTTAAATTTTACATTTTAATTAAAGTAAATTTTGAACTGCTAAATATTTTTGTTAAATTTAAAAAATTGTTCATAAAGATTGCTAAAGACTTCTTAAAAAGAGAAGTGAAGTTAATTTAGTCCTCAAATTTAGCTTAATATGTTTTAGTATAATTTAATTTGAACCGAGCCGGTTCGAACCCTGAATTCCGACTATTAATTTACTGTGAACCGAACCTCTTTAATAATAAAAGCTGAACCTGAACCTGTCCCGAACCTACAGTTTCGTTTCGGTTCAACAAAAATGATAGACAAAAACAATTGTGATCTACTGCATAGTGACTTCTTATGTTATCTGATCGGTTTTGGGCAACTGAGTTTTAAAATCGCGAGAAAAGTTTAATAAAAAAATCGTGAAAAACGTTCAGAATTACTTATAAAGTCCCCAGTAGCCTCTGCTTTTTTAAGATCTTCGACTTCAAAGTTTTTAAATGATTCACAAAAACAAGAGTTTAACATTACATTGGTAATATTTTTCAGATTACGAAATGAAATTGAACTTAACAATAAATTAAAACAGTAAAAAAAAAAAAATTTAGAACATTAACATGTGATCTACAAATCGCGTCCGATTGAGAGGAGCTCGGCTTTGGCCCTTCGGCTTTAAGGTGGTCGTGTAGGGGTAGTGGGAGTACTTAGTATTGAGTACTATGAATTGAGTACTGAGTATCAAGTATCGAGTACTTAGAGTTGAGTACACTCAGTATCAAATACAGAGTATCGAGTACTCGGTATCAAGTAAAGGGTGATTTTTTAAGAGCTATAGGAAAGTTAAAAAAAAAAGCATAAAATTCAGAAAAATGCATGAAATCTTTATTTGAATCGATAGTACGGTCCATATAATTTATTGTTTGAATATTATTTCATGCAAATGTTGACCGTGACTGCGCCTCAAATGGTCCATCTGCTTAGTCCAATTTTGGCATACTCTTTTCAACATTCCGGCTGGTATCTCACGAATAAATGCTTCAATGCTGTCTTCCAATGCGTCAATTGAAGCGGGCTTGTCTGTATAGACATGAGCTTTAACAAAGCCCCCTACAAAAAATAGTCTAAAAGCGTTAAATCGCACGATCTAGGCGGCCAATTGACCGATCCCGAACGTGAAATAAAATGTTCACCGAACTCGACTCTCAATAAGTCCATTGTTGCGCGTGCTGTGTGGCATGTGGCACCGTCTTGTTGAAACCACATGTCATGCAAGTCAAGCTCTTGCATTTTGGGCAAAAAAAGTTAGCTATCATCTCACGGTAGCGCTCGCTATTCACAGTTACGTTACGATTCGCATCATCTTTGAAGAGAACGGTCCAATGATGCCACCAGCCCACAAACCGCACCAAACTGTGACTTTTTCTGGATTCATTGGTAGCTCTTGCTTGTCAATGCTTCTGGCTGATATTCACTCCAAAATCGACAATTCTGCTTATTTACGTACCCATTGAGCCAAAAATGAGCTTCGTCGCTGAACACAATTTTTCGGTAAAAAAGTGGATCTTCGGCCAACTTTTCAAGAGCCCATTCACCAAAAATTCTACGTTGCGGTAGGTCGTTCGGCTTCAATTCTTGCACCAGCTGTATTTTGAAAGGCTTCACACCTAAATCCTTCCGCAAAATTTTCCACGTTGTTGAGTAACAGAGGCCCAATTGCTGCGAACGGCGACGAATCGATAATTGATGGTCATCATTAACACTGGCCGATACTGCTGCGATATTTTCTTCAGTTCGCACTCTACGTAAGCGTGTTGGTGGTTTAATGTCCAACAATGTAAATTTGGTGCGAAATTTAGTCACAATAGCCCGAATAGCCGCTTCAGTGGGTCGATTAAACTGACCATAAAATGGAAGAAGCGCGCGATGAACTTTCTTAACAGAGCACGCATTTTGATAATAAAATTCAATAATTTGCAAGCGTTGTTCGTTTGTAAGACGATTCATGGTTAAATTATAGACCAAACTGAAGATGTTTGACAGTGAAACAAAACACGAAACGTGCGTGAGCTGTTTAAACCAGTGTTGCCAAAAAGATAATAGCTAAAAAATCACACTTTACAAGCAAGTGTAAAGTCGTTTCTACTGATTCCCTTTGTGGAAAGAACCGTAAAGCGATCTAGGCTTGCTAACAGCCACACCCTCGCCATCGGATTGACTCAAATCTACCTGACATAAAGGTTTATGGAAAATGTTGGCCTTCGAGTCTTCTGTTAGAAATCTTGCATTCAGCGGGGACTGATTTGGTCTTGTCTTGTTGGGCATGTCACACACTTCAAAAGGCATGAATGGAGCTTCCGTTCTTTTCATAATTTTAATTAATTTAAAAACTAGCAAGTTTTATTTGTCTTAAGGTCTTGCAACCTATTTGTGGTCTTAACTATTAGTAACAAGGCACACAATATCATTAAAAGTAGACTGTATGTTTTCAGAACCTATCTGTTATATTTTCATTAGATTACTGCCTTCTCATTTCAGAACTACTTTGCAAATAGATTACTTTAACTATATTTAACACAAAAAGTCAGTCTTAACAGTTTTACTTCGTTTTTCATGTCCTGTAAGGTCCTGTAATGGTGCGTCTTAACACATTAAATTTTTGTATGCCAGTTATCTGGCAGTCTCTTCAGACTAAGTAAAATACATGAGAATATTGAAAGTTTTCCTGTGACCACATATGGTACCAGTCACAGGCATGTGTTCACACTTGTATGGCAGCAGCTGACAACTAAAAATATGACAAGCACTCAGCGTGTCTGAATGCAGCCTAATTGTGATACAGATTCATATAAATTTGTTAGAAAATAAACGGTTATTTTCCTATAACAAGCAACGTTTTCGTTCTTAAATCTTAAACCAAATACTTTGCCAGGTGAAACAAGTTATGGAACTGTCGCCTAATTTTGATCATGTTCTTTATTATTCCTTTGTATGTGTCATATTTCACATTTATGGCAGTTCAGTTGGCAATTGCATCTAAGTGTAATGCGAGACTCGGGAACAAAAACTAAGCACTGAGCGCGACGACCCTCTACATTTTTTCGCTTCTCTCTTACAATTGTATGGCAATTTTGTTCAACAAATCCAATACACACCACCGGTGGCACGTGTGAGGTGTGTGTTTGGGGGAGTGGGACGCGTCATGCGTGGGCTGCAGGTGAAAGAGAATCGAGACTAGAGACTCACGTTCCTTACATCTCTCTTTCCTTCTGTCTGTGTGCAATGTGCAGCGAGGACTTTGGCATTTTATTAAATTACGTGACTCGTCGTGGTCCTGGTCGTGGTTCTAGTCATGTGGGTGGCTAACTTTGTTACTCTCGAGTTTTGGAGCGCTGAAAAGAAATGAAAATGTGTGAAGTTTTACCTTTTTTCACCTCCAGGGGTTTCCCTTAGGAAAATTGCTCTTGCTCATATACATAAGTGTAAGTTTTGTTCAATTTTTGGGAAGTATGAATAACTTCAATGATATCCAAATATTTAGAAATGGTTTTGATAAGTTCAAATACTGAGCACATTCATTATCTAAGGTCAAGCAAGGGAACTTTTGGATAAAGAAGTTTGGTACCACATTTTTATATTTGGATCAAGAAATCAGCTCTTGTATCAAGAATTTTCATTCATATTCATTCGAAATATGTTGTACAAAACTATGAAACTCTTAGATCAAGAAACTTGGGATCGCAAAATTAAATTTAGATCTAAATTAAATTTGGATCTAGCTCATGAATTAAGAGTTCTCATTCTTACCGATCATTTGACATCAATATGCAAGTATCACCCGTACCCCCAGGTCTTCATTATAATCGGAACTTGTAAGAAAATTCAGCAAATTTCGCGATTTTTTATCCAATTCGACGTACATTTCCTATCTACCCTATTTAATCTTCATTTTTATCAAAACTTTTTGAGAACTTAACAAATTAAGCAATTTTTTGGACCGTTTGATCAAAACCATCCGTCTATTTATCCATCTTCATGATGAATAAATTTGGCAAATTTCGAGTTTTTTTTTTGACAGTTTAGTCATCCTATTTAAAAGGTTACAATTGTCATTTATCAAAACTTCATAATAATCTAAGCTCATTAGAAAAACTTACAATTTTCGGCTAGTTTAAAAACAACCCATGCATTTCGAGTAAGATATCTTAAGATAGCTGCCGTTGATTGTTAGCCTGCTTCGGCGTCGGTGTAGATCTGATCCTGCCTTGCCGCTCCATTTGTATAACGCGCCGCGATTGAGATTGTTGCGCAGTCGCAGCATTTCTCTTCGATGTGCATAGCAAATTACTGACATCGATTGCTCGCCTGCTCCGGCAATTCTGCAGATCTCAACCTGCCGCTCAACTTGTTGCGGAGTGGCAGAATCACGCTGGGGTGCGATGTGTTCAGTAAATTGCTACCGTCGATTGCTCGCCTGTTTTGAGGTTTCGCCAGCTCTCCGATCCTTTTGACAGTTTACCTGTAGCATTCTCCTGAGCTCCGCTTGGAAAGAAGATTCTTAACTTTTTATTATACTCATCCGACTTGCTCTTTTTAAGGTTCGCAACAAATAAAACTCTCGTTTTCCTCGCGTATTTAAGAAAATCACAAAATTTCAATTTTAGAATAATAAAAGGATATTTCTTGCTAACCTTTTACAGCTAGAGCGATTTCGTTCGGTTTTGTTTTTAATCATTACATGAATGTTAAATAGCCTACTTAGTATTTCAGGTTATTAACTATCTGTGTGCAAAATTTCACCCAAATCCATTCAGTCTTTTCTACGTAATTGGGGAAAAAACATACAAACTTTCACATTTATAATATTAAGCATAGTACTGACACGTTGAGAATATTCTTGTAGCGAGAATTGTTTCATAATTTTTAGAGCGTTCTCTGAGAATGTACTGCGACCAGGCTGTGGTTTGATTATAAAACAGAACTACACAACTAAGACATACTGCTTTGGCTACTTAAATTAAACACATCAGATGATTAGAATTAGCCGGGTCTCACATTAAGGCTAGGCTATAGTCGTAGTCCATAGACTAGAGAAAGCATACTCGCAGGGCGTATAAAAGAAGAAATATCTCTGTGGATACCAATATAAATGTGGCTAGTAGGTGGTGGCTGTTGTAAAATAAGAATTCGCCACATCAGGGGCATCGGGAGCAAAGGAAGTCACCACAGCAGGCGGGGGAAAGGCCGCCAGCCTGAGGAGGCACGGCTTAGATGGGCTGTGGAGGATGCAGAGGTTAAGGCTCGGGTGGCATGATAATGGGTAGCCCAGCATTTTGTGGAAATGGCAACCAGCAACATCCACGGGAGAAGCATCCTAGAAAGGATTCTCCGCCACAACTGGAGTATTTGACGGCAAGCATCGAAATGCATTATAATGGCCAGATTCCATTAAATGGGTTGCGACTCGCCCATCTTGATCAGCGCCACTTGTTCGTCCTACGTTAAGATCTCCAGATGTTTTTTGGACTTCTTTGCCTCCGTTTTTTCAGTCGTGTGCTCAATTCTCGTAGGTACCTCTGACAATTAAGCCCAGTACAGAGACGTTGAGAATTTTTGCTGAGCCTGGCTCAGAGAATACGCTCAACAAAATTCTTAGAGCCAGTACGGAGATGTCACAAGTGCGCTCTGAGAATGAGCATGGCCTGCCAACTCGTTTTTTGGCCGAACAGCTGATAAATTCTCGCAGGGAGTCATAGAAATTATGAAGAATGTAGGTACCTACGAGAATAAAAAAAATGGAAGCAAAAGAGACAAAAAAAAACCACACAAAAGTCATGTGGAGGATGAATAAGTGTCGCTGATCATTAAATGCTGGTCATTAAAATGAATTTCATTGCTTGCCGGCGCAACGTCCCCATTTGTGGCGGAGAATCCTTTTCGGATTGCTACTCCGATGGATGTGAATGGTTGCCATTTCCCCAAAATGCTGGACCACCCATGTACACATCACCTGAGCCGCAACCTTCACAGCCCGTTATAGTGGCGCCTCCTTAGGCGGCCGTTCTGTCCGCGCCAGCTGTGGTGGCCTCCTTTGGTCTACACGCCCCTGTTGTGCCCACTAATTGTTTAAAACCAGGCGCAACCTATAATCCACCTTTGAATCCATATGCACGTAGCTGTTCCTGCTCTAGTACGCCCGTTGAGAATCTCCAGTGTATGGAGTACCAGGCTAATTCTAATTCCATCAAAAATTCCATGTCATGTGCGGTGACATGTCATAAAGCCCACGGACATAAAGCCCAAATCAAAATAGATCGTAGTCTACTACGAAATATCTCTCAGATTTGAAATGGGCTATAAGTCCCTATATAATTCGGACATATTGCCCAGTTTTTTCCGAACTTAAGGCCCATTTAAGAATTTGTATTCAGTGTCAGTGCTCTGCTTGAAGTGAACATATATATAATGAAAGAATAATAATTCAAAGAGTTTTAAAAGTTTAATAAACGAGTATGGCAGTCCAAGTCTGAAATTTTAAATTCCTCCAAGGAGCCAGACGAAACAGCGCCTTAGTATAAGTTAAGGAGGAAAACCGCAAATATCAAGCAAGGACGTGCAGTTAGAAGATATGTATGCTATGAAGATTTTATCTCAATTTTTAATGCAGCAGATAATCTTGCACAATTTGGAATGTGCCAAAGCCAAAATGATAAAAGGTTTTACCAAACCACGATTATTGAAGAAAAGTATTCGTATTTAATGTATTTGTCAAGAGCGATCAGAGAACTCATTCGAGTAAAAGTTCCCCAATCGGAGCGCCATTACCTTATGAACGCCACTTTTGAAATTGTCCCTGAATGTTCTTGCTCTTATACGTCCAGCGAATATCTCCAGTCTATGGAGCTGGCTATCACTAAGACTATGGCCTCGAGTTCTAAGTCCATCAAAAAATTCTTGGCACTGCCTATGACCTCTGAATTCCACTTAGTGACTTCATTTTCAATTTTATAAACCTTTTTATTCTACAATTTTTTGCCCGCCTATTTTTTTAATCAAACATTGTCTGACTTTTCGCTGTTGCCTGGTCAAATTACAGTCTCAGAGGCCGCTCTGAGTATTATGAAACAATTCTAGCTGCAAGAAAAATCTCTGCGTCACCGTACTGGGCTTTATCAAATAATTTCTGTGACCCCCTGCCCGAGTTTATTACCTGTTTGGCAGGAAAAAAAACGAGTTGGCAGGGCCATGCTCATTCTCAGAGCGAATTTGCGGTGCCTGAGTACACGCTCTAAGAATTTGCTTTGCGAACTTTCTTAGCGCATTCTCTGAGCAATGTCATTAGATGGGCTCCGAAAATATTCTCAGAGTCTGAGTACTAGGCTTTAGTAAGATTACTCTGAACATATAATACATGACAACAGTCAGCTGACACTGCCTCTGGGCGGTGTTCACACATGAATGGAAGCAACTGATACATAAAAATATGGCAGCCTGTCAGAGTATGTGAACACCTAATGAATGTAAGATGTGAGAACATTAAAACAGTAATTGAATCTTTTAACTAAGTCCGTGAAATTCCCAAATTTTGCAGACGCTAGGACAATCCCCAAGATTTGTTATTCTTCCTAGTATTCAGTTCAACATTGACATTTTCTTTATATAAAATCTCAGTTGATAAATCCATAAATTGTGCAACACTTACAAAAGCGATGGCATCAAAAAGCAAATCAAATAAAAATAATAATTATGGAAATATTTTCATAGCCCCGTAAAAAAGTAATACTTAAGCAAGCTGTCTTATCAAGACAAAAAAGTCAGAGGTAGCTTATCAGTCGCAACTAGCTCTTCCTCTCTCTTTCTCACTCCACTCAGTATCAGCCCGTTGAAACGTGATGGCACACACAGCACGCGCCCTCAAATGCTATTTTAACCTCAAGATTATTAACTTCGATTAACTTTTGTGAGTTGCTCAGCTGTTGAGCCAAATAAAATTTGATAAAAGTTGTACAAAAACTATTTAGGAACTTGATGATGGGCAGAGTTATACTGAACTTTGTGGTCAAAGTAATTTATTGAGATGAAAGTTTATTATTAACTAAACATAGACATGAGTGGTATCAATTTCAAATTGCTGACAAACTTATGGATAATGAAATGGGTACGAATGGGCATCAGATTGATTACAGGCAGAATAAAAGTAAAGTTGAAAACACAGAAAATTTCGATTCCCACCCAACCCAGCTCACACACAGCTAAAGTAATTCTCGTCTACTACTACTTAGCCTTAGCCTACATTGAGACCTTGAAAGCTCATAAAAATGGTTTTCTTACTTCATTTTAAGTCGTTTGTTCTTGCTCTATTTAAAATTTTATCGATCAAACTGCGTGTGCATTCCCATAACAGTAACAACAACAATTTACTCTCTTTTTTACCTTTCTTCTTGACATGACTGAATTTAAGAAATTGGTAGAAAGTTAACAGCCACACGCGTCACATATTAAACGTTTTTTTTTTTATAAGTCATGATGAAAATAATTTATAATTCACAAGTTCCATTTATTTTAATTCCCACAAAACCAACCAAGAACGGAATGAATCAACAGAAGAAGCTCCAATATAAAAATGTAGGCCAAAGCCAAACAAAGCGGCTACCCAAATTGCATTAGCCAAATCACAACACAGCCACAAAAAACATTTCAAGCATGAGAAACGTAACAAAAAACGGCAACAACAAAAAAAAGAAAGCCAAAGACAACGAGACGAAAAACGAAAACCATATGCCAAAGCAACAAAAAAGCAGAAGTAAAAACATAAACTAAATAAAGCAACCTTGACAACAATTAACAGACACAGATACAGATTCACGGGGTGAGAGAGCAAGCGAGAGAGATAGATAGAGAGAAGTATGCGTTTAAAGCCGCACGCGTGCAAAAACGCAACAAAAGTCGCGCCTCCGGGGTAATCAATCAATGTAAGCGTTTTTGAACGGACAACCTCACATAGTTAGAGAGCAAAGACAGACAGAGTAAGTGAGAGAGCGAGAAAGAAAGAAAGAAAGGAGTGTATGTCAGTGTGCACAGCGTAATTGGTATTGATAAATTAAGCAAAGTGTGTCGGTCACAAGAAGCTTGTTTAATGAAGCGACGCGTCGCCAACTGCAAAAACAGCACAAACAACAAAAACGCTCACAAATGCTTACACATACGAGGGCTTTTGGGTGGAATTTGGAATGCATGGAATAAATGTTGAGGTTAAATAATTCTAAAGAATTGCTTACGCTTTAGATAATCAATTAAATCAGCAATAATACATAATTCATTTCATAATCTTTCCAACCTAAATCTTTTTAAAAATTTGGCTTAATTCCAATTTAATTCTTAAGACTACGTTATAAGCACCTCTTAATTGGAATTCTAAATTTATCATTTAGCTCAAAAGAAGTGTCCGAGGATCCGTCCTTGACCTGTTGAGAACCTGCAATTTTTAGCTCTTTTTCTTTATACGGATATTCAAATGGATCTCTACCTGCTGGTACCTGAAATTGAATAGCAACAACATTGAAAACCTCATCTATGAAAAAACTTTCTAGAACAAAACAAGTAAGAACGTAACACACCCGCCTACCGGCCTACAAGATTTGTCTGAAAACATAAAAGTAGAATTTCTGCAAAAAAAAAAAAAATACCAATGGAGTTTCTAAAGCCAGATTTGGGTTCAGCGTGAAAAACTTGTCTAGAATCAATCATTCTTTTAGCATTTGAGCTCCTGTGCTGAGAATAAATCAATTGTGAAATCTTTGTCAAAATACTTATGCCACTATGCATTTGGACAATTCAATAAATATTTTTTAACCCAAGCAGCTGACTACTTACGTTTTATTAAAAGCTTAATATTACCCCAGAATTCGATAAATATTTCAAAATGTTAAAATTTTTGGTTTGATCGCCTTAAAAGGGATTTTTAAAATTCGAAATACTTTAGAAGATAGAGCCCTTTTAATGACCCAAGGTGACCCAGTTTGCATAGCAACCAAGTTTTTCGAACTGGCGGCCATAATATCTCCAGTTACACTGAACCGATTTAGATGAAACTCAATGCAATCCACGCAGGATTTTGGTCTGAACCTCAATCGTAATTTTAAAAATTTTTTTTAATATTTATTTTTTACACTAAACTAAAAAAAAAAAAAAAATAACGCAAAATCGACAGAAATAAAAAAAAATCGCCGTTTTTTAGGTTCAGAGCCTGTATCCAGTACCGCGGAAAATTCTTGCCAGGAATTTGCTATTTATTTTTAGTTTGTGGAACCCAAGTAAAATATTATGGACAAGTTTGAATTAAATTAAATTTTAACAAAATAACGTTTAACCAACTTTGGTCTACCATTCCAGATTTAATTTCAGTACGACGAGTCTAGTGGTTTATTATTGATTGAGCGGTCGGGTGTGACGACATCACACCTCGACAATAGCCACATTGGTCTCACAATTCGTTCTAAATTATTGGGCAAATGGCTAAGCACTGCACAAACTGCAGTGTGGCCCGAAAAGAAATAAGACTCAATGGTTGGTAGCCAATTTAATAAAGTATGTTATATTTGAATACAAGATAAGAACATGAGCTTAGAAGCCGGGTCAGTACCTCGGCAAAATGAATCTGCTGCATGTGTAGCAATAAGGGAGAATGAAGCTATTACAAAACAGAAACCGCTATTATATTTGTATAAACATTATCTGGCGTTTACTTTGTTCTCATTTGCCTCCATCTATGCGCTCATCACATCCAAAATAATTGTCAACAATATATTCCTGAGCTGTGCAATAGCTGATTTTCGTTCCACACACGCTTTAGAAACGCCGCTATCGGTACGCCGCTATCTATACAAAGTGTGGATTTTGTTCAAGTTGCTGGATACACAACAAACGAAATCTTATACAGAAAAATGTTTCTACTCTGTACCAAAGGTACACAGAGTATAATAAGTTTGTGCAAAAGCCATGTCCGTCTGTCTGTCCGTATGAACGCACAAATCTAAGAGATGGTAAGAGATAGAGGTTTGACATGTATGGGACTTATGCTTCTTATACTTGCAGGCAGATCAAGTTTATTTTTAATTTTTGTCACGCCCCCTCCCGCCCCCGCAAATTGGAAAAAACGTCATATCTCCCACAGTTTTATAGATAGAAGGTTCGTTCCTTCTGGACACATTTAGTAATTAGGATTAATAATCGATCCGCCAAAGGAATGGTAGAGATCGGATGAACGGTTGTCGAGCTATAATGAAAACAAACAATTATGGGCAGCACCGATCGCAACGGTGATGGGCAGCACTTCACATGTACAGAGTATGTTATAGTCGGGCTTGACCGAATTTCTTTCTTGTTTTCATATGAACTTTGGCAGGAATTTTTTGATTTTGATCAGAACGACATCTGAACTGATTATAACTCCGCTTTTAATTTTCATATTACCTTTTTTTTGAACCCCCCACTTTGGAACTTTTTGAACAGCTCTCATATCGAAGCCGTAATATATATAAATAGGATTTGCAAATGGCTTGTTGGTGTGACAGCAACTGAAAGTGGACTGACGAAGGCTTTGCCATGGCGGCAGCCGAAACGGCCGTCTACACAGCCACAGCTACTGTTCATGTTCATATGTATTCTCTGTTGAATTTTCTGGTTGATTATTGAACTATAATCAAACCTCGATCTTGAGTCTGCTAACATTCACTTTAACTAAAATCAAAACAGGTCGTTAAACCCATATTCAGAAACTACTTTTAGTGAGAAAAACCTTTTTCGTTTTGAATGGAATCGACATCTGACTTCGTATTTATAAGTTATCTAAAATTTTTCATGATTTCACTTAGTTTGGTCGAACCCTGAAGACTGTATAGTAAAGCTGCCATAGAAAAGTTAGGTTTGAAAATCAGACTGAAAATTTACATGAGCTTCAAGGGTATATAATCTTCGGCCGAGCCGAAGTTAGCTTTCATCCATTTTCATTCTGATTTTTTGTAGTGTAATTAAATGAAAACAAATAAAACGTCATTTTTTTTTTTTTTTTTTTTTTTTTTTGCATTTTTGTTTTATCCGATATATTTTGGACTCCTTCGGAATCGTGTTCAAAGCGGAGTCACTGCGTCTTGCTTGTCAGCTGTGGAGTTTAAAATATAAATTAAGTTCTTATTTAGGTTGATGAAACGGTTGTAAAGATGTCCCTTTCAGATCCTTTTCAAATTACTTGACAAATAGTCATATAATTAGGGTATTCACGACCCCCAGTTGAGCTGTGGAGTTGTTTTGGAATTTTTTTTTTTTGCAAGTCGTAAATAAAATGAATAAAACAAACCAATTTTACTGACATGTTTACAAAAATTTAAAATTTACTCAATTTAACAATTCCACAGCTCAACTGGGGGTCGTAAATACCCAATAAATTTAAATTTTTAAACAGTTACAAAATTTCCATTGAAATTTTAACGATATAGCTTGCGTAAGCTGCAATAGTCCATGGGAGCTGAGATCGGTACTTACTAGTACCCAGCAGTAATCGAAGTCCAAACCACCAGCAATGCAATTTCCGTACTTACTTTTTGATGAGCATGTCCTAGGAGTAACCAATCGCCACATCTTTGCTTTACGTTAAGAACTGAAGTAACTACCGAAAAACTGTAAATATAAAACTGTAAACTCCGTTTACTTCGTAACGGACGCAACTTTACCAAAAGGATACTTTTGTCAGTACCCAACCCTAGGTACTCACTGCAAAGCGATTAGGTAACGATTACCACTCCAATGTACTTACTTCTCTCCTCCCGAACTGCAGGGTATCAATCTAAAATTTTAGCATAGACTCTACTTTTTACTGCACGCTTCTGATGTGAATGTTCTATGCTATCTCCTCCGTCAGTTTTAAAGCTATCTTTACCACTCTTTGTACGAAGTTTTTTTTAGTACAGATACGCTGCATATTTGACTGAACCTGCCAGTTCGGATAGGAACGATCGGTCAAAAAACTAGTTTTAATGGGTGTGGAGAGACTGGTTTGCCTCCCCAATTGGCCAAGTTAAGACCAACCAAATGAAATTAACACGGCGCGCAAATAATTTAACAAACTTGTATATAATTGAGTTCTCGTATGCAAGTCACTCGCCTGCACTTTACAAAAGTTATAATGCGACCAAAGCGTCGCTGGCGACTGCGCTGCTGCAAGCGAGCTTGAGAGAGCGACTGCGCAGCTGCAATGTCTAAATATAGAACAGGCGAGGGAGAAATATGTATAACAAGGGCGAGTATCAAAACAAACAAACATAATTTGGTGGCAGATGACCACTGATTTGATTGACATTAATTATAGGTTGGCAAAGTCTTAGAACTTTACATGGGCGTCAGAGCGCAGGGGTTCTGGCCCGAACAGTGGGAAAAAATGTTTAGTTTTCAATGGAAACGTCCTTAACATTGGCAAATATTTATTTTAGATATTTTTACAGAATTCTAAAAAGTTTTGTCAAAATCGGATGACTATAGCATATAGCTGCTTGTACAAGGGTATACAATCTTCGGCCGAGCCGAAGTTACTTTTCCTCTATTTTTCCCAATCCGATCAATCGAATTTGGAAATGGGAGCAGGCCCATATATCCTATGCCTGCCATAGGAACGATTCGGAAAAGGGATCTAAGTGAAAAGACTTTTTGGTTTTCAATGTTGGCGTTCTTTAACTCGGCCATTTAAGATTTACTATCTTTCAAACACACTGCAAAGTTTGGTAAATATTGAATATTGAGCACTTGCAAGCGTGTTAAAACTTCGACACAGACAAAGTTAACTGACCTTCTCGTTTTTGGTCCCAGTCCCAAAAATTCTCTGCGAACCTCAAGGCAACAGATTTTATCACTTGAGACCGACTTCACATATTTTATGTAGACCTATCTATTACATAGTCTTACAAATGACAAGGTAAATTGTGAGTTTATTTGACACATAGCAGCTTTCTAGATCATAGAAGATTAGAAATTGCCCCTTAGAGTCGATCATCAAATTACCAAAAGATCTAAGGACCGATTTCTCATCTCTTAGATATCTGCTATGTGTCAGATAAACTTGGAACCTACTGTTATTTGTTAGTTGTGTTTAGAGTTGCACATTGTGCCCCTTTGGTATAGAGTTTAAAAATGGAGTAAAGTAATGTTAAGACTCGGACAACCCCATTTTGCGTTGCAAAACTTTAGGTTCGGTTTACGGACTAGTTTGAAGAAGGATTGAATCCATGGTTTCATGGGTCAATATTTAACTGGTGGAACATTTCGAATTTTCCCGGTGGATTAAAATGTTCAAATTTTTGGTAAATATAGTTGATCGGTTCGGTACGGATTCTGTTTTGATAGTCATTCGTTTTGAGGGTTCGGTTTTCAATTCGGATAACATTCTTCAATTAGCAAAAATTGTTTCATTGTGGATGAATTAACCAGCTTTGTAATCCGAATCTGTATTCATCTACCTATTATGTATGATTCCACTTTGATATTTGCGTCATTTATTTGCAAACTCTTCGTATTTATTCAAGCTTTTACATAACAAAACTTCCTTTCACTATAACAAAAAAAAAAAAAAACGACCCAAGCAAGATTATTCAACAATTTTGCATACAACAACTGACGCTGACGACGCCAAGTTGACTCAACCTCAACCCACATCCGACTCCGCGTAGAAACCCTAAAAGTCTACTTGCAAGAGGCACACCAGCTGCCTATTAAATATATGTACAATATTTATTTATGTTTTTCTCCCTTTTTATCTCTTTACAGGTGAGTCATTCATGATCCTAATGTAAAATTGGAAGGCAAGTAAGTCAAGTTCTGTTTTACTGCTGATAAACCACTTGAGTGGAAATTTATGACAAGTCACAAAAATCAACCGAAGAAAATTAAAATTTTAACAACCTTTAAGCGTGTGAAAAGTCGCACACAATGTAATGAGAAATGCTCTGCGGAAAATTTTATTATAGATTTCACTTTCACACAAACACACACAAAAAAAAGATGAAAAATCAAGCTGAAAAGTTTACGAGGCGTATGGATGGCCTGATGACTTTTATGACACTTTGACCCGTTCTAAAACTGACGACCAACCTCGACGAGGGGGATGCTTATTAAAAAAGGTCGAGCGGGGGAATCAGGACTCATAAATTCTGGTAGTGAAGTAGTTAATTTGACTTTGTGATGATGTTTGACTTTGTTCTTCCGGCTGCAAGACTAAGGTCTAAGTACCAATAACTGAACGATTAACCTGATGGTTTTTTGTCTTGCAACACTTAACTGTAGAGAACTTAACAACACTGTGGCTCTAAGACTTGAAGTTAAATTTCAATTTTCTTGTATGTTGCTCGCGAGACATATTTTAAGGGTCGCAAAGTAGGCTTTACGTACATATATAAATATTGTATTAAAGTGTACTCCAGCTTCGACTTTTATGGTTTTAACTTTCGATTTTCTCATTTAGCATCATCAACTTTGACCTTTTCAACAGGCTGTACCCGCAAGCAAATAACTCTCCATCTCCTACTCCCACTCCTCTCCACCCACCTTCTTATGTTTCACTGTTGCTCTCTTTCATACATTGTCATCATCATCATCATCGCACAGACACTCACTCTCACAGTTTGACAGCCATTGGGTTTCACTTTTCACTGTCTCCTCAGGCACGCGATGCGTGTGCCACTTGTTTTGGACCCAAGTAACCGTCGATGAGTTGTTGTTGTTGCTGTTGCTGTGCTTGTTATTGTTTAACTGGCAATGATTAATGACAAAGTCTGACAACAGCAACTAGAAGGTGCGCTAAAGAGTCTTGAAATTTGTTGGCATTTCTTTTTGCCAGTGACCCAGAAAAATGTTGCCATTCGTTGCCGCCACTTGAGAGTGATTAGAATTTTAGATGCACACTGAGTTGGGAGGGGGGAAAGATTTGCTTTTCTGTTTATTGAAAAATTCTTGCAATAAACACATCGAAATGTTTAAACTGCTTTTGAGTCATAGAACTACTCTTTGTCTACATCTTGATACTTAAGCTGAATCAGTCTTGAAATTAATGCTGTAACTCTATATTGACTCATTTCTATACGTACATACTTACACACATGAATCAGTACCAAGGCTGGCTATTAATATATCGTGATTCTGCAACTTGCACAAATATTCATCATTATGAATGTTCTTAAACAGCTTTGCGAAGCTTTTTTAACCACTCCAAATATAGAGAAGGGGTAAAATAATCAACATCTTAGAACAGGAATGCAAACCGATTGGGAAGGTATGATAATAAAATTAGTATGAAATGAATGAACCGAAAAGAGTCACGAATATTTTGAGAGAATTTAGCCATATTTCGGTCAATTAATTATTTCTGTGCTGTCTGCTCACCAAAATGACAGGTACAAATTAAGTAGACTCGCTCACTCTCTGAATAGAACACTTTGTTGTTTTTTTTTTGTTTCTCTCGTGGTTCTCGATGAGTGAAACTCAAGAAACTGTCTTATGCTAGCAGCTTGAAGGCAGCTGAGCAAAGAAAACTGAGCAAATCGAGCCTAGTGTGAGCTCAGTGATTTTTTGTGTTGTTGCTTTCGAAGCACACGCATACTGATTTGCAGTTTTCTGGGCTCCACACGCAACACACATAAAGATACTTTAGGTAGATTCTGCCCCAAAAAATGACTCATGGAAACAATCGAAAAAGGGAGTGGAAAAGTTTTTCGTTGGTTGAGCATAGTAATCAGAGGCGAAATGTCATTTCGGTTTCCTATTTCATGGTGTTACACATAACAACAAGAAATTGCATTTTCTTATCTTAAGATCGAATTGGAAAGATTGTGTCTAAGAGAGTCTTAACTAAAACGCCTTTTTTGAGGTACGATTGGGACAATGTCTTAAGAGATTTATGATTCATTTAATAATATTTGTTATAAAATACTAGCTGATACCCTCCAAGCGTTTCTAAGACCACCTTTGAACTTTTATTTACCCGCCTATAATAACTATGTATTTTAACTTCATAATAATCTAAACTAATTATAATACTTTGGCAATTTCGCGATGTTTTGGACCGTTCGGTCTTCAGCTTGTTTATGATAATCTAATGCATCGGTGGGCACGGCCTTGCTATTTCTGCTCCGATCGCTCCCAGGAGTTATTTTATGGCACGAAGCGCTTCATCTCGTCATCGAAAACAACAAGAAATCTATTGCGTATCGGGGCGATAGAGACGACTGCAAAAACAAATTCATGCAGTGAGTGTCTGGTTAGGTTGTTTTTTTCTGCTGTTGTTGTACTGCTCAGAAGATGAAATATCGTGCCCACCGATAATGTCATATAGAACAACAATTGATATTCCACTAACTGTAGCTGCATTCCAACAAAGTGGATATATTTGAGTTCATTTATGACTGTTAACGACCTTTATACTCTTAACTTGCAGTTTTTACTGGCTCGAGGTCTTGCTATGTTATTGACATAACTTTAAACAGAGGCACACAACACAACAAAGGAGGCTTCACGTTGATCGGACGACGTTTCACGACGTTTCTTGATATTGATACGGCATCAGCGGTCCAGAAAAAAAAAATTGGCCCAAGAATCTGAATAGTTGGAGGGAAATTCTGTAATTTTTGTCTTTAGTTCAGCGATGTTCAAGAAGAGCGAGGCCTAAAAGTGAGAGTGTATTGGTGTGCGACATTAAAGCGACACAGCCCAGCTTTGAACTGCCCTCAACGACAGCTGGGCAGCGTATGAAGGAAAAGAGAGCTCTGCTTACGCTCATATGCCCGACTTCAACATGCGCTCGGCTCATGTGCGAGTAATAGCCTATTTCCACTATGATCACATATTTCGAAATGTACATATTTTTTTTCTGAGCGTTTCCATATGATATGTACATATTTTACAGTTTCGTGAACAAGTGAATGGCAGCTGACAATTCAAATTTGAGTTATTATGCATTGCAACTTTGCACTAAGTTCTATGGAGCTCAAAACAATAAATGCAGCTGCATTTATTATGAGGCATTATTTTATAATTATTGCTTAAATACTTGCTCAAAAAAAAATTGACATAAGACAAAAGAATTTCAGGTTTGACATTTCTTCACGCGATAATATTTCCTTTGATTTGTGTTTGCCAAATAAAATAAAACAAAAAATTCCTAAAGACGCATGAACAAATAAAATCAAACAAAATAGAAGCGTCTATGTTTTACTTAACATTTAAATTTATAATTTAATTTATAACATATTAGACTAAAATTCTACATTGGCATTCTCCGTGCACTCCGTTATCTCCAATCGAACTGTCGCTTGTCGGTCAAGTACCTCCATCCGCTCTGTTGTGGCAGTTAACATAGCCTTTTCAAACGTTGTCATCTTGGCCTGGTCCAGTTTGCGTTTCTTCAGGCACACTGAATTCCCATGTGAGGCCACAGAAGTCCCTTTACTCCAACACACTGTTTGAGAAAGAGGATGATTTCATTTTGATAGCGCACCGTCTGAAACAGACCTGTATAAAAAATCCCTACTTATCTTGTATTTACTTGTATTTGCGAACGTCTTTCCATTCAATTAATTTGGCAACCATCCTTGCAAATAAATGAATGTCCCGCGACAAAATTCTCCTCCCACAGATCCATAAGCATAATTCATAGTAGTCCTTTCAAGACACTGACTTGCGTTTTGGAGCCATTTGAAATCAAATTTATTAATATTAAATATAATATTATGAAACTCGCGCTTACCTTCAATTATCAATTCAAATTAATTTTAAATCAGGGTTGACTTTTTGGGAAATCGATAACATCGGGCCTGATTTTTTGTCAAATAGTCTAGTTTTTTCTTTTACAACACTGCACTATGGCCCAGAAATCTCATTTTTTGGCCAAAACTCTGGCATTTCTACACCAGACTAGCTAGGAAGCTAAAGTTTTTTACGAAATGTTCTTAAAAGATTGAACTTAACGCACATAATTTTTAAAAAAATTAATAAATTTTAAAACATATTTATAATCCAAGTCAAAGTTGGAAAATTTTTCAACTTTTTGATTTTTAATGAAAAAAAAATAACTTGTGGTTGGATTTAAGCCAAATTTTGCAGAGAGGATATACAAGTGTAGATTGTTTCTAAGAAAAAAAAATTGCCATGATCGGATAAGTCATTTATGAGTTAATCAAAATAGTACTGACTTTGAATGCCCACCCTGTCAAGGATTTTCAGTCAATCTGACTACTTTCACCGTTATTTTTATTTATTTAACCTGTTCTTTACATTCATTTCTTAAAACAAAAAATAAAATATAAAAAATTAATTAATTAAAAAATAATTTTTGTATGTATTTTAAACCGTAATTCCGTGCTTATAAAAGTATGCTACACATTTTAATCCATGGGAATAAAAAAAGCTTAGCTCTCACAGTTTGGCTTCATGGTCCAAATTACGAAGTTTTAAAAAAGAAAAGCATACTTTTCGGCTGACTTGAAATTGAAACTGGCTCGATGCCAAATGGGGATACATTTTTAAAAGCGATTTAATAAAATCCAAAGCAAAACCGCGCAAAAGCGCATACCTCCAGTTATAGTACAATATTCAAAGAACATTTTTTGACATGTTACGAGTGATTAGCCAGTGGCACCCGTGGGCACTCTCAAATCAAAGTTGCCAAATGTAAAAAAAACCCAAAAAAATTACTGATTTTTTCCATTTTTTATGAAAACGAATACAATTGGAAACTTCTCTATATTTTTTTATTTAAATCTAGTCCGTAGTCAAAAATATATAATTAATCTCTAGAAGCTGTTTCTTTTCTAGTTTTAACTATTAATTTTCCATTTTTGGGAACAATTTCATGAAAAATCAACTTTGAATTGCTGCCATTCAAAAACCAAGAAGTGAAAATGTTCCAAATTTTGGCCTAAAATAGCTATAAGTATTCTTAATCGTTTCCGACAAGCGTCTTCTCAAGTTTCCCAAACAAAAAAGTGGGACTTTTGGCCAAAATTTCGGCCTGCTGGCCCAGTGTGCACTGGTATCACTCGTGGCGAATGGACACATATATTAAATATGTACATTTTTTTCCTGTGGAAATTTTTTTTTACATATTTTTGGATATGTGATAAAATGTGAAAATATGTACATATTTGCTATAGTGGAAATCGGCTATAAATCGCTGCTTTAGTTTGCAATATAAATGTTGTGTTCTATCCTGATGTATCGTGTACTGTGTGTGGTGTGCGCACTGTTTTGAATGTTTGGCTCATATCAAGAGGCTGCATGTTCAATGTTCGCTGCAAAAATTTGTTGTTTCCGATATTGTCGATCAATAATCGCTCCTTGTAATCTTGTTTCATCACTTTGCCCAGCATTAAATTCTCATCTTTTCTATCATTATTCCTTATTGTAAGCTTCGTTTATCTCTTCCGTCGCGTGCGACTATCAATCATTTCAATTCAAAACGATTCCCTTTTAATAATATATTCCTCTTTGGTTCAACGTGCTGCGACATTTCTAAGAACGCCGTTCTATGTTACCGTGACCATTTCTTGGCATCGCTACTTCATCACTTTGTATAAATCGCACATAAAGTTTTTACTTACTTTTGAAATTGTTAAAATAAGGAGAGAAAACGTGTTGCGATTAAAAAAACAAAACAAATCCGAAAGAACATATGTCGAGCTGTCAAATGGACGTGTTGAGTTGTAAATGAATTGAACTGAAACACGAAATGTGCGTTTACAGCGCAGTGTTGCGACTTTTCTTTGTTCCAAAACCTTCGCTTAGCATCTACAAGCAAACCTGCAGAAGAAAGTATCGATTTGATCCAGTCAGTTTCAACTGTTCAAAGCCAATTTCATATAGATCGCCTCCAAAAATAACGTTTGGCCTTAAACCCATCCCCGACTTTTATTTTTTGAACGTACAAGTGGCTCACAAACAGAATTTCATCCTTGAACACTACCCCGCCCTCCAGTTTCTCCGCTTTGCTTGTGGGTTTTCCAGAATTGAAGATATGTGCATTTTTCTGTCACTTCTCATATAAATGCAAGCAGTTTTAGTTTGAAATACAAGCGTTTATACGAAAATCCCTAGAGATCACTAGAGAGAGTTCAGTGTCACCCCCGAGAGTGACTTTAAACCGAACTTCGATCACATCGGTTCAAAAATTACGATTGCCCATTGTCAATTTCTACCTTATGTGTGGATTTCCAAAAATTCTACAATTTGTTTCCCTTATTACTTTTTTTTTTAGCCCATAGAGCTTACTAACCAAATTTCAAGCAGATTGGATTAAAAATAAAATCTGTCTTAAGCCAGCAGCCATTCAAATTCCACCCTGGGGTGGATTTTCGCATATTATTCTATTAAACCGAGTTTCTAGTCAATTAGATTAACAATCGTGGTTTCCATACAAAGTTTTCTGTGAGTTTTCATACCCTAGAGGCTGATTTTCCAACATCCAACAAATAAAATCACAAATAATTTCGCATACTTTCCTTACAAACCGAGTTTTAAGTCATTTTCCGGCCATTTTTCTTGCGGACGAATTTTCCAAAATCGGGGAAATATGTGTCGTGTGATTTCAGGTCGATGTGCGAGTACGTTGAAAGGACCAGAGACTCTTGGCAGGGAAAGTATAGTTGACAGCATTAATAATTGTGGCTCAATAGCATTTGAAAGATATATCAAATAGTTTGGTAAATTAAATGCATTCATAGGGAATAAAGGAAAATATCTATAAAAAAATTCAGAATCTATAAACTAAAAATTGAACCCGAATCTTTGGTTCGATAATTTGAAAAATCGGTCCTCAAATTGAACTTTACACTCCCCGACGGTTTCTAATCACCGAACCAAACCTTTTGCAGAATTTTGAGAGGTTCTCAGCCTTGGTAAGAACATGCCTGATAGTGTCACTTGAATATCTCGGCTTCTACAAAATGTCATAAAATTGTAAAAGAATTTCTGTTAGACCGGAGCCTAGTGTTCTTCCTTTACCCCAAAAAATGAATACCCAATTGAATTAATTAATTTTTACTAGTACTCATGCCTTGACTTTACTATACCACCCCCCACGCACACATATAGACACACAATCGCCCGAGTCGATGTGCTCCTCATTCAACGTAGCACGTTCATTGCCTTTGGTTCGAGGTGGGGGGAACTTCGTTTGTCGGTCGTTTTGTGATTCACATATTTTTGTTGTATTCTTTTTATTTTGTTTTTGTCTGCCCCCCCAAAAACCGTTGCTCTGGCTTACGTTTTCTCCATCTCCCCCTCTCAGTCTCTTTTGGCATGTTTGGGGTTTACTTTACTGTCTGTCTACCGTTTGCCTCTCCCTGGTTCTTCGGTTCGCTTGAATTTTTTTTGACAAATGACCAAATGACGTTGGCCCAATGTCTGTTGCCTGCCGCCTGCCTGTTCCTGCTGTTGACACTGATGACAGTTTGCCGTAAATAACAATAGGAAGAAGTGTGCTTGGCGCCTGTACCTTACCCATTTTCCTCAATTAACTAAATATGGCGAAAGTTTTGTTGTTTTTGGCCTTAATACGCATTTAATGAAAAGTTATCGATAACATTTTGGGGCAAAGTTCTTTGAACTTGGATTTCTAGGGTTAAGTGGGGATGAGAGGAAATTCTGGTTAAAAGAGGGGTTTTTCAAGGAATCAATTAGGTTAAGGACTTTGACTTTGCTTCAAAATTAAACAACTGCCAAAGTTAACTTTTCATACTGCTAATGCTCTGTTAACTGATACCATTCAAGGCTATTAAATATAGGTTATAGCTCTCATTTATTGAGAATTTTTTATGATAATCTACCATCATTTTTTAGTTAATTTTCTTTCAAAATTTACTCGCAAACCAATACGCTTATGCCTGCCTGGCTTTTACCTTTTTGACCGCCTTTTTTATGAAGCTTATTTTATTACACACACAAACAGACAGATGTTGCCGTTGCTTGAGGCAGCTCTGACGCTCGCTCTTTCTGTCTTTCGCTCATTCAACTTACTCACTCAGTCACCGGGAGAGTCATGTGAAAAACCTGCCTCAAGGTTATTGCCTTCTACCCAAAACCAAGAGCCGAAAAGAGAGCGTAAAAACAAACAAATTTCTCCATTACACGATGAGGCGGCGCTTTGTTGTTGTTGTTGTTGCTGTTTTTGTTGGCATCAGCTCATTTAGCCGATGTGGAAAATAGACATACCGAAAAATGAAACTTATCGAGTTCATTATCTTTTATGCTTTGCTTCTTGTTGCTTTTTTATTCGTGCACGGCGGCCCCCATAATAAGGTCAAGGATTTTCATATTTTTGAGTGCTAAAAAGAACATTGATTTTTTTTTTGTATTTTATTGCTGTTGTTTTTGTTGATGTTGATGTTTGGTAGAAGAATGTGCAAGTTAATTTACATGAGAGATGAAGCTTTTGTTTACCGTTTACCATATTCATGGGAAGAACAATATCGCTTCGCATGTGTGCTGGCGGCAGGTCAAAGTTGTAGGAAATATTATGGTAAATTTTGCGGAAATTACATGCGAGTAAATAGGAGAATAATCGTTTGCCATAAAAATGGGGGAAGTATTAAGATGAAGAGGTAGATTTTTTTGATTTTAAGCCAAGGATGTAATCTAACCAAACCAAAGCGAAATGCTGCTTTCGGGCTTGTGCATCTTTTCGCGAATTATACAGACGGTTCAAGCCGGTTCTGAACCGCTAATTTGTGCTCTTAAATCGAACCTGAAAAAAAATCGCAAAAGACACGGCTCGGTTCGATTCATTTGGAAAAACACACTAAGTTAAATCCCACGATTATTGAGGGATTGCAGATGCAATAATTTTTACCGAAATCGCCTCTCAATTGGGCCATTGTTTCGCGTGCTGTGTGGCATGTGGCACCGGCTTGTTGAAACCACATATCAGCCAAGTCCAACTCTTCCATTTTGGGCAATATTGCTTCTGGCTGCTCTTCACACCAAATACGGTCATTTAGTTTGTTCACATATTCATTCAACCAGAAATGAGCTTCGTCGCTGAACACAATTTTCCGATAAAAAAGTGGATCTTTATCCAACTTCCGTTGTGGACCAGCTGTATTTTAAAATGTTTTATACCCAAACTCTTCCTGAATATTTACCACGTAGTGGAGTAACAGAGGCCCAATTGCTGCCAACGGCGCCGAATCGATAATTCAGGGTTAACATTACTGGTGAACACTGGTGAATGCAGCTGCGATATTTGCCTCTGTCCGCACTCTACGTATGCGTGTTGGTGGTTTCATGTCGAATAATGTAAATTTGGTGCGAAATTTAGTCGCAAGATTCCGAATAGCCGCCTCAGAAGGTCGCCCAAACTGACCATAAAATGGAAGAAGTTAAATGCCGAAAACCCTCGGCCCACTCGCGTTGCGTATAGGAAATACTCATTCAAACAGGGAACCGTAAAATTTGAGTGTGAAATTATCCACCAACAATTCAAGCAACGCATTTTCTATCTATCGCTTTCTCACTAAAGTGTTTTTACTCATGCTTGCCTCTTGTGGAATTTATTTTTACTGGTGACCTTGTGTGTCTGCTCTCTGATATGTCTTCGGCTTCTGTTCGTTTCCTTCACTTCTCGTCAAATTCATCCCTGCTTTGACGTCGACGTCGGCAGAACCGAATCTGTGTGTATTGTTTTTGCAATTTTGCCTACGCCCACTGAAAAAAGGTATGAAGTTTGCATACTCTTTAAATTTGAGAGAGCATTTAACTTATGATTTTTATAAAAATATTTTAGAACTTTAAAATGAGGGCCTTGGCCCGTCGTTCGTGGAAAAGACTTACACAAGTTTATTATTCTTATACGACAACCAATTTTTTTTTGTATTGATCTTTAATAAGTTTATTCATATACTTAAGTCGGATATGCCTTTCCCTACCCTGTGTAGTCAAACGTGACGCGTGCTTTAGAAACCAACAAATGCGAAGAGCAATACTCAAGTAATACTTAAGTATTGGTAGAATGTGTGCTCAAAACACCGGGTTATTTGCGTATTCCTCTTTGCTGTCTGAGTAAAATTGGTATGTAACCTCCAAAGTCTGCGTGCGACCGCCCTCTCAAAGACGAAAGTATCTTGCGGTGTCGCTCAAAGCAGAGACAAGTAAATTTGACACCCGCTCAAAACTGAGACCAGTCACTGAAATACCAATACGATATAAGTGACTATATGAACTGACTTCATATTTTGAGTGGAAAATCATACCCAATGCGCATTTACAACAAGTATACTAGAGTCAAGAAAACAGGCACTCTTGCAAATATTGTAATGCATTTGAATTAAAAAAGAAATAGTAATCAGTCGAGGGCTTTCAGTTTCAAACTTTTATCGGCGCAGTCATAATTTTTATTTATAATAAAATGTTCTGTGGAGCATTGTGCTTCTAATATTTGTTTTAATGAATCAGAACACATTTCGCAAATCTTTTTTAAAAAATTTGACAAAAGTCCTTACATGAAAGAATAAAGGAAAAAATAAAAACGAAGTCCTCGATATACTGCCACTCAAAAGTCTAGCATTTATTCAAATTAGTTTTTCGGTTACCCATTCCCTGTTATGAACACAGGATGAAAATGCTAGATGGATTTATTTTTAATTTTACTGAGGAAAAACAGTAGAATGGCTGACAGAAAAATGTATACGAAAGGAAAACCTGTATCAACAGCGAGTGCAAGAAAACTAAAAATACTCAAACAGTAATAAGTTTCTTATAAAATGTCTCATTTTTTGTATGTATAGGTGGTATTATTAGATAGGTGGGGAACAAGGAGATTTTCAAAGCATTTTGGAATCTCAAGTCGACTCGTAAGTCTTCATTAAAGACTCCATTGCAATTGCAATGCCCTCCTCGTGGTGTTCCCTGGATACCGATTAAAATACATATATTACTTACATACACATGTGTTACAACAATATTAACAAATATTGGTACAATTAAAATTATTAAATTATTTTCATTAAAATATTATTTAAATAAAAAATGAAGATTTGTATATTGTTCCATTTACTTACAAAAATATAAAAAGTATTTTAGAAATTTAACCTAAATTAATTTTTTTTAAGTTTTGAAAAAGGCTAAAAACTACTGTTTAACACAGGTGTATATATGTAAATGTGTGTATATTTATCGGTAACTAATTCGAGCGGCGACTTTTAAATAAAGAAAATATTAAAAAAACAAACATCATAAAAATATATACACCTAGATCATTAAATAACAACAATAAACCAAATTCATAACAAGTGTCCGAAAAATATCAATAAAAATGTAAACAAAACAAAGCCAATCAGCTGTTTTTGTTTCTGCCCGCTCCCGCTCCCCTAAAAAGCAATCGTCGGTAGGGTATGCAGGCACCAGCCGCCGCATAAGGCGGAAAAGTAGCAAAACAGTCGAATGAGTCGAAATGAAATGATCGCACACATGCACCCGTGTACGTGAATGCATGAACACGCATACAAAAAAAGAAGAATTCAAGCGCTGATCGACCTTCTTGAAGATGCGCCAATCTGCGACTGAACGAGCGAACCTCGCAATCAATGTGCGGCATAAGAATGAGAGAGCGAAGAGAGAGAGAGAGCCGCGAGAGAGCGAAGGGGCCTGCTGCTCAAGGCCTGGGGCCTGTCGCTAAGAAATTTTTGCGTCCATTTTCGTTATATGAAATGGAATGTCTATATGTTCTTTTAGTGATATGAGCCAGCCTGTTGTGCAGCATACTTTGCGGCATAAACAGTCTGAAAAAATGTAAATCCGAATATAGATATTTTTATATAAAAATTAATTTAATATCAAATTAATTTGTTAAATGATTACCTGTAACTGGGAGTTCGAAGGTTTTAACAATTTTACGAGCTTTTTCAATTGTTATTTCCCGTCTGTCATCCTTGAGAAATTCCATGACTATAAGCTGTAGCGAGTGAGCAGCGCATTTGATTGACGCTATTGAGTGAACGCATATATCATTTAAAAGATTCTCCTCATCGTCATCTTCATCCTTTCCAGGATTGGGCTCATTATTCAGTAATTCCACCGCATTTATAATATTTTTTCCGTTGTCCGATGTTATGGAATATACTTGAAGCTGTGAAATTTCAAACTCTTCAATTTCCACACTTAAATTTCGTCCGGTATGTTTTTTGTGCAGCTCTATGATACCCAGTGTCTTGATTGTAATACAATGATCACTATAATATTGCGCGTTCACTCCCAATATGCCCCTGTTGTGCCTCGAGTCAATGTCAACTTTTAAAGATATAACCTTATTCTTTAATGACTTGGTAAGGTTTCCTTTTAGCAATTTATAACTTTCTGTCACATAATGCATGATATTTCTCGATGTGATTGGACTCATACATACCCCGCCAAAAAACTTGCTCCTGCAATTTTTTGAAGCCAGCTGAATCCAGAACGGTAAAGGGAATTTTCTCCGATGTTACTAGTTGCACACATGCTTTTTTATCTTCTGCTTCTGTTAATGAAACCAGAAATTTCCAATTCATTGTTAAATGCAGTCTCATGGTATTGACGCAAGTGTCTTTTTAAATTTGTGAAATAGTTTCCCACAAAGGATTTATTGCACAATTTGCACCTGGACTCATTTTCTTCCGATTGGAAAGTAAAAAAGCTGTGCACAAGAAATTCACGTTTCCGGCCCATTGCTAGTATCAGTCCAATAAAACAGTAAATATCCAAGCTGAAGCGTCAGTAGGTTCTTTTAATTTTTTATTGCTATGGTGGCAGAACCTATGTATTAATAAGTAATTAAGTAAACAGATTTGACAACGTTAAGAAACTAAAGTCCGACGCCTATTTAGTAATACATAGTTAATCATTAAAAGGGGTAGTACAAGTTGGGCCGGAATAAAATCGACATTTTTTTTGCTTTTTTTCATAGCTCAGATATTCAAAAATATTTTCACAAAAGGATTTTCGAAAACTTGAATTAGTTTAGGAAATATAGCCCTTTTAGTGACTCAAAGTGACCCAAATGTCCTAGCAACTGCAAACTTGAAACGCGCTTTTCTCGAAACCACGTTTTTCAAAATGGCGGCCGTGATTCAGCCAAAACTACTGGACCGATTTTGTTCAATGATACTAACACAGAATCTTTTTTCCTTTTTGAATTGGGATAACGGGGTGACCCCGAATCACGGCCGCCATGGGCGACCTTTTTTATACCACTTTTCGCAGACCAGAAACTTTTCAGCCGACGTCACAATTTTAAAATAAAATTTTGTATTTTTTATTTATTCATTAACTTTCAAACAAAAAAACCGATTTGAAAAATATCTTTTCGTTTTTCTTCCTGTGAATTTTTAAAAAGCATATAAAAACAGCACGCGCAACTTGTAAAGTAAAAGTAAAGTAAAATGGCTTGTCAAGTTGACACAGCCCCAAAGGGCCAAAGCCGAGCTTCCCTCAAATCTCTTGGCTTGCGCGCTTCTTATTTTCGCGCAAGAGAAAGGGACCTACAGTTTAACGCCGAATCCGAACGGCAGTTTGAGAAGCTTTCCATGACTAATTACTAAAAAGCTGGCGCCAACAGCAGAGAGGGGTGACCAGGTGTAAAGTTTATTCAAAGAAAAAACTTTTCATTAGATGTTCCGAGGCGGGATCGAACCCATGATCTCTTGCTGAGCCACCCGGCCACCCGCAACTTGTACTACCCCCTTATATAAAAATTTTGTCGATAAGTCTGGATATGTCCACATTTGGTCAGTAAACTCACGTAGGCCACTTTGTTGGTCTGCCTTGCATGAAGATTCCATTTTTTTGGTTAACCTTAAAAATCTCCCCGTTAAACTTTGCAGCTGCAGAGTATGGGTAATGTTGAAACACGCTCATCTATATCCGCCCTGCCTGTAACCAAAACCAACTCAGAAATGGGAGGCACAACTTCAGTAACATGTTTAGATTCTTGATATTGTTCCTTTCAGGAAATGTGATATACCAAATGAAAGGTATTGAGTCACAGATCGTATATGTTTTTAGATTTCAGTCCTACGCCGCCTGGTTCAACAGCTATTTGAATTTAATTTTTATAGTCAGTACCAGAAGTACACAGAGTATAGTTAGTTTGTGCAAAAGTATGTAACAGGCAGAAGGAAGCATCTCCGACCCTATAAAATACATATATTCTTGATCAGTATCAAGAGCCGAGTCGATCTAGCCATGTCCGTCCGTCTGTCTATCTGTCCGTCTGTCCGTATGAACAAACAGATCTCAGAGATGGTAAGAGATAGAGGTTTGACATGTATGGGACATATGCTTCTTATACTTGCAGGCAGATCAAGTTTATTTTCAAGTTTTGCCACGCCCCCTCCCTCCCCGGAAAATTTGAAAAAACCTCATATCTCCCACAGTTTTATAGATAGAAGGTTCATTCCCTTCATACATATTTAGTAATTAGAATTATTTATCGATCCGATAAAGGAATTGTGAAGATCGGGTGAACGGTTGTCGAGTTATAAAGAAAACAAACAATTATGGGCAGCACCGGTCGCAACGGTGACGGACAGCACTTCACAGGTACAGAGTATGTTATAGTCGGGCTTGACCGACTTTCTTTCTTGTTATTTTTGATTTTTAAAATAAAAATTATAGAATAATCATTATTTTTTGATTTATAAAATTAAAATCAGAAAATCCTTTTTATTTATTAACCCTGATTTTAACAAATCAATTTATATTATTTCTTTAAAACATTTCTGATGTCTATAAATGAGTTTATGAATGAATATATACATATAAATGCTTTTTTATACCCTGTTCCCATTGAAAATGGGAAAAGGGGGATCATGAAGTTGTGCAAAAGTATGTAACAGGTAGAAGGAAACATTTGCGACCCTATAAAGTATATATATTCTTGATCAGCATCAACAGCCGAGTCGATTTAGCCCCGTCCGTCTGTCCGTCCGTCTGTCCGTCTGTCCGTATGAACGCGTGTTTCTCAAAGACTATAAAAGCTAGAGCCACAAATTTTTGCATGTAGGTAGGTGTATACCCGATTCAATACGAGTTTGTTTCAGATTTGGAAAATTCCTCCCCCTCCCCTCTTTAAGCGCAAAAAACTGTCAAAGCCACAATTTGTAAGATAGACCTTCCAAACTTTACATATATGAAGTAAGGCCCAATATCTATCTATTCTGAAAAGATCACTAAGATCGGACAATAAACACCGAAGTTATATACGAATCAATTTTGCTTGTGGGAGAGAGGGGGGTCTTGCATTGTCAGTTATCGCGCGCGGCCGCATGCCATGCGGTATGCGCGATGTGTGTATGTTGGAGTGTGTGTATGTGTGAGTGTGTGTGTATGTAATGGAAAACAAACGAAATCAAGGGAACAGGGTATTTTGTAGTCGGGGCAATCGACTGCAGCTCCCTTACTTGTTGTTGTTGTGATGAGTCTGCAGTTACACAGTGGGCGAAATCGCCAGGCTAGTAGTAATAAAAGCAAGCGTGAATATGAAGCTATTTTAACGAAATTTTGGCAATAGTAGTTTTTTTTAATATCTACACCACATGTATAATCTAGATCAAAATCGGATGACTATTTCATATAGCTCCCATAGGAACGATCGGTCGAAAAACTAGTTTTAGTGAGAAAAACTTTTTTGTTTTCAATGGAATCGGCATCAGACTTCGTTTTTATTCGTTTTCTATGCTTTTTCATGATTCCACCAAGTTTGGTCAAAATCGGACAACTACGTAGTGTAGCTGCCATAGAAAAAATGGGTCCGAAAAATAGTCTTGGAAAGAAAACTTTTTCCTTTATATTGGCATGTTCTTATCTTTTGTGCATTCACACAATTCTACCAAGTTTCATTAAAATCGGATGACTATAGCATAAAGCTTTCATAGGCACTATCTATCGGAAATCTAGTATAGTGTGAACTTCTTTTATGTTTTCCATGTATAAAGTAAAGTAAAATTGGCTTGTCAAGATGACACAGCCCCTAGGGGCCAAAGCCGAGCCTCTCTCAATCTCTTGGCTTGTGCGCTTCTAATTTTAGCACAAGAGAAAGGGACCTACAGTTTAACGCCGAATCCGAACGGCAGTTTTGAGAAGCTTTTCATGGCTAATTACTGCAATGCTGGCGCCAACAGCAAGAGGTGTGGCCGGGTGTAAAGTTTTATTCAAAGAAAAAAAACTTTTCATTAGATGTTCCGAGGCGGGATCGAACCCACGACCTCATGCTCAGCGGTCGCGCACACTAACCGCTGAGCCACCCAGCCACTATGTATATGGGCATCTTATAATCTTGGGCAGTTCCGCAATGATATAAAATATTTATCGATAAGCTAGTTGGAGTATTATCTATTGAAATCACACAATTGTTTGAATTTTAACTTAATTATCGCTAGCCTGGACATTTCGCCCACTGTGCGCTAGTGACATATCGAACACATTTTCATTAAGGCCCTCTTCTGGTCTGGAAAATTTGTTTTCAAAATTTTTATTTTTTAGCTTAGGTATTCAAAAATATTTTCCAAATTCGAAATACTTTCTGCATTTTAGCCATTTTACTGAGAGAATGTTTTGCCTAAATGACGCACGACGATCATATACTTGCTGTGTGACAACAGCGCTGCCGCTGAGAGATTGCCTATGCCCAACAGACAGATAATTTTTGATCGTTGTGTGTGTGGTGAACTATGGATAGAAAGGGAAATCGAAACACCCCTTCCCGCTCTTATCGGCGAGGCAATAAGATAAGATCGTTCCGAGGAAATCAGCATTCCACAATGGAAGATACAATTTTTTCGAGCACAGCGGCCAAAAACTTAAAAAGAACGAAAGACGATGATGTGACAATGGAAAACAACTTTCAATATTGCATTTTTGAGTTTTACTCGTTCTTTCAAGTCCTTGCTACCCTTGTTATCTGTACCTATTGCAAGAGAAGCATCAAATTTGCAAGAGCAGCCGAGCGTGGACTTGGACTTAAAATTAGTTTACAGTGCGAATGTGAGGCCATAACTTATATTCATCACCTTTAGTGAACAAAGCATTCGAAATAAATCGCCGTTGGTATTTGCAATGAGGATGTTGGGAATCGGGAGAGAAGGTATGAACATGTTTTGCGGGTCTAGCAGTGTCTTTCGAAAGCGGTTAAAACAGAGAAGGACTTACAAATAAAAGAAAATCCGGCCTGCCATCCTTTATTGCTAACCGTATCAGGAGAAGGTACATGGAAGAAACGAGGCTTTTGTTCACTCTTCGGGACCACGACGCTTATCGGGAAATACAGCAAAAAAGTTATCGATTCCGTAGTGAAATCTAGTCTTTGCCAAACGTGCAAGAATTGGAAATCAACCAGTAAATATAAGGAGGACTCGTTTGAAGTGTGGTATCAATCCCATGAGGAAAGCTGCACCATGAATCACGATGGGAGCGCGGAAAAAATTGAGGTCGACTCCGTGAAAGAAATGTTTTCTAGGTCTAACGAAAAATATGGGATAAAATACCAAAAATATATCGGCGACGGCGACAGCAAAATATTCAAAGCCATCCTTGACACTGATCCATATAACGGCAACCCTATTGTCACAAAAAAAAAAGTGCATCGCTCATGTTCAGAAGCGAATGGGTACACGGCTGCGTAAAGCGAAAAAAGACAATAAGGGAATTGGTGGAAAAGGTCATGGGAAACTAACGTACAAGATCATAAGTGAACTCACAACTTATTACGGACTTGCGATTCGTCTTCATCCGGAGTCTGTAGAGGATATGAAAAAGGCGATTTGGGCAACATTTTACCACAAAAGTTCAACCGACTACAATCCTCAGCACATGTACTGCCCGCCTGGTCCATCTAGCTGGCGTGCGTATCAGAAATCTATGACAGAAGGCACACTTGACTCCTTTCTTCATACATACTCACGACTCAATGATAATGTACTGGAGGCTATAAAACCCATTTATGAGGCTTTATCGGCCAACGACCGGCTGCGTGGATGCACCGGAGGAGAAACTCAAAATAACAATGAGTCTTTTAATTCCTTATTGTGGACCTTTGCTCCTAATCACATTCACTGCGGTGCACACACCGTCGAAATTGCTCATTTTCTTGCTACATGCATTTTCAACGAAGGCTTCATTTATATCTTAAAAGTAATGACCCTGATGGGTGTCACAATTGGCCCACAATCACATAACTATGCTATAAAACGCGATGCATTTCGATGCAGGCGTTCGGATGTCGAAATGGCCTCATCATCGAAAGAGGGGCGTACTGCCCGGAGAGCCCCTAATGAACGCTTTTTTGAGCAGGAGGAAGGTCCAGTATATGGAGCTGGAATTGCTAATAAGCTGTAAATATTGCATCAAAAAATCAATGTTAACTTTTTGTTGTGTACCAGAAAATTGTACTTAAAACTTTGAACGAGTTTTTCTCGAAACCACGTTTTTCAAAATGGTGCCCACGTTTTCTCAAGTTCTACCAAACCGATTTTGATGATGTAGGGCTTTATGGACGCAGAATTAACGTGTCTATCGTCCCTACCTCAAACTTTGAGAAAACAAATTTTACTATTTTTTTTGTACACTGGACTGCAAAAAAAATGGTCAAAAATCGATTTTTCGTTTTTAAAAGGCCGCCATTTTTTCAAATTCAATTTTATTTTCACAATTCTGCTAAAGGCATTCATACTTACCAACTTCCTATCTTCCGTTTTGCTTTCTGATAATTGTTACTCCCGGAAACGTGGGTACCATCGACACATCTTTTTTTGGATGAGCCTACTTTGGATCCCGAGATCTTTTTGAACAGCCCTCGCATTCGCAAATTCTTAATTTTGTATTTTTTATAATGAATTGTACAACCAAATCCAAAAAACACGAATTTTTAAAAACATGTAGAATTTAGCCCTCTAGACCAGAAAAGGGCCTTAAGTAATGAAAAACAAGAAAGAAAGTTGGTCAAGCCCGACTGAAATATACATTGCCGTTTATCCGATCTTCACCATTCCTCTGACAGATCGATAAATAACCTTGATTATTACGTTTTTCCCAAATTTCGGGGGCGGGAAGGGGCGTGGCAAAAATTTAAAATAAACTTATTTTGCCTGCAAGAATAAGATGCTTATGTTCAATTCATGTCGAATCTCTATATCTGTCCATATATGAGATCTGTTTGATCGTACGGACGGATTTTTGCCAATCAAACTCATACCGTCACGCACGCTACAGAAATTATTTTTTTTTAATTGTAGAATTGAAATTTTTTTACTAATAAGCAGGACATGAAATTTAAGTAAATCTATAGATGAACTGCAAAAAAATTTTATTCTACTCACAATATGTATAAAACCTTTTTTCGTCACACATGCTATATCGCATGCACCTGACATTTCTTACCTTTTTTTAATCTTTTCAAAATAGTAAAAAAAATTTTTGGTTGTTGGTTTTTGGTTGTTGTTTCTGCGATATGCCCATACGAGGTGTGTTCAAAAAGTATCGCGAATTTTGAATTTTCGCGGGTTACGTATATTCGAATTTCTATTTTTTTTTGTGGAGTTATGTTGGTACTCATGTCTCTCACTTGTGCCGACAAGCTCGGCCATTTTGAATGTTCACTTAATTGTTGACAGCTGCTTTGCTTGCACGTGTTTTGGATCGTCTTCGATTTTTACCTATTCAAAAAAATGGATCAAAGAAGCTCTATCAAATTTTGTGTGAAAAACGAAATTAAGTGAGCGGATGCATTCCGAATTTTGACTGTGGCATACGGAGAAGCTACCTTGGACCGAAGCAACGTTTATCGGTGGTACAAAATGTTCTCAGAAGGCCGAGAAGATGTGAACGACGAAGAGCGTGCCGGACGCCCGAGCACTTCAACAACAGACGAAAAAATTAATGAAGTGGAGAAAATGGTATTGGCCTCGTTCCGCATGCCGACTGCACACCCGTTTTGCTGGAGCATTATCATCCATACGGGTAACATGTCCTATCCAGCGCAGCCGCTGTTGTTTTATGCGCTGGACAAGCTTAGTGTCCCCATAGAGCTCGTACAGTTCGTGATTCATTCGGATTCGAAATTCGTCGCCAACGTTTAGAGGTCCATAAATCCTCCGAAGAACTTTTCTCTCGAACACGCCAATCGCAGCCTCATCTGTTTTTGTTATTGTCCATTTTTCTGCGCCGTATAGCAGGACTGGGATGATAAGCGACTTGTATAGCGCAATTTTCGTTTTCCGAGAGGGGGCTCTGCTCTTGAACTCCTTACTGAGCCCGTAGTAACATCGGTTTGCAAGGGTAATTCTTCTTCGGGTTTCCAGACTGGTGTTGTCGCTGGTTATCGTCGTTCCCAGGTAAACAAATTCCTTAACAACCTTGAAGTTGTATTCTCCCATTGCAACAGATTGTCCAAGCGCAGACTCCTTGCGCGTTGATAGTAGGTACTTCGTCTTATCCACATTTACCGCTAAGCCCATAAGTTTTGACTGCTTCTCTATCTCTGAGATCGCCTGTCTTAGTCTTACCGCAGATTCGTCTTTGCCGATGATATCAATATCATCGGCATATGCAAGTAGCATGTTATCTCTGATAAAGATGGTGCCCGTTCTGTTAGCATTTGGGCACTAGCGCACTATGTACTCCATCAGCAGATTAAAGAAGTTACACGACAAGGTGTCACCCTGCCTAAAACCACTTCTGGTATCGAAAGGCTCGAAGAGGTTCTTTCCTATTTTGACGGAGCTTTGTGTGCTTCTCAACGTCATCATGCAAAATCGAACGTACTTTGCTGGAATACCAAAACCAGACATAGCTTCAAAGAACTTTGACAAAAAGGTGGTGGCTGTCGATCTTTCTGTCTTGTGTTTCTAAAGGGTTGTCGCAGTGTGAATATCTGGTCCGTGGTGGATTCAGTTCACTCATTCTCGGCTTTAGACGTTCACATAGGATGCATGATAGATCCTATATGCTACAGCTACAGCTACAGCTACAGCTACAGCTACAGCTACAGCTACAGCTACAGCTACAGCTACAGCTACAGCTACAGCTACAGCTACAGCTACAGCTACAGCTACAGCTACAGCTACCGCTACAGCTACAGCTACAGCTACAGCTACAGCTACAGCTACAGCACGCTACAGCTACAGCTACAGCTACAGCTACAGCTACAGCTACAGCTACAGCTACAGCTACAGCTACAGCTCACAGCTACAGCTACAGCTACAGCTACAGCTACAGCTACAGCTACAGCTACAGCTACAGCTACAGCTACACAGCTACAGCTACAGCTACAGCTACAGCTACAGCTACAGCTACAGCTACAGCTACAGCTACAGCTACAGCTACAGCTACAGCTACAGCTACAGCTACAGCTACAGCTACAGCTAGCTACAGCTACAGCTACAGCTACAGCTACAGCTACAGCTACAGCTACAGCTACAGCTACAGCTACAGCTACAGCTACAGCTACAGCTACAGCTACAGCTACAGCTACAGCTACAGCTACAGCTACAGCTACAGCTACAGCTCACAGCTACAGCTACAGCTACAGCTCACAGCTACAGCTGCAGCTTCAGCTATAGCTACAGAAGGAGACTGATCTTGCGGTAATTGGAGCAAACCGCAGGGTCTCCTTTTTTAAATATTGGACAGAGTACGCTTAGATTCCAATCTTCGGGCATGCTTTCTTCGGACCATATTCTGTATAGAAGTTGGTGCATGCACCTTACCAGCTCCTTACCGCCAGCCTTGAACAATTCTGCGGGCAGCTCATCATCGCCAGCAGATTTGTTTTTTTTTATCCTTTTTATGGCTAACAAGACTTCATTATGGTCCGTCATGTCTATCTCTATGTTATCGATTGGTGGTGTCGCTACTTCCCCAGAGGCGGCATTGTGTTCGTCATCACCTCCCAGCAGGTTAAAGAAATAGTTTCTAAATTTGTCTGACCAGATTTCCGTGCTCGTCCTTGAATAGTGTGACCCTGGGCTTAACACCTTCGGATAGTTGCCTAATCTTTTGGTAGAATTTCGAGTCTCACTCCTTCCGAACAGGACTTCGACTTCCTCCCTCATGCGCCTTTTCTGCTCATGTTTTCTTCTTTCTTCTCCTCTCTCCTATTCTCCCGGTATCGCTCCTTAACAGCCCGCGTTGCTCCAGACTGCAGAGTTCTCCTTTACGCAACGTCTCATCATCGTACCATGACTGTTTTCGGGAGTTTTTGGCAAATCCGAGAATCTCCTTGGCAGCCGTACTCATAGAGGTATTTCACACTCTTCCACTAATCGCCTACACCAGAAGGGCCAGGTGGGGTTTCCCTGAGCAGCTGGGTAAGTTTTGCTGAGTAGGCTTCGGATGTCCGTTGTGATTGCAGCTTCTCAACGTTCAGCTTTCGGCGTGTGTTAGACTGTGCGGCATGTGCCACACTGACCCGTGTGCGTACTTTGGCTGCAACAAGGTAGTGATCCGAGTCAATATTGGCTCCTCAGAGCGCACGTACGTCTAGAACACTCGATGAGTACCGTCACAACGTGATCAATGTGGTTTCGTGTTGATTGACGCTCAGGGGACTTCCAGGTCGCCTCGTGGTCGTCGCGGTGTTCAAATCTTGTACTTCTAATGACCATGTTCCGGCCCGAAGCGAAGCCTATTAGCCTCTCTCCATTTTCGGAGGTTTTTTCGTGCAGGCTAAATCGGCCGATAGTCGGGCGAAAACTTCTTCTCTCCCGATTTTTGCGTTAAAGTCGCTTAGCACGATCTCGATGTCGTGACCGGGGCAGCGCTCATATAGGACTTCTATTGAACACATACATTCTTTTACATTGAATATGTAGAATTCCATCTCGTAGGGACATCAAGTAAAGGCTGAGATAGGCCTTGACCAGAAAATGATAGTCTGAAAAAAATGAAAGTCCGAATATAGATAATTTTATATAAAAATTAATTTAATATCAAATTAATTTGTTAAATGATTTCCAGTAACAATAATTTTTTAGATCTTAATCTAGAAGCTATTTTATAAACCATCCCCTGTTGGAGTTAGTTTGTGTTCTGCAGCCCTTCAAGTCAGTCGCTGGGTTGGTAGGTCATTTCTCCTGAGGCGAGAATGCGTTGCTAGCATGGAGAGATTTTGCAAGTTGATTTGGGTGGGTGAGAAGCTTCTCAGAATATTTTTGTTTAAGTTGCTCTATTTCAGTTTCGACCAATGGGATGCTGAGGTCGTTGTGGATACACTCATTGCGAATGTACCATGGCGCTCCAGTGATGGTTCTGAGAATTCTTGATTGTGATCTTTTGAAGGATGTCCACACTGCTCGCACAGGCATTTCCCCCATAACTGCGAGCCATACGTCCGGACAGGCTTTATGATGCTTTTGTACAGTAGGACTTGATATTCCAGTTTAAGAGGGGAACGGGAGTTGATTAGCCAGTGAAGGCTGTTGGCCTTTAGCTTGATTTGAAGCTTTTTCGACTCTATGTGTTTGCGCCATGTGAGCCTTCTATCGAGGTGCACACCTAGGTATACAACATCGTTTGATTGCGGGATCTGGGCTGCATTTAAGGATAGCTGGGGACAGGTGCTTCTGTTGAGTGTGAACGTCACATGCTTACACTTTTGCTCGTTGATTTTTATGCGCCAGTTGGCCAGCCACTCTTCCACATTAGCTAGGTGGCTTGCCAGGAGACTTGTTGCGGTAATTGGACATAGTGATCTGCTTAATATTGCCGTATCATCCGCAAAAGTACTTATTGTAAGTCGAGGGTCTGTTGGTATGTCGGCAGTGTACATTACATATAGAAGAGGACCGAGTACGCTACCCTGCGGCACTCCGGCTCCTATAGTGAACTCTTCCGTTGTGTACTCATTTTGACGAACTGTAAATACTCTGTTACTAACGAAACTTTCTAGTACTTTGTGAGTATTTGGGGGAAGCATTGTCCTTATCTTGAATATAAGACCATCCAACCAAACGCGGTCAAATGCTTGGGCAACATCTAAGAAAATTGCAGTTAAACGGTTGACTTGCTCAATAGTCCCATGCTTTGCTCTAAACCCAAATTGGTGTGAGGGAATGATATTTTGTGCATGGGCATCAATTTTAGTGAGTAAGATCTTCTCAAATAGTTTTGACAGGCAAGGTAGCAGACTAATGGGTCTGTATGATGACGCTTGTGTTTTATCTTTTCCTGGTTTCTGAATCATTATGATTGTGGACCTCCTCAACTGAGTTGGAAAGTATCCACATCCACACATTTTAGGTGTAATAAGGTCATGTCCAGGAGCTTTTGTGGGATTTAGCTCTCCGATGGCGTTTTTTATTTCTAGCGAATGAACTTTGATTGGGTCAGTTTGTGCGGCGGTCGGAACCAATGGAAGTTCATAGCCATTGGTTGGAGGATTTGGCTGGAAAACATTTCTAAGGTGGAGTGCAAAGACAGTTGCCTTTTCTTCGTCGCTGCGGGCCCATCTTCCTGTCTGATCTCTTAGAGGCGTGTCTACCTTTGCAGGTGGTTTTATGCTGGCGCGTGCCCTCCATAGGGAAAATTTGGTGCTTGTAGGCGATAATTTTTCGATATAACGGCTGTGTGCTAGCTGCTCTTCGGCTTCGAGTGCTTTGCGAAGTACGCGTTCTGCAAGTCTCTGACGGTTTTTTGCGGCAGGCGATCTAAAGCTTTGCCATTCTCTTCTTGCACAACGCTTTTCTGAGACCAGCCGGTCAATGTAACTGTTTGTCAATCTTCGATCTGGCTGAGGTGCTGTTGTTGTCGTTTGGGGGTTTGAGTGATGAGCAGCGGCAGTAATGAAAGAGGTGAGGGCTTGAACTGAATTGTCAATGTCTTCTTCGCTGTTTATGGTTGGGCTCAGCTCGACGTGACTGCTAATATATTTTTCGTATTTGAGCCAGTTTGTCTTGTGTGATGTCAGTCTCCGAGGATATTCTCTAACATGAGGGCACTCCAGAAGGGTGAATATTATTGGAGAATGGTCTGACGACAAGTCAGCAAGGGCTTCTGCAGTTACCAAGTTTTGTGGAACTTTTCTTGTAATGGCAAATTCTATAAGATCGGGTAATTTCTTTGGATCTGCCGGCCAGTATGTACTCCTTCCCGTAGATACATAGTCGAGTTTGTTTGATGCGCGCGTGAGTACGCTGTAGAGTTGCTTCCCTTTGGGATTGGTCAGTCTGGAGCCCCAGTGGGGATGTTTCGAATTATAGTCACCCGCAGCCAAGAAGCGTTGACCAAGTGTATTAAAGAAATCTAGGAATTGATTTTCTGATATTGCGAAACGTGGGGGACAGTAAACCGCGGACAGAGTGATATTGCCTCGTTTAGACTCTACACATATCGATGTGGCTTGTAGGTAGTTTTCCGAAAATCCTGATAGTGGGTAATGCTTGATGCGGCTTCTGACGAGGATGCCAGTTAATGTAAGGTACATGTCTAGTTTCAGATTTTGAAAATTTCGATTTTTTTTTTTTTGGCTTAAATCATGCGTTATAATGTTAAAAACATCCCCTGAAATTTTAAGCAAAAAAAAAAAAATACAAATTCGAGATATTTTGATTTTTGTACAGGTAGGTCGGGCGCAAAATCACAAAATTGGCGCGCATTTGCTGTTGAGCGTTTACTTCGATTTTGTTTGCAAAAAAAAAACAAAAAAATAAGTCTCATTACTTTTCGATCAACTATGTTTAAAAAAAAACATCAAAGCGAACTAAAATACGTAAATAAAAGAAAAAAAAAAAAAAAATCTCATTATTTTTTGATCAACCCTTTTTCCAATTTTTGATCGGTCCATAAATAGCGGAGTTAGGGCCATTTTAAGGGGTAAAAATAGGTCAATTTTCGAAATTTTGACTTTGAGAACCCCTTACTCCCCTATATATAGACCGATCCCAGATATCCTAGTTCCGACCATAAGCACATCAATTCCCAACAAAACCTCATTAAAATTTTTTTTATCCGATGACGCGTTCTCTGGAAATTTGACGCACCATGCACCTATGTTTTTAAAAATGGGTCGACTTTGAAGCGGGCTACAACAACAACCGCTGCAACAACAACTACAAAAAAATTTTAAAAGTTAGCTTGATCAATTATCTATCGAACAAAAAAAACCGCTAGTCGATATGTGGTAAACTTTTCGAGTAATAAATTTTTTCGTAAACCCTTACTTTTGGGCTGCTGAAACTAGACATGTACCTTAACCGTAAAAAATCAAACAAAAATCGTCTGCGCACAACCTTTCCATTCGACAAGCCAGAATGCACTGTCGATAAGCTACAAAAACGACAAGCCTCTGCCGCCGACGAGACAACCTTATGTTATTGTATCATGACTCCGCGACTTATGTTTTGAGAGCGAATTTAAGGTTTAATTTTAATATTTTTTTCTACAACTGAACTAGTCGAGAGTCGAATTTATTCTGAATATTTATCGTACAGATTTTATCAAAAAGGAATTTGCGTGAGTGAGTTGATTTGCACAGCCTTCTTCCTATATATATTCTTTCGATCAAGACTGGCAATCAAGACTGGCAACCCTAGCGCGAAGAGCTTTAGCAGAGTCAGCTGGTCCAAGAAAAAATTAAGAAATTTGTAATAAACTGCCCAGATCGCGTCTTGCAGCTGTGAATTCTCATTGGAGCTGGTTGCTGAACATCAGCAGGTGAAGGCAAGTCACTGGATGGCTGTTCTATTTAACACGGAACGATTTACAAAATATTAAACAACAGCCGGCCGGCGGAGCCCCAACCAATACATACAACCTGTGAGTAAGCGAGTTCGTTGTTGTAGCTGAAAAGCTCAGGCTCAAGAAAGCCAAAGCTCGGACTCAAAAGCTCGTCGCAAGCACAATATATTTAAAAAAAAGCTCTGCAAACTTTTAAAGCATACTTCTAGGCTGCGGTAGACATACAGGCCTGTTCCGGTTTTCACTTTCACTAAATTTGCTCGAATTCGATTTGGCTAGCTGTTCCGGTCATCACAATTCGATAGATTTACTCGATTTGAATTCACATTGCTTGGAGTTGATGAATTCAAAAGTAAATGCAATTTTGTATATAAAGGCGTCAAATTAATGGCTTAAAATTAATTTTGTACCATTGTTTAGTGTATTTAGATACTTTTTGCAGTCTTACTTTCCTTTAAATATTATTTTTAATAAACAAATTAATTATTTTTATAAATAGCTTATATTTTGCTATGTCCCAGCCAAATCGAATTCACATTTTTTGTTCAAGCTGTTCTGGTTTTCACATTTTTATGAAACGATGGCAATGAAATTGAACATAGCTGTCAAGATAGCTGCATAATTCTGTAAAACAGTTCACCACTTCTTTAATAACCTTCATTTGAGGTTTAATCTTTAAATAAGAACTAACTGTTTTTTTTTTAAGTCTAAAACGCAAAACTTAATCAAAGAAAGTGAAGGCAATGCAATATTTCATTTGTGAAATGACATGCAATGGTAAAAGTTCCTTAAAAGCCAAAGAATGGCACATATGAACTGATTTTTATTTGTTTAATTTTTAGTTTTTATTTTTTAAAGAAATGTTCGGGCTATTTCATCCCTTATTGAAGCACCATTCGGATTATCTTCTTCAAAACTCTCAGCATTTTCAATTATTTGATTATTCTGCTGTTCAAGTCCACCTGCAGTTTCACCAGGCATTGGTATGTTTCCCCTGCGACAAATATTATGCAGTGCGCAACAGACATTAACAAGACTGCAAACAAATCGTAAAAAAGAGTGGCTTGCATTGATCGAAATCTGCTTTTTAAAAGTCCAATAGTTTGCTCAACAATGTTTCGGGCAGCAGCATGCTTTAGGTTGAAGACGTGCTGAATGGATCGACTTTCTGGACTCCTATAAGGTGTCAACACAAAGGGTTCAAGAGTGTAGGCGGAATCAGCTAAGATAAAAAAGTTTCCGTTTCTAGTACTGGAAAAGTAATTTCTGGCTTCACTATTACTCCAGACAAACGAGTCGTGGCAAGAACCAGGGTGAGTGGCATCGATAGCTAAAATCTCCATATTGTAGTTGCAGACCTAAGAAGGAAAGCACTAAATTGTGCATCCACTGGCCAATTTTTAGTTGCATTTTTACTTACCACCATAGCATTTAGACTGAAATATCCTTTTCGGTTCAAAAAAAGGGATTCATCCTTCGTTGGCTTGATTATTTTTATGTGAGTGCCGTCTACACATCCAATTACGCCTGGTATCATGAATTTGGAATAAAAATAGTTTCTGGATTCTGTGATTTGCTCTTGTGTCATTTGAACTCTGATATTTTCAGCGCAAATAGTGTGTTCGAGTTGGCAAATCACTTCATGGAGTATTTTGGAAAACGTACTTCTACCAATGTTAATGTCATGATCTTTGGCGACTCCTAGTTGATATGACCCAGTGGCCAAAAACCTCAGCACAGCAGCTAATTGAGTAGTCTTCGGGATTAAAGGGTGACTTGACTCGGGGCCAATCCTATTCAAAAGCATTGAAAAGGTCTCCTTATCAGCTCTATAGGATTGAATAAATCTAAAATTATGTGGCATATGAAATATGGTGCTAATTAGGTTCATAAATGCAGCTCTTACTGATGTTCAGAAAGATCCATTAGGCATATAGATGCTCGCAGTTGCCGGTTTTTCCGAAGTGCATAAATTTTTTGCCGCCGGACATGTTCATTAGATGCCATTAAAAATAAAAACGTCATTTGAAACAGCAATATTATAATTCAATCAACTTCTTCGACTTTGCCGAGTGTTTTCTATTTTGTTGTTTTGCTCCACCAGCTGATTGAGGTGATAAAGTAGTCAAAGGGAACATTGTGGAAATGAAACGTTCGAATTGCAAATCGAATGCAAATCGTTCGAATACCAGAACAGCTAAAACCAAATCGTTCGATTTGGATTTCATTGAAATCGAAGAAATATGTGAAAACCGGAACAGGCCTGATAAACAAATAAGGAAATATGCAAAGGTCGCCAAATGTATACTCTACCCCTACAATTCCCAAACCATCATGTAGTCAGCTAACTCAAGCAGAGAAGAGGAAATGCTCAGATTTGTCGCCAGAAAATGTACTAGGCAATATAATGACTTCCATACAGCAAATGAGGGATAAATTTGATCGACAGATAAGCAGTCTCGCACATACAGTGGCATCAACAGAGGATATTGGTGAACTAAAATTACAAATTGGAGGCGTTACGCAGAAAATTGAATCTTTGGAAAGGGAAAATCGGGAGCTCAGAGATGAAATCATCCAAATGAAGGCTGATAAGCTCCAGGATAAAAAAGAGTTAAGACGACTTGTAGAGCAATCCAAAGCCAAGCGCCTACTAGTCAAGGGTCTGCAAAAAGAGAAGGTGTCGAAGGGCAATTGAAATTCTATTTAGCACAAAAATGCACGTTGGTACTGCTAGGGTTAAGAATACGCACGTCCTTTACGAAAGGAATAATAAAGTAAATTTATGTGTGGAATTGGAAACTAAGGAAATGGCCATGGAGCTGCTCAAAAACACGAAGAAGCTTTCGGGAACATCGATTTACATAGAGAAGGATCTCTGCATAGAAAAACAGGACGATAAAACAATGAACTTTTGTTGGGACAAGATGCCAAAAAACGGAAAAGCATAAAGGAAACAACCGCAGAGCAACGATCACTAAAAACTCAAACTGTTATAAAGTCTAGCCTTAAAATCTTATCGTATAATATAGCAGGTCTAGGTAATAAGCTTATACAATCCCACTTTCTCTCCTACATAAAATCCCATGATTTGTTTTTCTTGTTTGAAACTTTTACTGAACATTCACTTGAGACATATGAGCCATATTTTGAGACTCACCTACTGCACTATGAACCAGCGACCAGAACATCAAGTAGAGGAAGGGCCAGCGGTGGATCGTTGTACGGAATTCGTAAGGATCTTAACGCAGATTTAAAATGCAGATTCACCCAAGCAGCAAGTTTAGCAATACTTGAAGTTACCTGTAACGGGAAACTACTGTGCATAATTCCAACCTACCTCAATTGCAATCACTGGCAGTCGGACTATGAAAAGTTGTTTGATAGCATGCAAGAATCGGATCTGCCAGATATCATGATGATTGGCGACTTTAATGCACGCATTGCAAAAGAGCAAGTGATAACTGAGGATTCATGTAATAGATATGCCAACGTCGTTAGAGCGGCTAAGGATATGATCATTGACTGGAAAGGCAAGAAATTAATAGAGCTGAGCGAGACTTTTAACTTGACAGTCTTAAATGGTAGAACAAGCAGCGACCGTGAAGGAAATTTCACATTCATCAGATCCCAAGCTACCTCAACAATTGACTACTGCCTGATCACTGGCGCATGGCATCAATGTGTTACTGATTTGAAAGTAGAAAGCGAGATTTACTCAGATCACATGCCAATAAGCGTAGATGTTGAGATTTGGAACCCCAGGCAAATGCAGGATGAGAAAAACGAGCTTCTGCCAAAGTTAAGATGGTCATATAACGGTGCCCGTAGATACGCGGCAAATTTGGACCGCATTATAAGACAAACTGCAGAGCCCGGAACAATACTTTCAACTGATATCCTTACAGAGTCCATTGTCAAGGCAGCTAAGTTTATGCAGAAGCCGACCAGGCCAAATATCACAAAGCTACAGCCATGGTACAACAAAGAATGTGGGGAAGCCAGGACGAAATCGATGAGGTTGCTTCGCGCGGTCAACCAAAATGCAACTTATGAAGCGAAAATGCAGTACCAAGAAGCAAATGCCCAATACAAGTCAATTTGCAAGCGCACGCAGACGGAATATTACCGGCATCTGGAGGCTGCTTTAAACAACGTGCGAGATAGCAAGGCTCTCTGGGCTCTTATAAGGGAGGTCAACGGAACTAGCATAAGCAAAGCTATAAAGGTGAGCGCACACAGCCTGGCCTGGCATTTTCGAAGCCTACTCTATGAAGAAATGCCCATCTCTCAACACCTTTTTGCAATTCCTTTTGTGACTACGACAGTATTAGATCGACCGATTCAGGATGCTGAAGTATCAGAAGCCCTCGCACGTTGCAAGCCCAAAAAAGCACCTAGAGTAGATAGAGTTCCGGCTGAATTTTTAAAAAATGCAACACCATTGTTTATTACCCAGCTCTCAGCCACACTTAATCATATTTTCGAAACTGGAGTTGCCCCTGACAGCTTTAAAAGAAATGTTATCTTCCCGATTTTCAAAAAAGGATCGAAATGGACCCAGCGAATTATAGAGGTATATCCTTTCTCAATGCGATGATGAAGGTGTTTACATCAGTTCTGCTATCGCGTCTAACCAACTGGATTAAAATGCACGATATCTTAGGGGAATACCAAGCTGGATTCAGAGAGGGCTACTCTACAGTAGACAGTATTTTTACATTGACGTCGATTGCCAAACAGTTCCTGGGACAAAAGAGAAAAATGTTTACTTTTTTTGTAGACTTTAAAGCTGCTTTCGATACGATTGATAGGCGTAGTCTTTATCTAAAGCTAAGTAATGTTGGAGTATCGACCAAGTTTCTTGCCATAATAGAAAGCCTTTATAGCTTGAATAAGACGACTGTATGGGATGGAAGCCAACTTTCAGAATGGTTCGAAACGAACGCAGGTGTAAAGCAGGGGTGCTTGTTGAGTCCAATACTATTTGCGCTGTATGTGGATGATTTTGCTGCAAATCTTCCGGAGGTGTAGATTTTGGATCTGATCGAATCAAGGTTTTGATGTTTGCCGACGACATGGTGTTATTGGCGGAAACTCCTCAGCATATGCAACTAATGATTGATGCTCTAAGTAGTTACTGTCAGACGTGGAGTCTCCAGATAAACATCGAGAAGTCTAAAATGATGGTAGTAAAGGATGGAAGAGGACGTAGAGCCAGAGCGGACGAATGGACACGAATGGATTCGCCCAAAACCTTCAAGGCGAGCGGACGTGTTTTCAGAAGCTCTACAATAGCAATTTAATTAATCGAGTATTCTTAATCGACCGACCTTAATCTTTGCGTAAAACCGTCTACAAGTCTCGCTACCGCGCTCATATCAACAAATTACACATCAACAAATCAATTGCCGAATAGAAAATAAAGAATTTTTAATTTCTGCATTGGTTGTAACAAACAATTACATCCGAACTTCAACCTTTGAACCTCCAACGTTTGAGCGTCGCTTGTGAAGTTTGAACACATACACATACACTTTTTTAAAATCACACCAGCGTAGCTACACGCATACACTTGAATCATGTCCGGCAAGGGATCAAACACACATGCAACCAAACGCCTACGCAGTGAATCCTCCACCAATGATCTGAAGGCTGAGAGGATGTCGGATGCACCATCACCGATGCTCATCCAGCTCCTGAATGCGAGATTTGCTGAGCAGGCAGAGCTCATAAGTTCCAGCTTGCGGGATGCGGAGGAGAGAATTCTGCGCGAGCTTCAAGAGAAGATGGCTGCAATGCAGGGGGAGCTGCACCAGCTGACCCAAAGAGTGCAGCTACTGAAAGATCTAAAGAGAGCAACAGCTGCAAAAACATGAAGAGAGTGTTAATTCACTAAGAGCAAAGGTAGGGGTGCTGGAGTCAAAACTTGAGGCGAAGATAAACGCGGAGGCAACTGCTGCAGTAGCAAATGATTTGCGACTACATGGAGTGCCATTGCTGGTGGACGAAAATCTAAAAACCCTATTCAACAATCTTTGCTTCCAAATGAATATCTCACCTGTGCTCCGAATTAAAAAAAAATTTTTCGTCTACGGCCTCGTGTGCAGGCACACACAGTCTTAGACCCAATCATCATTGTGAAGCTGGAGAGCGTTGATGATAAAGCAGCGCTACTACGAGCAATAGGTGTTCATAGGAAAGAGACTAAGCAACCACTAACATTGAATATTCTTGGCATAGAATCAGAAGCTCCGTTCTATGTCAACGAACAGCTTAGCAAAAACAAACCATGAAATATTTAAAGCTGCTATGCGCCTAAAGAAGGGAAAGAGTTGACGGCAGTTTTTACGCGCCGTGGTCTTGTGCATGTGAGACGAAGCTTTAACAGCGAGATCATATGCGTGGAGAGCTTCAAAAGCTTTCATCAATGCAGCAACAGCAAGCCAGCAACCTTGAGACCACCCCACCTGTGGTCTACCCTTCTTCAACACCCAATGATGCTTTGCAAGAAGAAAATAATTCGTTTCGAGATTAAGAGCTGTCGTCAAACAAAAACAAAAACAATTAGATTAGTCATACATTTATACTCATTCACTATTTACATATTTTTAATTTATTTTTTTACCTACATTAATTTATATATTTATTTAACTTTCGTTTTGGTTCATATGGTGTTTAAGATTATCTGTTTGTCTGAGAAAGTTGCTTCTAATAGTCATTGTCCCAGTTGATGGAGGATGGTAGAAGTTTTTCCAACGAGAACAGCTATTCCCTACTTCGAGTTTTGTCCAAGCAAAAGTCAGGGCTCAATATAGTTCATTTGAATGCTCAAAGCTTAGTAAATAAAATGGAAGAATTTAGATATTTATTTGTTAATTCCAATGTAGATGTTATTTGTGTATCTGAAACGTGGTTTATGTCTGATTTGAGTGATCTGTCTTTTTCGTGTGGTAATTATGTCCTGTACCGTTCTGACCGTAAAGATCATGCTGGTGGAGTCGCAATATATGTTAATAATCGTCTTAATTCTGAAGTAGTATGTAAGCAGGCGATGGGAAGTGCAATGGAATGGATTTTTGTCAATATTTTCAATAAGAGAGATTATAAAAAATTTCTTATCGGCTGTATATATAGACCAAACCGCTCTACGGAGTATAATGAATTAGTTGACCTGGTCTCCACACTTTCTTTAGATTTCAAAGAAATAATTTTAACAGGAGATATGAACTCCAACATTTTGCGTGAAAGTCATTTTTTAAACAATATGAAATCTCTTGGCTTAGATATTGTAAATAGCCACATTCCAACACACTTCACTGGTACCTGCAATACACTCTTAGATGTCTTTTATGTAAGCGATCCTGACAGAGTTCAACTATACGACCAAATTTCTGTGCCAGTTTTTTCCAAACATGACGTTCTGTTTATGTCTTATGATTTATGTGTAGACCCTAATGACAATCGAGTTGAATACCGAGACTTTAAACGTATTGACCATGTTTTGTTGAGTGCTGATCTATGTTTGTATGACTGGTATTATATATATCACCTTCCAACTGTTGACTTGCAACTCGAATTTCTTACTAATAATATAGTCTCACTTTACAATAAATTTGTACCACTTCGGCGCAAATCAATTTATCATAAGCCAAAGCCCTGGTTTAACAATAATATTAAAAGGCATATTGAATTTCGTGACAAAGCATATGCTAAATGGAAGCGTTTCAAGACAGAACAGCACTATAAAGATTTTAAAGCATTACGAAAAACAGTAACTGTCCTTATTAACTCTTCTAAGAAAGATTATTACTGTGCAAGGTTTAATAATACAGAGACAAGTAAACAAACATGGTCGCTTTTAAAAAGATCTTGGTGTTGGTAAGACCAAACCCCATCACATCACTGACATTGACACTAACGAACTTAACAGTATATTTATTAAATCTCATGTACCTGATGTAAAGCAAAACACGTACCTGCATAGTCAACCATATAAAACCTGTGATAATAGATTTAGTTTTATGTCTGTTAATCAATGTGAAGTCCTAGAATCGATTTTGAAAATCAAATCAAATGCTACTGGTTTTGATGATATAAATCCGAAATTTTTAAAGATTATTCTTCCATATATACTGCAATATATAACTTACATTTTCAACACTGCCCCTTACAACATCCACATTTCCTGGACATGGAAAGCAGCCAAAATTATTCCTATACCAAAATCTGTCAACGAGTATAGACCAATTTCGATATTATATTTATCAAAAGTATTTGAAAATCTCATGGCAAAACAAATAAATACATTTATGCTTGCAGAACAATTGTTTAATGACCACCAATCAGGATTTAGGAAAGGTAGAAGCTGTACAACGTGCTATAATAAACATTGCGGAAGATATTCGCTCGAGATTGATAATGGCAATATAACATTTCTGACCTTCTTAGACTATAGTAAAGCATTTGACACGGTAAACCACGAAATCCTGTGCACAAAACTCAAGCAATTGTATATGTTTTCAAACACATCGTTAAACTTTTGAAGTCATACCTAGCGGATCGGCGGCAACCGGTAGTGACTCAAAAAGATCATCATCTTTCTTGGCTATAAATCGCGGTGTCCCGCAGGGATCGGTTCTTGGACCTCTCCTGTTTTCAATATATGTCAATGACCTGCCAAGTGTATTGTCACAATGTAATGTTCATATGTATGCGGACGATGTGCAGTTGTATGTTAGTAGACCCTTGTGTAAGGTTAATGAATGTGTCCAAGTGTGTAATAGTGAATTGTATAAAATTAGTGATTGGGCTGAAAGGAATGGTCTAGGACTGAACCCAAATAAATCAAAATGTTTGGTTATCAGCAAACAAAAATGTTATGACCAACAACATGCCACGGCTAAAAATTAACAACACTCAATAGAATACGTAGACCGAGCTAGCAATTCTTGGGGTTTACATTTAATTCAACTTTACATGAAAAGACCATATTATTAGAGCAACAGGGAAGATGTACGGAATCCTCAGAAATCAAAACCAAATAAAAAACTTTCTGCCAGTTAGAATTCGGATGCTGATTGCCAAGACTTTGCTTACTTCTGTCCTGTTCTATGGAGTTGAAGTTTTTTAACAACTGCGATGCAGAAAGCCAAAGAAAGCTTCAAGTAGCCTTTAATAATATAGCCGTTACATCTACAATAGGAAACGATCTGACAGAATATCTGATGTTGTCTGTAATATATTTTTAGTCTACCCTGGTCTTGGATGGACGTAAAGAAGTCTATTTTTTTACATTAAATAGTTTGAACCAGAACATACTTACCTGTACAAAAACTCATCTATAGTGTGTCAAGGGAGAAAAATAATATTGCATGTAAAAAATTTAGGGTTCATTGTCAGAAAAACACTTTTTCATTTTTGCTGTTCGTTGTTGGAACCGACTACCACATGATATTAAGATTATTAAATGCCACGCAATTTAGGATTAAGTTAGAAATCACACCTAGGAGCCCACGAACCATTGAAAGTAAATAAATAAATAAATAAATGAATTAAATGTCTTAGTATAGTTTTTAATGC